>LR999965.1:85839030-86160320 GCA_905220375.1 Tachina fera | reverse complement strand
TTTTATATTATATTATATTATATTATATTATATTATATTATATTATATTATATTATATTATATTATATTATATTATATTATATTATATTATATTATATTATATTATATAAAAGAAATAAAATTTAAGTTTAATTTAATTTTATAGAAAAATTCAAATAAAAAAAATTATATTGAATAGCTATGTTGGTACTTGTCAGCGTTACCGTTGTAAAATTTCAAAAAGTGACAAAAAGGGAATTTTTTAAAAAAATGTGGCACCAAAATAGGTATTTTAAGAAAAAAAGGGGCAACTTTAAAAACAAGAACAATTAAAGCACATCTGCTTATTTTTAAAAACATCAAAAATAAAAATCAGGTTTTGCATATCTAAAGACTAAAAAATACTATTTTTATGATAAAATAAAGCCACAAAATGTAAAAATAATTCACATAATCCGTGCTTATAATAATAAATTACTTGAATATTCTGAAGATACATAAACATATATTTTGAATGCTTTCTTAGCATTGGCACTTATTTAAAAAAAAACTAACTCAGCTTATTTACTTTAGGAAAAATGTGTATAATTTGTTTATTTTATTTAAATTTTTTAATAAATATCTGAATATTGAATTCTAAAGTAACAGGCACAAGACAATTCTGTAAATTTTTTGTACATTGCACTTTTTAATTAACGGGAACCGGGTTCATCATTTGGAGTCCAGTCTTCCAAATCACTTTACTACAAACTTAAAGAAGATAACACGGTATGACAAGTTTCATCTTTCAGTCCGTTAGATAATTTATTTTCTAATGATGGCAATTTAGAAAAGGAACAGCTCTGCGGGATCAAACTAAAGATATGTATATAAAGCAAATGTATATATGAAACTTTGGATAGAAATTTTTACCCAAGCAATTTGAGAACTCTCTTACAAAAATCAAGTCCACTTATTATATTACAAAAACGGAAACAATTTAATAAATACTGGGTCTAAATAAATACTTAATGCAATCAGTCTTTTAGCGCTTCACAATTTTTTGAAGTATATAAAAGTTTAATATGGACTTTTTTTAATCAGGAATAATTTCTTAATCGGGCTTAGGCTCAGTATTTTCAATTATTATAAAATGAAATATTTTTTGTAATTAATGTGATAAGAAAAGAAAAATTAAACTAGACCTTTTAGATGGGGGAAATTCGCATTTTTGTGTGCAGCCATGAACTGATGAAGCAAACATGTTTATCTACTTGGTCAGAGATTGTTATTAATATCAGCTATTTAAATTGTATTTTTAATGAAATGGAATATGAGGAAGGATATTTTATTTAATGAATTATTATTAGGGAAAGGATTTTCATGCATTTAAAATCTCGTGTTATGTACATAAAATATGCAGTAAAAAAATAAAAATATGTATTTAAAACTAATAAAATATGCATTTATCAAATTTTTTCACCATTTAAGAACATTAGAAACTTTAAAAAATCAGCTTCATTGCTTTCTTAGCAAACATTGTGACATTAAAATATATAATTTTATATATATATAATTTATTTTCTAATGATGGCAATTTAGAAAAGGAACAGCTAAAAACAAACAAACAAACTAAAGATATGTATATAAAGCAAATGTATATAACTTTGGATAGAAATTTTTACCCAAGCAATTTGAGAACTCTCTTACAAAAATCAAGTCCACTTATTATATTACAAAAACGGAAACAATTTAATAAATACTGGGTCTAAATAAATACTTAATGCAATCAGGGGGCAAATCACCGCAAAATCGAGTACTTTGTCTTCGAAATGTTGTTAACGTGGATCACGGCAATCGTTAACGAAACTTATCTACTCGAAGTTGCACTCGATTGGTAGTCTACTATCGAAAACAACTAAACTCTTAGCTTTTTGCCGCGAAACAAACCAAAGAAACAAAACAAAGGATAAAGAAAGAAGTATGTAATCAAAATATAAGTATTTTCCGGATATTTTCGAACAATTAGTTTAGAAAATATAATTTAATTTAATTTTAATTGTTTTTAAGGAAAGTGAATATCAATACAAAAATTTTCCAATAGGCAGTGCAAAAACATAAATAAGGGAAAAATCATTTCCAGAACAAATACAAATAAAGTTTTGTTTTTCGTTTTGCTTTTCTTATTGTCTTATGCTAACAGCAATGTAAAAAATAGTAGTAGGTAACATAAAATACGATCGAATACCGTGATCCAAAAAATTGTAGCCATCGAAATAATTCTCTACACGAACGTGCACACGATTTCGAGTGCCGTGATTTGCCCCCAGATTAAAATTTACTATAGTTCAACGAAATTTGTTTAATATATATACAGTGGAGGCTCAAAAAAGTTAAGTAGTTTGTTTGGGGGGTATGAAAAATTCAAGACGTTATATGTGTATTTGTACATTGTTTATTTATCTTTTAATTGTCAATTAGAATTATATGTACATTTTATTTATTTATTTATTAAACATATTAATGCAAAGTAAATTTGCATAATATGGTGTTGCACAAATATGGGCGGAGTAACGTAGACCATATGCCCAAGATGGTATTAACAGTATTTTATAAGGTTTTGTGACTGACTGTGCACGACCTATGCCTTCACATAGGAAGTAGGCAACGTGGTTGTTAAAGAAATTCCACAAAAAACCGCAAGATTATACGGTTATCCGTGGCAGATCAGTCAACCAGTGCGAGCGAGACGAAAAACTCTCGAAGGCCAAACAACACACACAAGCCTGACCGCACTTAAGAAATAATTACGATGACGCGAGAGATGTTCCCCGACCCAGAGCTGCTTAACGACTGGTTATATGTACATATATACATGTATACATACATATTTATTACTGTTTTGACATGAAATATTTTCTTAATTTTTGAAATTGCTGCTTCAGATACGTGAAAATCCTTAGCCAATCGACTAGCAAGAACGCCTTCGTCTAATTTTTTTAAAGTCTTGCATTTTTCGCCGACTGACAACCTTTTTTGCTTCCCTTCTGCTAACATTGTTGCAATCAGAACAAAACAAATTCTACGACTAATTTCTTTTACAACCAACTGATGAGAGCAACTACATTATGCATATAAAATTCACAAAAAAAATATAAACGGTAACTCTTATATTTCTGCATGTATACAGGCGTATATGACTCACTATATACATATATAAATATGTATTGAGGATTTACATACAAAAGTTGAGATCATCTTAGATAGAGAAAAAAACTATATAAAAAAATTGTCTGAGAAAACTTGAGAATTACTTAACTTTTTGGAGTCACCAATGGTAAATAAAAGCTGCTTAACTTTTCCATATACAGGGTGGCTGATGAATTTTGCTACATTAAGAAACTGGAATAAATTTTTTGTAGTGCATGGAATTTATTCAATATTTTTTCATTTCAAATCCCATTGAGTTGTATTAAAAGTAATTGAATTACTCGTAAAGATAATTGAATTTAAATGCCCGCCCTGCTCGTTGATGCAGGTGGGGAATCATAGC
This sequence comes from Tachina fera, assembly GCA_905220375.1. Taxonomy (NCBI): domain Eukaryota; kingdom Metazoa; phylum Arthropoda; class Insecta; order Diptera; family Tachinidae; genus Tachina; species Tachina fera. The sequence continues at coordinate 86,156,809 of LR999965.1, read as the reverse complement.
AAGAAGTTTTTCATCACTGCCCGCAAAGTTGATGTCGGAATTGCAGTTATTGTCGCAGTTGAAAAATCTCTCGGAAACCACACAGAGTTGAAAGGAATTCTCTTTCGGTGTAGTTCCGGCTAAACAATTATTTTAGAATATTCAAGTAACGATCTCCATCAATCGTAATGGTTTGTCCGTTATGTTAAAAATAGTGTAGATCCACAGTACAGCGTGTAGCAACTGCACACAACACTGTGACGCGAATTGGATAATATTTCCTCTCATGCAGTTGTAACCACGCCATATGCGACAATTTTGTTGCTTTACATTACCGTGATCGAAATGAGCCTCACCAGACATGAAAAGGCAATTCAATTTGCTCTTGGTAGCGGCTTTCATCAGCCACCCTGTACTTAACTTTTCTATGACTTAAATTTTTCGAGCCTCCACTATACTAGGAATGTAACGATACGCCGGTTGGCCGATCCCATACCGATACCGATACTCCAAAAGAAATATGGATGATACCGATTCCGATACCGATGCGATGTTTCGCTTTTAATATCTTATTTCTCTTAGTTTTTATGCAAAAAAACGTGGAAATTTAAATTGTTTGTTCAAAACAGCTCTAAGAAAATTTTGAAGTATCGACGTATCGACCACAGAGATGTCACGAGACGGAAGATAATTTGTGTTTTCAGAGGTCTCGCTCTCGCAGTCACTGCGCATTCTTTAACCTTCTTTCGTGGTGGAATTTTTTAGCTTAATTTTATTTTACGCTTTGTAACCTCATTCGCTTGGCGATTTTTGCAAATAAATGGTAAAAATTGATATTTTTAAATGAAAATGCTTCAAATAAGATATGCAATCATTTTAAAACATTATTTAATTGCTTTTTTAATAGTAATAAGCTATTTGGCACTTTGTTTTTTGATTCAACACAACAAATTATTTCATTTAATTTTGTAAAATTGTGTACTTCGTTTACTTGTTCAAATGTATTTTCAGTTTATGCTTTGTGATCTCATTTGCTGTGTGATTTTTGTAAACAAAAGGTAAAAATTAAAATTGTTCAATGAAAATGCTTAAAGTTAAATCAGTAATCATTTCTAAACAAATTTAAATCACTTTTTAATACCATTAATCTATTTCACATTCTATTTTTTTAATTCAATTCAACAAATTCTTTAATTTAATTTTGTAAATGGGTATGTATGTATGTATGTATATACACGTGTTCGTTTCACAAAGTATATATTTTCTCGTGTTTGTTTTGATTATTTTGTTAACATCTTAATAACAAATATACTACAGTTGTCCCTTTCTCGCAGTGACTGCACCACAAATGATTTTAGCTTTTTGCATACGTCAGTTATTACAACTCTGGTCTACTTTGTGGTATCGACAGTAAAATATCGCCGATACCGATATATCGGCAAATCAGAAATATTGCCGATATATCGGAATCGGTATCGATATTCGTTAGATCCCTAACATAGACTACTAAATTAGACACGACACCGGCGAATTCGTGATAATTCGCTTTATCTGAATTTTGCGGTAGAGATAGCAAATATGAGTAATATCTATGCCTTTCTCTGTCAGATAATTCGAATAAAATGATATTTACTTATTTACAAAATAAAAATTTTCTTGGCCGGAATTGGCGCAAATTGGATAAAAAATGATTTTGCGCCAAAATCCTTGCCAAAGTTGGTAATTTGTGGACAAAATTTGGTAGATTATCTTGTCCACATATTACCAACAGTGATAAAAGTGAACAAAACAAAAGTGATGGTGAAAAAAACATGGATACTGGGAGCGTCACACAACAAAAGTGAAAACGTAAGTGTATATTTATTTTTAATTTTAGTTATTTATAATAGATTTTAATAATATATTCTTATTTTTCAGGAGCTGCAGATGTTCTATTGGTTGTGCTGCAGGATAGAAGATGAATTCGTTCCCGGCAGAGCCAACTAAGTAAGTAAATTACATGAAAACTTCTGTGCAAAGTGAATCTTTAAGGTGAAATTTAAGTGTGGAATTTTGTACATTGGAAGGGACAATGATGTTCTGGTCCAATGTACAAATCCTTAGGTCAACATGTCGCGAAGAAAATAATAAAGTGTCCAATTTACAAACTCCGCATTTAACATTTTGTTCTGAAATGAAGTGCTTGTATTAATTGAAATCCAATTTGGTTCGTTTTTGCAAGTGCCTTACGCAAACAAGTAGTTTATATGGCTAATGTGTACAGGTAAAGTTAAGTGTATTCCAAGTATTCTGTTCCTTTTGTGTTTTTTGCAAGTTCTTAACAAAAATAAGTGATTTCTATCTACTAAAAGTGAATTGTTTCTGTGTAATTTTGTGCATTGGAAGGAGAAGTGACGTTCTTGTCCAATGTACAAATACGTTTGTTAAGAAATCGCTTAAAAAAGAAGAGTTCCGATCATATTCATATTCTGTGATCCCTAATATGTACATTGTGTATACCCAAGGCGAATCCAGTATCAGGTGACCTTATCAGTAGAACAATTTTACAACACAAAAAACAACATGTAGCTTGCTATGCTACAAAACCAATCTGTCAAAAGATTTCTGAACAAATTTTGACATTTTGTTTCAAATTGCTCAATCTTGCATCAACAGCTGATAATCAGCTGGGCTGATAAGGTCAGCTGATACTGACTGATATGTAAATATGTATGTAATTATATTTACATACTCATACGAATATAATGAAGCCTGGGCATATTAATTATTGGAAAGATATGCATAAGCTAAACACGCATCACAAGCAAAGCAATATTTTATAAGCTTGCTTACAAGCCAATATATTAAAACAACATAACTTATATATTAATAAAACCGATAGTAGGAAAAAGTGCATCTTCATTCAGTAAAAAGTATCAAAATGAGGCTAAAATTAGAAAAAATATCAAATTTGGGTGCATTTTGTTAAAGTAGCACAATAGTATCCGGAAAAGTGGCAAATTGCTACTTTAATAGCACCAACGGTAACGCTGCTTCTTGTTCGTAGGATTACACTATGATACAATAATATAAAGGTAAAACCATTCTCTCTTTTCGTCGCCATGTTATTCTTTTATAAAATCCGAGTTTTTTGATTACTTTTTACTGTGATGCTTTATTAATTAAAAAATATTTTTTATAATAAAAATATTAAAAAATTCATCACTTTTGCATTAAAAGTTATTAAATAGATATTATTATTATTAGATATATATATATATATATATATATATATATATATATATATATATAATAAATAGTTGTAATTTGTGTAAAAAAATAAATGTTGAGCAATGAGCAGCATATACCTCAACTGCAGTAATTAATACCAAGCATTTCAGCAAAGGCAGGAATGTCAAGTTTTTTCAATTTCCTTCAATTCCATATAATCGGCAGAAATGGATAGAAGCATGCAATATAGATGATGGTTTGCTACCAAAAAAATCCTTTGGTTTGTTCTGTTCACCTTCGTGAAGAGCATATGAATGTAAAAAATCATTGCATCCGTTTGAGCCTAAGTGTAATTCCTCTTCAAAGGTAACTGTCATATTAAATACATGCATTACATTATTGCTTTAAAGCAGTGTTGTCCACACGTATACCACAGAGGATATACAGAGATGTCACGAGACGGAAGATAATTTGTGTTTTCAGAGGTCTCGCTCTCGCAGTCACTGCGCATTCTTTAACCTTCTTTCGTGGTGGAATTTTTTAGCTTAATTTTATTTTACGCTTTGTAACCTCATTCGCTTGGCGATTTTTGCAAATAAATGGTAAAAATTTATATTTTTAAATGAAAATGCTTCAAATAAGATATGCAATCATTTTAAAACATTATTTAATTGCCTTTTTAATAGTAATAAACTATTTGGCATTTTGTTTTTTGATTCAACACAACAAATTATTTCATTTAATTTTGTAAAATTGTGTACTTCGTTTACTTGTTCAAATGTATTTTCAGTTTATGCTTTGTGATCTCATTTGCTGTGTGATTTTTGTAAACAAAAGGTAAAAATTAAAATTGTTCAATGAAAATGCTTAAAGTTAAATCAGTAATCATTTCTAAACAAATTTAAATCACTTTTTAATGCCATTAATCTCTTTCACTTTCTATTTTTTTAATTCAATTCAACAAATTCTTTAATTTAATTTTGTAAATGTATGTATGTATGTATGTACACGCGTTCGTTTCACTAAATACAGATTTTCTTTTGTTTGTTTTGATTATTTTGTTAACATCTTAATAACAAATATACTACAGTTGTCCCTTTCTCGCAGTGACTGCACCATAAATGATTTTAGCTTTTTTCATACGTCAATTCTTACAACTCTGGTCTACTTTGTGCGTATACTTTCACATTAAAAATAAAAGAAAATGCAACTGCTTTGGAATGTGTATGTATGTTAATATTATGCAAGGTTAGAAAAGGTGGTGCTAAAACACACCTCCAATCGTATACCAAGTTGGTTCCATTCTGAACCAATAGTGTGCAAACTCAAAAGTACTTTCGTTCCCTTTGAATTACAGAATAGAACCCTTGGTATTTACATTCGGTATAAGTTCATGTAATGTAAAGAACACTTTGTATGCATTTCGTTATCCTCATGTCCAATTGATACAACGTTTAAAAAAATATGTATTAAACTAAAATTTCTAAACTCAAATTACACATTTCAAAAAGCATTCCTAAATAAAAGTTACCATTATATGTATGTGGCAACGTTTTATCTGTTAACAAAAAAAACTGTATTCAAATAATTTGGGTAAAAGTCATAATTAATTTTAAACGTCAAATGTGGTTTTACCTTTATATTATTGTATCATGGATTACACTAAAGGTAGAATTAGTAAAATCGTATCGTTCTATTTTACAGCTTGCAGTATCGTTCGACTTTGTGTACAAGTTATAGAAAATGTAACAGTTTGCACAGCACATTATTGTTGTTTTTGTATTAATGCGGCTTTTTTGACAATCGCTACAAAAAATTTGTTTTCTGTAGATGTCTACGTCAGCAGTGCTACCACCACATATTTTATAACTAGTAACATTGTATATGGCATAATGTATATAACTTTGGATAGAAATTTTTATCCAAGGAATTTGAGAACTCTCTTACAAAAATCAAGTCCACTTATTATATTACAAAAACGGAAACAATTTAATAAATACTGGGTCTAAATAAATACTTAAATACAATCAGTCTTTTAGCGCTTCACAATTTTTTGTGGTATGTGGTACGGTTTTTGTCAGCTGACACCCAACTTCACGATACGATTTTACTAAATCTACCTTAATACATACATAACTCACACCGATTTGACAACGCAGTGTGATCTTACTCCAAATTTGTGATTGTATTGTGAAAAAGATTTTTACCCCCTAGCGTATAGATGTTTACACATCAAAAATAATTTTTTATATTATTATTACTGCAATGGCTAATTGCTTTATATACATATCTTTAGTTTGATCCCGCAGAGCTGTTCCTTTTTTAAATTGCCATCATTAGAAAATAAATTATCTAACGGATTGAAAGTTGAAACTTGTCATACCGTGTTATCTTTTTTAAGTTTGTAGTAAAGTGATTTGGAAGACTGGACTCCAAATGATGAACTTGTTTCCCGTTAATTAAAAAGTGCAATGTACAAAAATTTTACAGAATTTTTGTTGTGTCAGAATTGTCTTGTGCCTGTTTCTTTATTATTCAATGGTCAGATATTTATTAAAAACTTTAAATAAAATAAACAAATAATATATATACATTCTAAAGTAAATAAGCTAAGTTAGTTTTTTTTTGTAAATAAGTGCCAGTAGAGTGGTAATGGTGGCTTGAGTCCTGTTTTGGGAATTAAAAACCGGGAAAACAGGACTCAGACCCCCATTAATACAAAAGTGATGGCAACCCTGTTCCGAATGTGGGGGATTTTCATGCCGAGATTTTGTGTGTGTGTGTGACTTTTATTCTATGTATGTATGTATGTACTTGTGTGTACAGCTTTTGGATGTATGGAATTGTTGGTGTTTGTATGTGTGTATGGATACTTTTGTTTTAGTGGTAGACAAACATTATACCCATGTAGGAAATACCGATTTTGAAAATGTACTGACTCGCTTTTCACTTGCAACCAGTACTACTCTCTAATTATCAGCCATACAAAACTTTGTACTATAGACATTTAACATGTGCTTGTTATTGAAAACCTACTAGTAATACTAAAACAATTAACTAGGTAGTGACTACGTAGGTGTTATGGAAGCATGGAGAAATATCAACCAGACAGTTAGTTACTGGTACATTTCTATAATTTACGTACGTACAAATGAATGTATGTATATTGACAAGTTGATAGAAAATACCTTATTATACTACAATTGTCTCTAGAGTTTTAGTGTTGCTACAAAGACACTTGGTTCTCAGTCTGACTGTAGGGTAGTGACAAGGGATCTGTGTAATTGTGTGTATGTAGTGATTTTTATTTGATAGACTTTGGTTTGCTGTTTTAAGTTATCGCATTTATGTTAGCGATTTCTGGGGAAATAATTTAATGGGTGCAGAGAATGGCAACCCTGCTGTAAATGGCAGTGGATAGGGATTGTATTTGGTAATGTATATTTATGTTGTTGGATTCATGTACGTGATTGTATCTATTTTTGCTTTGAAGAATATCATTGCTTGTGTGAATCACATCAACACTTTTTCATACATATTTACAAATGAACGTATATATGTTTTCAAGGCTATTGACGTTGCTATTCTTATGGAGACAGAAAATACTGTGTTGGCATAAGTTTTATATGTATATACAGGTGAATTTCAGATGTTAAATGTCTTGAATCCTATCAGGTTGATAGGAAGATCTTTTGAATAGGGATAATGATATTTTTATTTCAGTATATTTTCACTTTAATGAAACAATTATAGGAAATAGCTTTTGGAGAAATACAGCAAAAAATTATAGAAGCACCAACTTTCACATGTCCCGATTTTTCTCGTACGTGTGTATTACAAACTGATGCTAGCGATTTTGTTCTAGGTGTTGATGTGTATATGAATTTCATCATATATCGTAATACCAACAGAGAATTGTGGAAATGTGTATGTGTGTGTAAGTGTGTGTGTGTGTGTATGAATTTGAGCATATGTCGTAATAAATTAGATTTGGTGACTACTAGGCGATTCTCATATAAAGTATATAAGTAGAAGAAATAATGTAGACTGTCATCCGAAGGGGTCTTTCCACATCCCATGCCCTGATGGCTTTTACGGATCATGTGACAAGGGGGCTTAATAATAGATACCCGACGATGGATGTAAGTCTTGACTTTGCAAAGGCTTTCGATACCGTTTGGCATGATGGGCTTGTATATAAGCTTATGGAGATGGGATTTGGAACGACCATAAGCCGGATAGTTTCCAGTTTCCTTAGAGAACGCACATTTAGGGTACGTGTTGGAAATACGGTTTCAAACATGCGACCAATCACTGCAGGAGTACCACAGGGCTCGTTATTGGCTCCTGTACTTTATAATGTTTTTATTTCCGACATACCTCAACCTCGGACAGGGGATCTGCTTCTTGTATACGCTGACGATATTTTGATTGCGTCTACGGGTCCCAGAGCCAGCACAACAAATGAACGACTGAATGACTATTTGACAGTACTTCGACAGTATTTTTCGAAATGGAGACTTAATCTTAATTTGCAAAAAACGGTAGCCGTGATGTTTAAGGGTAGACGCAGATATCTCTAGAATAATTGAAGGAAATATGTGCCAACTATTAGGATGGGTGAAGAAGTTATTAGGAATTCGGATCGAATGAAATATCTAGGAGTGATATTTCACGAAAATTTTGAATATCATCGGCACATTGATGGTATACTCGAGCGTAGTAAGAGGATCTATTCTGCTTATCAGGGGGTATTAAGACGAAATGGGGGCCTTGATCGAAGGGTTCGCCTTCTAGTGTATAGGCAGGTAATTCGACCCATTATCTCATATGCCTTTCCAATCTAGTTTAGGATTTCATCATCCCAGATGGATAGGCTTAGGAGGTGGGAAATGGCTGTCCTGGTGGCTTGCTTGGGTTTAACACCCCAGTTGGGACAGGACGGGGTTTTGCGTAGGCCATCGTGTAGGTCTATTTACGAGTCAGTTGACTCAATTGACAGGATAGATACTTATATGGTAGGGAACGCCATTAAGTTTCTTGTAGGTGCACGTGCCTCGGAGAATAGTTTAATTAGGCAATGTTTTGAAAGAGTAGACAATCTGATGAACTTTGAAGACACTAGATACTTTTCGCCTGTAGATTTGTTAGGTCTTGACGAGGCTGGCTTACTATATCAGGATGAAGACCTCCTATTTTACCATCGGAGGCTCAATACACTGGACATCAATAATACGGTGTATATTACCACCCAATAATGTCTGGTACCTTTGTATATATTTTCTTTCCTTGTAAATATGTTCTATGTTTAGCTAGAAGTTTTTATTTTGTGTTTTTTCATATGAATTCTGTTTTATTTTTGTTTTTATTTTTTAAGTGTTTTTGTTTAGTTTGTAAGAATTTCAATGGTCCCCCCTTTTACTCCCTTTTTTCGGGGATTTTATTAAGTGATAAAAATATTAAGAACGATGCAGTTATGCTACTAATAAATTATTTAAGATAGATGTAGCCTTTGGAAAATACTAATAGTATGTAAGGGAAATGAAAGAACTGTTAGTTTTTAAGAACTTTTTAAAAAAATGTAAAGAGAATGGGAAAATAAATATATTGTCATTGTAGACTGTCATCAGTCTGCTCTGATATCTCAACAAGTGATAACCTATTTTCCCAATCAAAATTTCTAAAGTGTTTGAAATCCAAAAACTATAAAAGTGCTAGAACTAACTACTGTTTGTTAAACAAGTTTATACTGTATAAAAAATAATTAAATACATTTTTTTATAAGTGAAATAAATTGTTTATAAATAAAATAATTAAATAAATTATTTATAAATAAAATAATTGAATTAATAAACAAATAAATAATTAAATATTATGAATACTACAAGTTGTACCATATGCAATAAAGTCTTTATGACTCAAACAAAACTAAATCAGCATATGGAAACGCACTCGTATGCTAACCAATCAAAGGCTGCCTTTGGAATTAATAAGCTAAATCTTCAAAACAAATATTGACAGGATTGTGATGAGATGATCCCATCAAATGCTTATATGGCTCATGTCAGAACCACAAAACACAAAAACAGTTGTCACCAAGAACGGATTGATGATTTTCTCACTAAAAGAGTAAGTAACTTCAATGGGAGGATCGAGACATATATCCTCCTCAACAAAATGTGGGTGTCTTGTCTCCGGAAGAGTTTCTGAAATCTGCAAAGAGCTTTATAGTACAACAACTCCATGAATGTAGTAGGATACATACTACATTTAAATTTAATATGGAGCTCACATGTGATTATATGAAGATGGTGAATGATGAGATGAATGTTTTCCAACTTGTACATATTTCGAAAATGATGTTGGTGACTTTGTCTGATGACATAGAAGAGATGTACAAGAAACAGACGGAGGAGCTAAGAGCCAAAATGGATGAATTTTAAGAGAGGGATAGTGGATGGACTTTGACTTCAATAAATTTCCTTGAAGTTAATATAAACAAGGCGTCCATAACAAGAGGATCGAGTTTTATCCCTCTCCCAAAAAATTTTGCAGCAAAACATGCATGCATAAATGTTGAGAATAATGATATTTATTGCTTTAAACGGTGTCTAATTGCCGCTTTAAATGTAAATAGTGGTCTGAATCCTAAACAACGGAAAAACTATAGAAATTACAATATTGCTGACATTTCTGATGAGAATATTAATATAGGAGCAATTGCATTAAATTTTGAAGGCCTGGAGTTTCCACTCCCATTGAAGCAGATAAAACAATTCGAGAATCAAAATGATATGAGCATAAATGTATTTGGTCACAATGGAACATCGCTTATAGGGCCATACTACATAACAAAAGTAGAAAAACACATTCATATTAATCTCTTATTGCTCCAGTCTAATGACAACTTCCACTATGTGCTCATCAAAGATATATCAAAGTAAGTTTCATTATTGCATTTGTGCAAAATATATTCTCTATTTAAAAAGTTACTTCTTATTGTTATATTAATTTACATATTATTTTATTTTTCTCTCTTCTTTAGACTTCTTCGTTCCAGTATAACCTCTCACGTTAATAAGATTTATATCTGCAACATCTGCCTTTATCATACCCATGATGCTTATGTGTACAGTCAACATAAACATTTTTGTGGTAAAAAAGTCATCAGGATGCCCGAAGATGGATGTATTATTAAGTACAAAAACTACTACAAACAGCTAGATGTACCATTTGTCATCTACGCAGACTTCGAGTCTATTTTAGAAAAACTCCATGATCCTGTAAGTAAAAGCACTACAAATGTACAGAAACACCATGCGTGTGCCTTCGGCTATTTTATTACTTGTAGTTTTAAGAAGGAAAATAACTTATATAGACATTATTTTGGTGAAGATTCGGCAAATTTAGTTATCAAAAAAATAGTTGAAGATTTTACAGATATCTATCTAAATTATTTACTAAAAGTTAAGGAAATGTTCATGACCCCAATGAAATAGCTCAATATAATAATGCAAAAAATTGTCATATATGTAAGAAAATATTGAATAACGATAAAGTTAGAGATCATTGTCATCTTACGGGCAATTATCGTGGAGCAGCTCATAGCGAATGTAATTTAAATTATAAAACACCTCAGTTTATTCCGGTTATTTTCCGTAATCTTTCTGCATATGATATGCACCTATTTTTCAAAGAACTTTCTACTATAAAAAATGCCACAATAAAAGTGATTCCCCAGAACACAGAACGTTATATTTCTCTTTCAATTTTTATCAGATTATATGAAAAACATGGATTCGAAATAAGATTTATAGACTCATTTAGATTTATGGCTTCGAGTTTAGATACGTTAGCAAAAAATCTTGATAGCAATGATTTTAATACTATTCGATCATGTTTCGTTGATGAAGCTCATTTCAACCTGATTAGAAGAAAGGGTGTATTTCCGTACTCTTACATGGATTCCATGACTAAGTTTAAGGAAATTAAACTTCCTAGTAGAGAAGAGTTCTTCAATATTCTAACGAATGAAGAATGTGATGTTGTCGAGTATGAACATGCTCAAAAAATATGGAGAGAGTTTAACTGTAAAACCCTCCTTGACTATACTGAACTCTACTTAAAGACAGATGTTCTTCTTCTAACTGACGTGTTTGAAAATTTTAGGAAAATTTGTAGAGGTATATACGATTTGGACCCCTGTCATTATTATACAGCACCAGGCTTATCCTGGAATGCAATGTTAAAAACCACAGAAGTTTCACTGGAACAGTTCACTGATTCCGAAATGTATATGTTTATGCAAAACGGAATTAGAGGTGGACTAGTTCAACGCTCGCAAAGATATTCGAAAGCGAATAACAAATATTTGGAAGATTTTGATGCATCAAAACCATCAGAATTTCTTGTCTACTTAGACGCAAATAACCTTTACGGTTGGGCGATGTCGGAATATCTTCCTTACGGTGAATTTGAGTGGGTATGTGATACTGATTTTGATGTTAAGAAAATTTCTGATACTGCAGAGTATGGGTACATTTTGGAAGTGGATATAGATTATCCCGATTCAGTGCATGATCTACATAATAATTTGCCATTTTGTCCCCAAAGTAAGCCAGTGGGGGATCCAAAATCAAAAAATTAGGTGCTGAGTTACACGCAAAAACAAATTACACCATGCACTATAGAGTTTTAAAACAAGCCATTTCAAATGGTCCAATCTTGAAACAAATCCATAGAATACTCAGATTTAAGCAATCCCCTTGGCTTAAAAAATATATTGACTTAAACACATTACATAGGACAAATGCTAAAAATAATTTTGAAAAAGACTTCTTCAAACTTTTGAACAACGCTGTTTATGGGAAGACAATGGAAAACATTGAAAAACGTAGGGATATTAGAATTGCTTCATCTTGGGAAACAACAAACAGGAATCATTTAGGTCTCAGAGCATTAATTTCGAAACCAAATTTTATGCAGTTGACAAAATTTTCTGATGATATGTATGCGGTAGAGTTAGAAATAATGGAACCACTATATGATAAACCCATATATGTTGGCTTTACAGTACTGGGATTATCCAAGTGGATAATGTATGACTTCCATTATGGCTTCATGAAGCCTAAATTTGGAGAGAACATTTCTCTCAACTATATGGATACTGACTCGTTTATTTATTCAATTAAAACTGATGATTTTTACGATGACATCCGTAATGATATCATTTTGAATTTTCATACGTCAGAATATCCTATAGATAATCAATTTCGTTTGCCGCTACTCAATAAGAAGGTTTTAGGTATGATGAAAGATGAAAACAGTGGGGATATAATGACAGAGTTTGTTGGTTTAAGAGCAAAAATGTATTCTCTGTCGACTCTTCGCTAAGAAGCTGTTAAAAAATCTAAAGGGGTCAAAAAGTCTGTAATTAAAAAGTTGTCCATTAATGATTACAAAAGTTGCTTATTTGAATCCAAAATTATCAAAATATCTCAGATGAAATGTTTTTGTTTAGGTCTAAAACACATCAACTATATACTCAAAAACTAAATAAAATAGCTCTTAGCTTTTCTGATGATAAAAGAAATATAATGAAAGATAACATAAAAACGCATGCATTGGGGCATTACATAGACCGAAATAATGAAACAATGGATGTAGAATAGAATGCTTCCTACTAAATTGCATGTAAGATGACAACAAGAATTTAATTTTGTACCAATTATACTTATTTAATTATTTATTAATTTATTTATTATTTACTTATTTGTATATTAATTTATTTATGTATTTATTTCTGTATTAATTTATTTATTGGTTATATATATATATCTTTGTTTATGAATGTATCTATTAATTTTAGTATTTTATTCACACAAAAGCATGTTAAAATTTAATGGTCTAAAACTTTTATCTTTTTTTGCCTGTACCTAAATTATTTGTAAATAAGAATCAAATATTACATTAATGATCTTTTTTTTCTCTCTTTCTTTTTATATCATATATTTTTATATATACATAGAGTTAAATTTGTGTTAGTACTAAGATTTTTAAGAAAAAATTATAAATAAAATATTGAAAAAAGAATTAAATATGTGAATTGTTTTCATTTCTTTATTGGCTTTACTTCATAATTAAAATGCTTTAAGCTTTATTATAATATATCATTCTTTTAAAAATGAAATTAACTTCTTCGGATATTCATATTTGGCTTGATATAGATAATTTGAGTATAAATAGAAATATTCAGACTTGGCTCAGCAGTAGTGTCGATAAGAAAATATCTGATGAAATTTAATGGAATTTCATAATATTGTGGAATTAATTCCTCTTGTATAGAACCTCTCAAAGAAAACATGATTGCGCATGTTTAAGTAACATGAAAACAAGACTGTGCATGTTTAAGCAATATAAAAACAGAAATTTGGATATAAGGAAAAAGCAAAAATTTTTTGATCCAACGAAGTAAAGCCAATAAAGAAATGAAAACAATTCACATATTTAATTCTTTTTTCAATATTTTATTTCTAATTTTTTCTTAAAAATCTTAGTACTAATACAAATTTAACTCTATGTATATATAAAAATATATGATATAAAAAGAAAGAGAGAAAAAAAAGATCATTAATGTAATATTTGATTCTTATTTACAAATAATTTAGGTACAGGCAAAAAAAGATAAAAGTTTTAGACCATTAAATTTTAACATGCTTTTGTGTGAATAAAATACTAAAATTAATAGATACATTCATAAACAAAGATATATATATATAACCAATAAATAAATTAATACAGAAATAAATACATAAATAAATTAATATACAAATAAGTAAATAATAAATAAATTAATAAATAATTAAATAAGTATAATTGGTACAAAATTAAATTCTTGTTGTCATCTTACATGCAATTTAGTAGGAAGCATTCTATTCTACATCCATTGTTTCATTATTTCGGTCTATGTAATGCCCCAATGCACGCGTTTTTATGTTATCTTTCATTATATTTCTTTTATCATCAGAAAAGCTAAGAGCTATTTTATTTAGTTTTTGAGTATATAGTTGATGTGTTTTAGACCTAAACAAAAACATTTCATCTGAGATATTTTGATAATTTTGGATTCAAATAAGCAACTTTTGTAATCATTAATGGACAACTTTTTAATTACAGACTTTTTGACCCCTTTAGATTTTTTAACAGCTTCTTAGCGAAGAGTCGACAGAGAATACATTTTTGCTCTTAAACCAACAAACTCTGTCATTATATCCCCACTGTTTTCATCTTTCATCATACCTAAAACCTTCTTATTGAGTAGCGGCAAACGAAATTGATTATCTATAGGATATTCTGACGTATGAAAATTCAAAATGATATCATTACGGATGTCATCGTAAAAATCATCAGTTTTAATTGAATAAATAAACGAGTCAGTATCCATATAGTTGAGAGAAATGTTCTCTCCAAATTTAGGCTTCATGAAGCCATAATGGAAGTCATACATTATCCACTTGGATAATCCCAGTACTGTAAAGCCAACATATATGGGTTTATCATATAGTGGTTCCATTATTTCTAACTCTACCGCATACATATCATCAGAAAATTTTGTCAACTGCATAAAATTTGGTTTCGAAATTAATGCTCTGAGACCTAAATGATTCCTGTTTGTTGTTTCCCAAGATGAAGCAATTCTAATATCCCTACGTTTTTCAATGTTTTCCATTGTCTTCCCATAAACAGCGTTGTTCAAAAGTTTGAAGAAGTCTTTTTCAAAATTATTTTTAGCATTTGTCCTATGTAATGTGTTTAAGTCAATATATTTTTTAAGCCAAGGGGATTGCTTAAATCTGAGTATTCTATGGATTTGTTTCAAGATTGGACCATTTGAAATGGCTTGTTTTAAAACTCTATAGTGCATGGTGTAATTTGTTTTTGCGTGTAACTCAGCACCTAATTTTTTGATTTTGGATCCCCCACTGGCTTACTTTGGGGACAAAATGGCAAATTATTATGTAGATCATGCACTGAATCGGGATAATCTATATCCACTTCCAAAATGTACCCATACTCTGCAGTATCAGAAATTTTCTTAACATCAAAATCAGTATCACATACCCACTCAAATTCACCGTAAGGAAGATATTCCGACATCGCCCAACCGTAAAGGTTATTTGCGTTTAAGTAGACAAGAAATTCTGATGGTTTTGATGCATCAAAATCTTCCAAATATTTGTTATTCGCTTTCGAATATCTTTGCGAGCGTTGAACTAGTCCACCTCTAATTCCGTTTTGCATAAACATATACATTTCGGAATCAGTGAACTGTTCCAGTGAAACTTCTGTGGTTTTTAACATTGCATTCCAGGATAAGCCTGGTGCTGTATAATAATGACAGGGGTCCAAATCGTATATACCTCTACAAATTTTCCTAAAATTTTCAAACACGTCAGTTAGAAGAAGAACATCTGTCTTTAAGTAGAGTTCAGTATAGTCAAGGAGGGTTTTACAGTTAAACTCTCTCCATATTTTTTGAGCATGTTCATACTCGACAACATCACATTCTTCATTCGTTAGAATATTGAAGAACTCTTCTCTACTAGGAAGTTTAATTTCCTTAAACTTAGTCATGGAATCCATGTAAGAGTACGGAAATACACCCTTTCTTCTAATCAGGTTGAAATGAGCTTTATCAACGAAACATGATCGAATAGTATTAAAATCATTGCTATCAAGATTTTTTGCTAACGTATCTAAACTCGAAGCCATAAATCTAAATGAGTCTATAAATCTTATTTCGAATCCATGTTTTTCATATAATCTGATAAAAATTGAAAGAGAAATATAACGTTCTGTGTTCTGGGGAATCACTTTTATTGTGGCATTTTTTATAGTAGAAAGTTCTTTGAAAAATAGGTGCATATCATATGCAGAAAGATTACGGAAAATAACCGGAATAAACTGAGGTGTTTTATAATTTAAATTACATTCGCTATGAGCTGCTCCACGATAATTGCCCGTAAGATGACAATGATCTCTAACTTTATCGTTATTCAATATTTTCTTACATATATGACAATTTTTTGCATTATTATATTGAGCTATTTCATTGGGGTCATGAACATTTCCTTAACTTTTAGTAAATAATTTAGATAGATATCTGTACAATCTTCAACTATTTTTTTGATAACTAAATTTGCCGAATCTTCACCAAAATAATGTCTATATAAGTTATTTTCCTTCTTAAAACTACAAGTAATAAAATAGCCGAAGGCACACGCATGGTGTTTCTGTACATTTGTAGTGCTTTTACTTACAGGATCATGGAGTTTTTCTAAAATAGACTCGAAGTCTGCGTAGATGACAAATGGTACATCTAGCTGTTTGTAGTAGTTTTTGTACTTAATAATACATCCATTTTCGGGCATCCTGATGACTTTTTTACCACAAAAATGTTTATGTTGACTGTACACATAAGCATCATGTGTATGATAAAGGCAGATGTTGCAGATATAAATCTTATTAACGTGAGAGGTTATACTGGAACGAAGAAGTCTAAAGAAGAGAGAAAAATAAAATAATATGTAAATTAATATAACAATAAGAAGTAACTTTTTAAATAGAGAATATATTTTGCATAAATGCAATAATGAAACTTACTTTGATATATCTTTGATGAGCACATAGTGGAAGTTGTCATTAGACTGGAGCAATAAGAGATTAATATGAATGTGTTTTTCTACTTTTGTTATGTAGTATGGCCCTATAAGCGATGTTCCATTGTGACCAAATACATTTATGCTCATATCATTTTGATTCTCGAATTGTTTTATCTGCTTCAATGGGAGTGGAAACTCCAGGCCTTCAAAATTTAATGCAATTGCTCCTATATTAATATTCTCATCAGAAATGTCAGCAATATTGTAATTTCTATAGTTTTTCCGTTGTTTAGGATTCAGACCACTATTTACATTTAAAGCGGCAATTAGACACCGTTTAAAGCAATAAATATCATTATTCTCAACATTTATGCATGCATGTTTTGCTGCAATATTTTTTGGGAGAGGGATAAAACTCGATCCTCTTGTTATGGACGCCTTGTTTATATTAACTTCAAGGAAATTTATTGAAGTCAAAGTCCATCCACTATCCCTCTCTTAAAATTCATCCATTTTGGCTCTTAGCTCCTCCGTCTGTTTCTTGTACATCTCTTCTATGTCATCAGACAAAGTCACCAACATCATTTTCGAAATATGTACAAGTTGGGAAACATTCATCTCATCATTCACCATCTTCATATAATCACATGTGAGCTCCATATTAAATTTAAATGTAGTATGTATCCTACTACATTCATGGAGTTGTTGTACTATAAAGCTCTTTGCAGATTTCAGAAACTCTTTCGGAGACAAGACACCCACATTTTTGTTGAGGAGGATATATGTCTCGATCCTCCCATTGAAGTTACTTACTCCTTTAGTGAGAAAATCATCAATCCGTTCTTGGTGACAACTGTTTTTGTGTTTTGTGGTTCTGACATGAGCCATATAAGCATTTGATGGGATCATCTCATCACAATCCTGACAATATTTGTTTTGAAGATTTAGCTTATTAATTCCAAAGGCAGCCTTTGATTGGTTAGCATACGAGTGCGTTTCCATATGCTGATTTAGTTTTGTTTGAGTCATAAAGACTTTATTGCATATGGTACAACTTGTAGTATTCATAATATTTAATTATTTATTTGTTTATTAATTCAATTATTTTATTTATAAATAATTTATTTAATTATTTTATTTATAAACAATTTATTTCACTTATAAAAAAATGTATTTAATTATTTTTTATACAGTATAAACTTGTTTAACAAACAGTAGTTAGTTCTAGCACTTTTATAGTTTTTGGATTTCAAACACTTTAGAAATTTTGGTTGGGAAAATAGGCTATCACTTGTTGAGATATCAGAGCAGACTGATGACAGTCTACATTATTTCTTCTCCTTATATACTTTATATGAGAATCGCGTAGTAGTCACCAAATCTAATTTATTACGACATATGCTCAAATTCATACACACACACACACTTACACACACACACACACATACTTTTCCATAATTCTCTGTTGGTATTACGATATATGATGAAATTCATATACACATCAACACCTAGAACAAAATCGCTAGCATCAGGTTGTAATACACACGTACGAGAAAAATCGGGACATGTGAAAGTTGGTGCTTCTATAATTTTTTGCTGTATTTCTCCAAAAGCTTTTTTCCTATAATTGTTTCATTAAAGTGAAAATATACTGAAATAAAAATATCATTATCCCTATTCCAAAGATCTTCCTATCAACCTGATAGGATTCAAGACATTTAACATCTGAAATTCACCTGTATATATGTACTTACATATAAAACTTATGCCAACACAGTATTTTCTGTCTCCATAAGAATAGCAACGTCAATAGCCTTGAAAACATATATACGTTCATTTGTAAATATGTATGAAAAAGTGTTGATGTGATTCACACAAACAATGATATTCTTCAAAGCAAAAATAGATACAATCACGTACATGAATCCAACAACATAAATATACATTACCAAATACAATCCCTATCCACTGCCATTTACAGCAGGGTTGCCATTCTCTGCACCCATTAAATTATTTCCCCAGAAATCGCTAACATAAATGCGATAACTTAAAACAGCAAACCAAAGTCTATCAAATAAAAATCACTACATACACACAATTACACAGATCCCTTGTCACTACCCTAAAGTCAGACTGAGAACCAAGTGTCTTTGTAGCAACACTAAAACTCTAGAGACAATTGTAGTATAATAAGTAATTTTCTATCAACTTGTCAATATACATACATTCATTTGTACGTACGTACAAAACAAAGCCATTAAACCCTTTCGCAGGTATTATATTTAATTTTTTTCGTTTTACGTAGTCTAAAGTAAAAAAAAACAAACTTTTAGGCAAAAAAGTGAAAATTTAAGACACTATTGTATACGAGTACTTATAGGGCTGTTTAAATTAATTTGAATTTTTTTTAGAGTAATTTCATTAAAATGAAAAAAGTGTTCTACCCACGGGTCGTCACGGGTGCAAAAGTATATATAGCGTTAAAGAGGACACTTTCACCTTTCTCCTGGTGGTATACGTTTCTTGTTCCCTTTTGTTCCCTAGAAGTTCTATTCCACTAAAATTTAAATTTGAGAAAAATATAGTAGTTTCATAAATATTTCATAACGCCCGTAATATTAAACGCTAGAGCTGTGACCACTTACAACAACTAAAGACTATAGTCCTACCAACATTATAAAAAAGACCGCAGGCCGTTATCGATGATAGCTTGCGAGTAGTAACCATTTATTTTTGATAAAAAACAAAAGAAAAACACCTTTTTCTGAAATTAAAAAAACGGTTGAGTTTGACAGCATGCCACGCCCACAATTATCAATAGTTTAACCTAAGTTTTTGGCTACCTTAATCTGGATATATTAGCTACAAAAAGGCGTAAAAATTTTAAAAATCGGTGACAAAAAAAAATTAGACTTTTGGCCAATGAAAAACGATTTTCAGCCACTGTGCGCCGTTTAAATAATGCCGTTCACTAATTACAGATTCAAGTTCAGCGCACTAAATTACCCTAGATATTTGGTTGCTCCAGTCAAAAACTTTGTTGGCTAATGTTATTTTATAATTACGGGTACCTAATTGATGTGCCTTATTTGGGTATGATATATCACATTCAGAGAGTTGACAAGTAATTGAACTTATCGCACACTAAATCATAAACATTCACAACTCAAAATTATCAAAATGGTTTTTATATTTCATAAAACAGTTTACTAAACGAATTTTTAATGACTTGAAGAATTTATTTTGCAATACAGTCTTCCTGAAAAATATAAAATATCATTATGCCTGGTTTTATGTTATATCTTTGCGTTATTTGTACAGTATAAACAGTTTTTTGCTACTCCTCAACATCTAGGATTTTTTAATTGTGTCTGTTTATGATTTAGTGTGCGATATGTAATTTTCAGGGTTGGGAGGTAATACTTGTTTTGTATGATTATAATTTCTATTGTATTAACATTTTGACATTGTTAACATTTTCAGGTTTAGAGAAAATAAAACATAATTTGGAGGTTAAAGATAAAAGGACAATTGAGTACAATTAATTAAAAAAGAGGACACTTTTTTGAAAAAAAAAAACAATTTAAAAGGACATAGTGTTAAAAAAAGACTGTACTCTTAAAAAAGGACTAATGGTCACCGAATACATATGTAACTAATCCAAAATTTTATAAAATTCAACATGATTAGAAACTGTTTAAATCAATAAATAAATGTCTGAATCATACAGTTTTTCATTAGCAATTAGTGGTTATTCTTTATTTGGCACATGACACACAGATGTAAACCCGGCCTCAGTTTTAGATCTTTAAAATAAAATGAGTGTAGCTGTAAATAAAATGTTTGTTATCAAAACAGAAGAATGTGAGTTCGTATTCCCAACTGCAAATTTTTTTATTTTTTTTATATATTAAAAATTTTTCCTTCATATACATACACACATATGTATATGTATACATACTGTAAGGAATTTTTCTGAAGAATTTTAGAAAATAATATTAAACAAACATACATACATATGTACAGTAGTTTTGATTTAGCTGCCTTAAGTGAATTTGGACTTAACTGCCTAAAATGATAAACTTCTGTCACTATTCTTTAAAATCCTATACAAATTCGTTTTTAAAGTGCACTTTCTATACCTGCACATTTAAGATAAGTGCCCTAAAATTTTGGTAATTTTAAAATATTTTCATAAAAAAAATCGATGTAACCTGTATTTTGACTTAACTGCACAAAATATATTTTTTCTGTAATTATTGTTCGAAATCCTTTTTTAAGTGCACTTTGCATACCTGCGCATTTAACATATTTTAAGGCAGTTTTAAATTATTCTGATATAAAAAATTTAAGTTAGCTGCACATATTAAAAAAATGTGGCTAAATAAATATGCAAATATATACATATGTTTAAAAAACTGAAGTAAAAAATTGTATACCTGAACATTTCGGCAGGTAAGTGCATTTAAGATAACAACATTTTTGAATTATCTGCATGAAAAGTCGTGCAAAGTTGATTGTGCTAAGTCAAAATTACTGTACCTATTTGTATTGCAAATATGTAGCTGTGAATAAAAAATTGGTCCTCGAAACAGAAGAACGTTAGTTCGTATTCCTGTTCATGAGGATCCAGAATAACTAACTTTATGTTGTAGCAAGTGCATATTGTTACAAAAATCTGGACAAACCTATATACATATATATACCCTTTAACATTTTTGGTGAAGGGTATAAAATCACAAATTAATAACCAAAATTTTGCTAGATTTCTACGGTCTCATTCATAAAAATTCCTTATTTCAGCTTTAATCTGTTCATTACTTATGAAACAGATTTTACTTTTATCCGTTTTAGACACGGAAAGTTTACTTTGCAAAGTCTCAATTCAGCTTTGAGAAAGACAGAAAGGGATAGTATTTCTCCCTGTTTTTCACATAGCTGAATTAAAACTTTGTAAACTAAACTGTGGGTATTTATTAAGCTCTAATAAAAATTTGTATTCATAACTGATTAATATCAATGAATTATAGTGTTTTCACACTGATCAGCATAAAAGGCTGATTTTACATTCACACTGCAAGTTTGTTAAATTCAGGTTTTAACTCACAGACTGTCTAATAAATTTGCTCAGAAATAAAATAAATCTCCTGCAGAAATGCGTGTGTTTGTTGTTGAATTTTTTTCTGCGTTTTATAAAAATTATTTGACAAATTTTACAATGCGTTGTAAAATGGATATTATTTTATATTTTGTAAATAAATATTTTAAAATTAAATTGAGCTAATCATGCAAAGCGAAGAAGTGCTTGGAAATCAAGTGATTGTATATAAATAAAATTCACTAAATACATTACAAAACAAAACTTTTTTATCGGCGAATCAATGTTAGCCATATCGTCTATTTTCACTTCCCAGAGGTTAAAGAAAATATTATCGTTTTTTTTTCTTCCAAAAAACTGCTTTTTTCCATAATTTTTTACTATTGTTGCTGCTGCATCCATTTTTAATTTTAAAATTTTTCAAGCGACATCTATTGTATTTCACTGAGGATAAAAATTACACAGTACAACAGCCAATCTGGGTAAGAAATTCCAAGTCAGGGTGATGGTACTAGGTCAGTATAGTAAAACCCTCGAAGGGTTTGGCGTTCGTATGTGTCAGTTTTTTTTATGAAACAAATTTAGAAAAATTAAGAATTACAATTTCTCTAATCTGTTTCTTTACTGTTTTCCTATTTGTGCAACACTTTCGAAGTTAAAAATGAATGTATGAAGGGAAAGAAGTATTTTTTGCCTAAAAATTTAAATATTTTTTTTATTAAATTCATAAAAAATCCAAAATGGAAAAAAGTGCCAAAACTAATTACCTTCGCGTAAAGTCACATAACTCATGAGCAAAAAAAAGGGATAGATCATGAAAATCGATGCACGCGTTTCTCATTTATTCACAATTAGGTAAATGTATGAATTTCAAAAATTTGCTCCAGATATGCACAACATTATTTGGAAAAAACATTGACACTCACAAGCCGAACTCTCTCATATTTTTCTACTGTACTAAAAGAGAAATATTGATGTGGCAACACTGGTTCTGTAATGTTCACATAAAACATGCATTGTCATTATACATTTTCTCTTTCTCACACTGGTTCTGTGATTTTTGTCATTTAACAAGTGCCGACGAACGCGAACAGTAAAAGTGATTTTTCTCCAGTTTTTTAAAAGTGAACAAAAGAGAACAGAATATGGAACTGTGCAAGCCAGATATAAATAGCTTTAGCTACTGCTGTGGTCAATATGTCTCAACACATAAAAAAAGTGGAAATTTCAGTACTGATTTTGTTCAAACATACGAGATGTACTTCAACCAAAATGTTATAGTGAACGAAAATTGGGTGCCAAATATAGTGTGTAAAAGCTGCTATAACCGTCTAATGGATTGGAAAAATAGAAGACGTGAAAGTATGCCATTCGGTATCCCAATGACTTGGACTAATACTGGCGAAGGTCACAATCCATTGAATTTCTATGTATGTGCGAATAAAGGAGCCGCAAAAAGGATAAGAAAATAGTATAATTACGTTGGTGTTGCAAGTGCCGCAACACCATTGCCTCATTCGGACCACATTCCTGTGCCAAAAGCTTCTAGCCCAGATATTTTCTCTTGTACGACTGCTCCGACATATCATGCATGTGATGATCCCCCATATGAGCCATCAATATCCAATGTGCCAATTTTAATAAATCAAAATAAGCTTGATTCAATTGTTGCCAAGTTGGAATTAACACAGCATAAATCGGAAGAGCTGGCTTCCATTTTGAATTCCATTCCATTTTATGAATTAAAAAACAATATATTTAAATTTTTAGGCAAAATATACTTCTTTCCCTTCATACATTCATTTTTAACCTCGAAAGTGTTGCACATATAGGAAAACGGTAAGAAACAGATTAGAGAAATTGTAATTCTTAATTTTTCTAAATTTGTTTCATCAAAATCGGACAAGTGGTTCTCGAGTTATGTTAAGCTACGTTTTTGCCAAATTTTTACAACTAAGCGACAAAACATCAAGATAAGGAAACAATTTAAAAGGTCATAAAAAAACTGAGACATACGAACGCCAAACCCTTTGAGGGTTTTACTATACTGACCTAGTGCCATCACCCTGATTTGGAATTTCTCACCCCCCAGACAATAATCCAAATAATGTTCCACAGTGTTATCAGCTACTTCTGCTCGTTTTGACTTGGCAGAACTGAATTTATCACATCGAAAACAAGGTTTTATGAAATATTAAAATAACTTAAAACCAAATTAAAAATGGTTTTAAGTTGGTTTTAACAAAAACAATTTGTTTAGTAAAACCAGGTTGTAACATTTGGTTTTAACGTTAAAACCATGTCAGTGTGAAAACACTATTAGCTATTAAACGATTTTGCTTCTTTTGTAATTTTATGTTGGCAGCATCATGTTACTTTCGCTGGGCCACAATGACGATTCTCTTCGTGTCGGTTGTGCATCAATAACTTTGTCATAGGGTGATTATTAGTTAAAATCGCAGGATGTTTTGCATTGAATGATAATGTTGACTGCTCCAAACGACGACCCACGCGCATTACCTGATGCTCATCCATGAATGGGTTTAAAGAGGCCAAGGGACTTGATTTATGTACGGGTGTTTGATGTGATAGCCTTTCTAGCTTGGATGACATTGATGATGATGTTTAGAGCTTCTTCTAATTAGAATGCATCAAGCTCCCTTCTGGTTGGGCGATAAATATTTGTAGTTTTGGAATTTCTAATAAATCTTAACACATAACAGATCGTGTGTTGAAGAGTTTTAAATGAGTTCTGGTGGTTTATCCGATTTATAATGTCTGCATAATTTTGCCGCAAGGCGGTTATTATTAGAACATGCTTCGTCACTTTAGGTTCTTCGTTGCAAGGTGTCTCAATTGCTTGTGAAGTTGAGGTTGCCCATACACTCCGTTGTGCCGAAAGAAATAGAGGACCATAAAACCACATTGAATGTTGTGATATATTTTCGGGTGCTATTCCTCGAGATATTGCGTCGGCTGGATTTTCTTTAGAACTAACGTGTCGCCATTGATGTGAACCGCTTAGGCTTTGAATGTTTGCTATCCTGTTTGCTACAAAGGTGTGAAATGATGCTGCTGACGAGTTTATCCAAGCAAGAACAATTTTTGAATAGGACCAAAATGTAATGCTGTAATTTGCAGACGAAGATCTTTTACCCTATTTGTTAGTTCAACACCTAATACCGCGGCGCATAATTCCAAGCGAGACAACGTTTGCCTTTTTATGGGTGCTACTCGGGACTTGGCACATAGCAGTCTGGTTAAAACAGTTTTGTCTTTATATGTTGAACGAATGTAGATTGCTGTTCCATAGGCTCGTTCAGATGCATCGACAAACGTATGCATTTCTGTAGTGACTGGGTTTCCGTGTTTTAATACAAATCTCTCTATTTTTATTTTGTTTAGGGTTTCTATATTTGTGCGAAATTTATTCCATTCATTCTGAAGATTCATGGGTAACTCGCCAACAGCGGTAATTGCCACAGCTCTGGCAAAAATATCTTGGCTCGTACAACTACCGGCCCAAAAATCCCTAGAGGATCAAATATTTTGGCTAGTTCTGAACTGACTATTGTTTTTGTTACCCTTGTGGCCGTTGGCTTTTGTGACCGTCCACATAATTGATCAGACTTTGGGAGCCATATTAATCCGAGTGTTTTAATTGAACAATCTGAATTCTCGTATAAGTCCAAGTTGATTTCCTGGTCTTCAGGTGCAATTCCATTTAATAACTGAGGACGATTTGAACACCACTTCCGCAGCTTAAAACCGGCTTCTCTTAGGATTAAGCTTAGTTGTCGTTGTGACTCTAATGCTGTGTTAATAGAATCAGCTCCGGTGAGGCAATCATCCACATAAAAATCATCACGTAATATTGAAGCACCTTGTGGATATTTTGTAGCGTTTTGAATAGCTAAATATTGAAGGCATTTTGTTGCTAGGTACGGTGCAGAGAAGGTGCCATATGTTACAGTTTTAAGACGATAATATTTTATGTCTTGATGCTTGTTTTATCTCCATATGATGAGCTAGTGGTCCGTGTCATCGATTTGAATTTGCCGGTACATTTTCTCTGTCTGCACTGAAGACAATTCTGTGCATCCTAAATCGCAACAGTACCGAAAACAGCTCACTTTATATGGTTCGTCCGGCATATATTATGTCATTTAAAGAGGAACCGCTGGATGTT
This sequence comes from Tachina fera, assembly GCA_905220375.1. Taxonomy (NCBI): domain Eukaryota; kingdom Metazoa; phylum Arthropoda; class Insecta; order Diptera; family Tachinidae; genus Tachina; species Tachina fera. The sequence goes on along the minus strand of LR999965.1, from coordinate 86,130,672 downwards.
TTAGCTGATGCGTCAAAAACTACTCTTAGTTTTGTGGTTGAGCTGTCAGGTTTCAGTACGCAGTGGTGCGGCATGACGTAATGTAAATTAGGAATGTCGTCTTCTTGTATTTCTTCCATGTGCCCCAAGTCTTCGTACGTAAATTATAGAAATGTACCAGCAACTAACTGTCTGGTTGATATTTCTCCATGCTTCCATAACACCTACGTAGTCAATACATAGTTAATTGTTTTAGTATTACTAGTAGGTTTTCAATAACAAGCACATGTTAAATGTCTATAGTACAAAGTTTTGTATGGCTGATAATTAGAGAGTAGTACTGGTTGCAAGTGAAAAGCGAGTCAGTACATTTTCAAAATCGGTATTTCCTACATAGGTATAATGTTTGTCTACCACTAAAACAAAAGTATCCGACACCGACAGACACACAATTAAATACATAAACACACACATAAACAATTAAAGACATAAACACACACATCCATACACACATACAAACACCAACGATTCCATACATCCATCTACTGTAAGCACACCGTTTCTCTACATTTCTTTTTTTTATGCATGTTTTTTTTATTTATTGTATCTTCATATATGAACTAACAATAAGTATTCAAATCTTAAATCTAACATATAATTAATAGGCCCGACCAATGTCAGACATAACTAAGTGATAGTTGTAAATAATACATAAGTAGTGATAAGCAAAAAAAAATTTTCAAGCAACTTCATTTGGAGTGTTTAGTATTAGAGCCCTTGTATCTCTCTTTTTTAGGCGGATGTGTCCAGTAAAGTTCAAAATGTTACGAGCAAGCGGATTAGGATGTGACACGAGTTTAGTTAGATATTTGCCTGCGTATTTTGCAAATTCTTCAGTCACTAGTGGCATATTTAAATCACGATGTATATTTGAATTCTTAATGTACCATGGAGCAGATGTTATTAACCTTAAAATTTTGTTTTGTCTTCGTTGAATTCTCTCTACATTGGAAGCAGAAGCAGTGCCCCATAACTGGATACCGTAACACCATATTGGCTTTAAAAGCGACTTGTATATTAAAAGTTTGCAGTCTAGGCTGAGTGTTGAATTTCTGCCAATCAGCCAATGTACCTGAGTTAATTTTAGTTTCATTTGAGTTAACTTATAGTCAATGTGATGTTTCCATGTAAGCCGTCGATCGAGGTGTATACCAAGATATTTCACATGTGAATGTTGAGGAACAACTTGATTATTAATCCGAATGGGGGAACAAGTATCTCTTCGTAAAATAAATGTTATATGGACACACTTTTGTTCATTTACCTTAATTCTCCATAAGTTTAACCATAGTTCCATCTGGCTAATGTGTTCCTGGAGTTTTCGGGATGCCTCATCAGGCTTTTCGTGCATACTGTTGTGAGTCATTAAAGACAATAACAACAAAAACAACAGCAAAATATAAAACAACAGTCAATCAGCAAGAACTACTAACTGCCGACGATGCAAACCAATGAAAATAATAAGTAAATAATAATAAAATATAAATAACAATTGCTGACCGCGCAATAGCAGCAACAACAACAGCAAAATATAAAACAACAGTCAATCAGCAAGAACTACTAACTGCCGACGGTGCAAACCAATGAAAATAATAAGTAAATAATAATAAAATATAAATAACAATTGCTGACCGCGCAATAACAGCAACAGTAACAACAGCCGCAGTAGCAACAACATTAAGTATAAAAAATTAGTATAAATAGCTGGTAATTTTTAGTCTAAGGCGGTGTGTAAAATTATAATTAATTAAATAAACAGTCTGCGATATCCACGGATCCCTCCAGACTTAATAATAAATAGAAAATAATTAAATAAACAGTCTGCGATATTCACGGATCCCTCCAGACTTAATAATAAATAGAAAGTAAATAAATAGATTACAACAATTGGCGCAGCCGGTAACCGCGTAAAAAGTTTTTTTCCGAATAAATTAATATTTTTATTAATTGAGAAATTTTGCGCGGCTAAGAATCTAGAAATCGTTTTGTGCCGACATTAGAAAAAATATAAAAAAGGTGGTAAATAAAGAGGAAATTAAAATAAAATAAAGTGCAGTATGATATAAAGTGAATATATCTAAAGAAAAAAAAAAATTAATTAAAAACGTTTGCAGAAAAAGAAAACTTCAGAAATTCTAAATATTGAAAGTATAAAAAGTAAATTATTTCCCGTGAGATTTCAAAAATTGTTTGCTGTTAAATTGAGTCTTATGAAAAAAAAACTTTATGTCTGGGTGTGACATAATCCTTTTGGAGCCTTAAAAATCCACACAAAGTCTGGTTTAATTTTTTTTTATTAAAGAAACTCAACAAAAGTCTTTTTTATTCATATTTTTTTTTATGTGAATACTTTCTTTGTATACTGTTATAAATAACACTTTTGAAATTCGAACTCTCAAATATTTTATGATTTCATAAAAAATTTATGGACATCAACAAAATTGTAAACTTACTCGTAAAAACAAAAAAAAAAAAAATTTTTTTATATGCAGTAACTGAAATTGTTAACTTAAAAGCAACAAAAAAAAAATATATAAAAAATTTTATGTACTTTATGCCGTAACTGAAACTGAAAGTTCATTTAACTTTTGTATAGAATAATATATAAAAAAAAAAACAAACAAACAAACACACAAACTGCAGAAAAATATGCAACCAAATTTTTGTGATACGATACAATGCATTTATATAAATTGAATTAAAAAAAATATAAATAGATAAAATACAACAACAAAAAAGGTATAATAAATAAAACCCTTTTTTTACAAGGAATTCTGGTATTACGTACCAGCCCGCATTAGTACCAAAGAACAACTAAATATGCTACCAGAAGACAGAGAAACAGAGGAAATAAAATTTAAAGGGGTATCTTCTTTTGGAGTGCTACCCATAATCGAAGAAGCTAGAACACCGGGGGTGACAGTAACGGAGAAAGCCAAAGAGAGCTGTAAGAGGGAAATCAGGCATAGAGTAAGGTATATACTAAAAGCCAAAATATATAACCCAGACACAAAAACTTATAAAAAATTATACAATTTAAAAGCCTCTGGCCAATAATAACTTTTTGTCAAACCCAAATAAAAAAAAATATATATATAAATAAATAAAATACAACAATAAAAAAATTATACCCGCGGAAAGACCTGCCACCCCAGGGAAGATTACATGAATGTAGTTGGAAAAACAAGATTCCAATATAATGAGAAAACAACAGGGACGACATTTGACAAGACACAGTAAAAGTTATGAAACATGAAACAGAACACAAAACAACAACAAGCAACCTCTTCCAAACTGAATATAATAAAAAAGGAAATGCTAAAAGAAAATGAAAACTCTAAAACTAAAAGAACTAAGGATAGGAGCTACTCAGGAATAGCTTAGAACTAGTTCAAAAGAAGACCTATCACTTTATTTCCAACCTTAGTGAACTTTGGCTCGAAACCAAATGTTCAAGGCGAAATAGAAGTGCAAGGCAATGTAACAATAATAATGAAGAAAAGCAGAAATTTAAAGTTAAAAAAAAAAAAAAAAAAAATACATATGCCGGCGCATATAAGAAACAGAGAAGAAGATAAGAAAATAAATAAATATGGAGGATATTCAAGCTCCAAGGAAGACCTTTATTCCATTTCCAACCTTAGTGAACTTTGGCTCGAAACCAAATGTTCAAGGCGAAATGGAAATACAAGGCGTTATAAGAAAATAACAAGAAAGAAGAAAATTAAAATATAAATCACACATATGCAGGCGCATATAAGAGAAATAAGGAGGAAAATACAATGTAAATTAACTAAAATCATGATCGCTAGTTTAACGACATGGTAGAGTATGTGAAGATATTACAAAGGTAGTCTACCTATTATACATACATACTTACATAAACATAATAATAATAGAACTATTAACAGCAAAGGAAGAGAAATGCAAACACTGTAGGAAGATGAAACAATTTTTTTTTAACAGACAAGTTGTATGTTAGTGTTCAGTAATATTTTAATGTTTGTCTTATATTACAGAAAAAGAGGTCACAATGATTTAAATGTATCCATTAAACTTTCATTCACTGATTGTCTTGCATTATTATAAATCAAGGGTTTAAATAATTTTCATAGAGATCATTAAACTTTCATGGTTTCATATTTGAAATTTAATTAAATTTGTTTTTGTTTTGTTTTATTGTCTTTCGTCATATTCAAAAGTAGAACATTATTTTGCAACTACAACAAAATTACAAGCACTAAAAAAAAAAGAGAAAAAAAAATAAACAAAAATAAACCAAAACATTAAACAATTGCTGGGTAATCATCAGTACATACATACATACACATGTATACTGAATTTAATTTTTTTTTTTTTTTTATCAAAACAATATATATGTAATTTTTATTAAGTAATTTGAGTTTTCAAGGTTGGTAAAATCTTAGGCTAGGTCGGTAAATTTTATAGTGTAACAAGGCAATTACGAAAATAAGTTAATGATGCAACCGCCAGTAACTTTTTGGGAAAAGGGGAAATTATAAATACGTATATGTATATGCATATGTGTATGTGTTATAAATATATATATAACAATTTAAATATTTGTATTATTAAAAAAAAAACTAATAATTGAATTTTCACTAATACAATTAAAAATTTCATCGATTAAAGGCTTGATTGAAAACATTATTAATATTTTTTTTTTTCTGTATTAGATTTTACGTAAGCATATTGGTAAGATTTTATTATATTAATTTACTTGCAAATTTAGATGAATACTCTCTTTTGTATTAAATTTTATGTAAACATATGATTGGTAAAATTTTACTCCATTTTTTTTTTTGAATTTATTTATAATTTAATTTGCAAGTTTTGAAATTAATCAAAAGGAAAATTTGGATTGTAAGCTAAAATTCAATTTATATTTGAATAAGAATTTTTTGTAAGAGCATATACATACATACATATAAAAAAAAAAACAAAAAATAAAAAAAAAAAACATTAACAATAACAAAACTAGTAGAACTATAACAAAGTTAAACATCTCATAAATAAGTTTTTTTTTTTAAAGCAAGTAGTCTGTTTGAAAGAATGAAAACCAACAATAATCATAAACGCGTAAATAATAATATTCTACTTTTTAAATTTGTTTTTACATTAAAATTACAGGTTAAGAAAAGAAAAGTATATGGAAAAATGTATTTCATACTAGTTGTGTTTGAGTACCCTTCCAATAACAATTATTCAGTAAGCTTGGACTAATTGGTTGACATTTGAAATTAAACAAAAGTGCACACATTGTCACAGTTATCAAGTACTCAAGCACATCTCTTGATTATCAGGAATACAAATCATATTCTTGCGTCAGTGAAATTTTAGTTCTTAGGATTAAACTAATAGTAAATAAATAATGATTATGAATAGAAAACAAAACTAAATAAATTGTTTGTATTTGAAACATAAACACGCAAATTAATTGTATTGTTAGCCGATGGCCTTGGCAGCCAGTAAATTAATATAAATTAATTAAATAAGTGATTTTATTGTATGCTAATACTAAACCAAGATAAGTGCAACCGCGGCTCAACTACAATCCCCAGAACTAGAAAGTTAGCATAGATGCAGTGAAGACAGCAAAGATAACAACAACAACAACAACAACAAAAACAAATGCAATAATCGTCTAATGTTGACAACACAAGGCGTATAGTCTCCTGCCGCCGTTAGTTAAGTAATATATGAAGCTATAACTTTACCCCAGCAATAGCAAAAACCAACAACCACTTCAATTTCCAACAACCAAATCAGAAGAAAAATCTACAGCATACACCACAAAACAACAGCTTAAACATCAAGTAATACTCTTATCTAACGAGTGTAGTACATTGAGATGAATTATTGTAGCCACAACAGGACTCCCAATAATATGCACGATCATATTATTCCGGGAAGTCAAGGTCCAGCAACACTTAAACATATCTTTGTATAGATTACAACCCTTTGAAATCAACTATACCGCATTGACATTTCTCTATCCATCCACACGAAGTGGGATGATACTGGTTCCGTTGCTATCATCAATACTATACACGGTTTGAGTACAGCTTACATGCGGATTTGCAATTCAATAAACTAAGTGAGATAGTTCTTCGTACTGTTATCCAAAAATTTTATTCTATTCGTTCCACGATGGGTGTTCACGTTGTGATACCGATGGCCGTCATTTTACATATGAACTGGCCATCTATTATACAAGTCGTAGTCTTTGACCATTAACACATCTCAGGTCAAGTGAGAACACCTTTATTGGCGATGCTGGTTTATTGATACACCCTTACTCAGCCGAAGACATTAGTTCGTGATGGTTGTGATTTCACTGAATACATAAAGGTGCCACAAATTTCAACACATAAGGATAAACAAAACCACTTAAACCTAACTTAGATGTCAAGAATCAAAACATCAACAGAAAATGCGGCGCATTTTCTTTTCGCAAGGGGGGAGGGATGTTGTGAGTCATTAAAGACAATAACAACAAAAACAACAGCAAAATATAAAACAACAGTCAATCAGCAAGAACTACTAACTGCCGACGATGCAAACCAATGAAAATAATAAGTAAATAATAATAAAATATAAATAACAATTGCTGACCGCGCAATAGCAGCAACAACAACAGCAAAATATAAAACAACAGTCAATCAGCAAGAACTACTAACTGCCGACGGTGCAAACCAATGAAAATAATAAGTAAATAATAATAAAATATAAATAACAATTGCTGACCGCGCAATAACAGCAACAGTAACAACAGCCGCAGTAGCAACAACATTAAGTATAAAAAATTAGTATATATAGCTGGTAATTTTTAGTCTAAGGCGGTGTGTAAAATTATAATTAATTAAATAAACAGTCTGCGATATCCACGGATCCCTCCAGACTTAATAATAAATAGAAAATAATTAAATAAACAGTCTGCGATATTCACGGATCCCTCCAGACTTAATAATAAATAGAAAGTAAATAAATAGATTACAACAATACTAAGACAGGCGGTATCGTCGGCAAATGAAGAAGTGTGGATACTACTGCTCACAGGCATATCACAAGTATAAATCAAATATAAAAATGGCCCCGGTGTGGCACACGGATGAGATAGTTTCAGGCATACTCATAAAGTGTCCTTCCACAACTGTAAATTTTCGTGCAACAATGTAACTTTCCAAAAGATTTAGAATGTTTATTGGTAAATATGTCTTCAATTTCAAAATCAGGCCTTCATGCCACACTTTATCAAATGCCTGAGAAACATCAATAAACACGGCAGAACAATACTTCTTTTCCTCAAATGTTTTTCCGATAAATTGAACCAATCTATGCGTTTGCTCAATGGTGCTATGCTGGCTTCTAAAACCAAATTGATGGTCAGGGATGCACCCATTATCCGTTAAAATTGCAGACAATTTTGTCATGAGTAGCTTTTCAAAAAGCTTTGACATTGTTGACAGTAAACTTATTGGCCTATATGACTCAGCCTTGGAAAGATCTTTACCTGGCTTTGGAATCATTTTAACCTTGGCAAGCTTCCAGCAGTCTGGATAATACTCCAGTCGTAAAATGGCATTAAAAATGAATAACAGGATTCTAATTGCAGTACGAGGTAACTTAATCAGCATCTGGTTACTAATTCCATCCATACCGGAAGCTTTTTTCGGGTTGAGTTCGGCAATTAGTTTTTGTACATCACACATCGTAAATTTTAAGGGTCGAGGGGGTAGAGCAACTACAGTCGGCAAATCAGCAACACCGGTACATGTATTTGGTGTAAATACGGATTTTAAATGCTCAGCAAATATGTTACCTTTTTCAGTATCGCTTCTTGCCCAACCTCCGGTAGATGTGCGCAGAGGTGGCTTAAACTCAACGGATGTTTTAAGCTTTTTAGCAGCGCGCCACAAAGAGTAATTAGATGCTGGTGTGACATCAAGGCCTTCCAGATAATTTTTGAAAGATTCAGTTTTTTCAGATGCAAGCAACTCTTGGAGTCGTTTAGTGCACTCTTTAAATCTGATTTTGTGTTGAGGTGATCTGTGCTGTTGCCATTCCCTTCTAGCTCTTCTTTTTTCACGTACGAGATGTTCAACGTCTGTAGAATAAATTTTATTGAACCCAGTATACGGATGGGAGGTAGTGGCATGTTCAGAAGCTTGTTTAATATTCTCGTTAAGATTTGCAATGTTCGATTCAATATCATTGACTACATGACTACTAAGATATTTTTTGAATCCCAGCCAATTAACACGATTTATCATCTTGACATATGGGTGAGGTAAAGTGCTTCTCAGTGGACTACAGATTGTAACGATCGTGGGAGAGTGATCAGACGACAGATCTAGGGAAGCTTCAACGTGAATTAATTCCCTAGAAATACTTTTTATGACGCCAAAATCTATAACATCCGGAATTTTTTGTACGTCAGTAGGCCAGTAAGTAGGCTCCCCACTTGAAATAACATCCAAACCCATTTTTGAAATTGTGTTGAACAACGCCCTACCTCTAGGCGTAATAAGACGCGAACCCCAGAACGTATGCTTAGCATTGTAGTCGCCAGCTGCAACGAAACAAGTTCCAAGAGATTTGTAAAACTTCTCGTATTGGTCCTCAGTGATTGAAAATCTGGGAGGGGAGTAAATTGAAGATATCACGAAATTTGTACAAAAATTTTCAATGCAGATATTTGTTGCTTGTAGATGTTCTTCACAAATGTTGAAAAGAATATAGTGTTTGAGTCTTGACTTTATTAGAATTGCTGATCCACCGCATGCTCTCCCTCTAGGGTCCTTTGTATCATATAAAGTGTAGCCATTCATTTTAAAGAGGCTTCTAGAAGTCAAATGAGTCTCAGAGACCAACATTATATCAATATTTTTTTCTGTAAGGAAGTGCTCAAGTTCATTTTTATGTTGGCGAATGCCGTTTGCGTTCCAGAAACATATTTTTAACGTGTTCATGGCTTGTTAATTAATGCTTGAAGCAGAGTATTCTGCATTCTCAGCATTTCTTGCATCATGGTAGTCATATTTGTTGTAAAGTTGTTTATAGTTAGCACCAGATTCTCAATAATAGCTTCAAGGCGACTAAAGTTAAAGCTTGAATTTGCATTCGTTGAATTATTTGGCGGTGAAACATTTGGTGTGGGAATAGAACTAGCCTTAGCAGCATCGGCATACGATACACGTGAAGTAACTGGCTCACTTGAGCAAAAGTGGCGGAGTACGCGTTTAATGGTTGAGCTGGAGCTAATTTAGGTTTTTGCACCATAGCCTGCTTGACGAAAGAGTACACAGGACATCCTCTGTAGTTAGCGGTGTGATTGCCTCCACATTTACTGCATTTTTTTTCCGCTTGATATTTTGGTTTGGTACAACTTGCAGTACCGTGCAATTCACCGCAGATAACACACACTGTAGGTAAATTGCAGTAAGCTTTTGTATGGCCATATTCTTGGCAATTATGACACTGCACGGGACCTGACCGCTTATGTGGCTCTTCAACTGTGATTTTTCTGTATAAAAGGTATTTAAGGCTATAAATAGGATGAGTCTCGTTTTTTTTCAACTGTATATCATTTGGCTCCAGTTCAACACGAAATAGGGGTTGGGGTACTTTTTCTTTGTTAAATATGTTTGATACATTATTTACCTTAAATCCCTGGAGGACAAGTGCATCTTTTATTTCTTCAGGGACAACGTAAGAATCTATGCCCTTCAATACGATCTGCAGGCCTTTAGCGCTCTTAAGCTGGTATGTGTAGAAGCTTGTTTTATTTGTTTCAAATTCAGAAACCATTTTGCGGAAATCCTTTTCATCATAAATTTGAATTTTCGTTTCATCGATGTTGCCACATTTTATTGGGACAATGTGGAATTTATTTTCACCAATGACCGAAATTAATTTTTTAATAAGGGTATTTGAATTTTTCTCTCTCAAGTAGATTGGTGGCGGCTTGGATGTTTTATTCGAGGATACATCGGGTTTGTCGTTCTCATCTTGCAAAATTTTAAAACGGTTTTGGCGATTAGTTGAGGATGCGCTGTTATCTCTAGACATCTTTGGAGCGGATGAAATTTTTGAAGAATTCGGGCTTCGCCCACGCTTTACCACGGTTATATATCTGTCCATACCGACTTGCACCTTGGGTTTTGAAATACTGTTATCTGTAGTGATAACTTTGTTAATTGAAGAATACGAGCCTGAAGGGGATGATATTACTGACTTATATGAAGAAGCACTAGGCAATTGTAATGTTAATGAATCACTACTATTTGGCATTGGACAAAGCGAAGTTGATCGCTGACGAAAAATAGGCTTTGCCGTTAAAAAAACATTTTCATTAGATTTATTATTTTTATTTTTTTCATTAAGAGCTTCAGAACTCACAGTAAAATAGGCGTTTCTGCCGTTAGAACTCACTTCATAATTTTTTGTATTTGAGGCACTCATATAGAGTATTCCTCAAGGGCACTTTTTGTGTTTTTTTGCTTACGGGTTTTTTTGTTTTTATAATTTATGATTGCTTGTCTGTTTTTGAGGTACTCGTATAGAGTATTCCTCAATGTCACTGTTAATATTTTTTTGTTTGCGTTTTTTTTTGTAGTTGTTATTTCCACTATGTAAAAAATATTATCAAAGCAATAAAGCTTAATTATTAAAGTCAGTATGTACCTATTACGAATAATATGTACTACGAATAATTTTTTGTATAATTTTTTGTTTGTTTGTATGTAAGAAAAAACTCCGCTAATCGACTGTTCGCTATGAAGGTACCACGAGAATTTCTCTACAATAACAACAAAACCTGTACACACAAGTACATACATACATACATAGAATAAAAGTCACACCCACACACACACACACAACCACACACACACACACAAAATCTCGGCATGAAAATCCCCAAAATCCCCCACATTCGGAACAGGGTTGCCATCACTTTTGTATTAATGGGGGTCTGAGTCCTGTTTTCCCGGTTTATAGATCCCAAAACAGGACTCATGCCTCCATTACCACTCTACTAGTGCCAATGCTAAGAAAGCATTCAAAATATATATTTATGTATCTTCAGAAGATTCAAGTAATTTATTATTATAAGCACGGATTATGTGAATTATTTTTACATTTTGTGGCTTTATTTTATCATAAAAATAGTACTTTTTAGTCTTTAGATATGCAAACCTGATTTTTATTCTTGATGTTTCTAAAAATAAGCAGATGTGCTTTAATTGTTCTTGTTTTTAAAGTTGCCCTTTTTTCTTAAAATCCCTTTTTTCGTGTCACATTAGTTTTCCGGTAAATGTAAGGCCTTCTGGAAGTAATCCTCCCCCACGAGAGAGACAAAAACCTAATCCGGCGAATGACCTTAACAATTCAAATACTGAAACTGATCATATTCATGTAAGACATATTCATGCTGAAAAAATTTTAACATTATTCGAAATTGGCGATTGGAGTATTTTGGACATGATAACCAAATGCCTGTAGATGAATTTATTTAATTTAGTTGGCGATTTTGAACTTCTTTGCAAACTTGAGTACACATTGTTTGACGGCAAAGCTTTGGAATGGTATTAGAGATACCATCGACTACATGAATGCATAGAGTGGGTATCTTTAGCAGATTCCTTGCTATTACAATATAGATCTGACTATAATGACTTAGATATAATGGATGCGATAAGGTGCCGCACGTTGGGAAAAACATAGCAAAAACCTTCGCATTAGAGTTAAACTAAAAATTACGGCAATTACTTTTTTTATGACATTTTGTAATCTAGATATATTGAGTATATCAAAAACGTATTTTTGAATTCAATTTATCTCTCTCCGTATGATCTACAGCCTCACAAACATGGCATTAAAAAAAGAAATTTAAATTTTTTGTATAAACTATTTTTTTTTGTTGCATTGAAATTAAGGTGAAGTAGGTATTAATTTGCCGAATGAAATGGGTTTCGGTACTTATAGTAAGCACAATTATAGCGTTATACAAAAGCTAAACTTTTGTTTCTACTGCTCATATATCTAAAGATATTAGCATTTCAAAAATATGCTATTTTTATGGATTTCTCAATATATTTTTGGATTTTCATTGGAAAAAATCTTTCATGGATCCAAGTGGATCCGCCAGATTTCTATATAGTAATAATGCTTAATGCCTAATAAATGCCTTTTTGAGGTTTTTCGGTTTCATTGTGTTGTACTAATAATATCGTATAACTAGTTCTTAGAGTAGTCTAAACTTAAAACGTCAAATATTTAAAAATAAAGCTTCCCTACAAGAAATGAATGACTGAAACTAACAAAAACAAAATTTTTTCACTAACACAATTGCAGCAATTTATATTGAATTCAATATTGATAGTCAATTGACTAGTCTTTTGATAGGAAGTGATGATGGATTTATTTATTAATTATAGTTGTTCGACTCTAGCAAATATGTTAGAGTGGGACATCTAATGTACATATGCCAAAACTTTTAAAACATCGAGTTTTATTGGAAAAAAAACTAGAATTAATTCTGTCTGTGAAAAGTAAAATTTAAAAGTGTTAAAAAAGATAAGTAAAAACAATATTTAATAAAGAAATTTACAAAATTTAACTTAATTTATATTTCTTTTAAAAATTTTAGATATGTATTTGTAAAAAGTAAGATTCGTTGGTGGTGAAAAGGTGGGAAGAGGGCAATATACCACCTAGTTTATTCGTTTTTTGCTGAAGTATATCTCTTATTTTAAATTATTTATTTATTTTTATATCATTTTATATTAAAAAAACAATTAAAATAATAAAAACTATATTTATTGTCATTATATCAATCATGCATGATTACTCAATTGTGGGGGATAAATTAGTCTATTATGATAAGTCAAATTTGAGTAATATTTATGTTATAATTGATAAGTAAAAAACACTGGAGTGAGCAGTTCAACTATATGTTATATTCCTTTGTTAGAGAGAGATGTGACATCACACGTACACAAAAGTTTCCATCACATTTTTCATTTTCAGTTCTCGTTGTACATTCATAGTGAACAGTCAATTTAGCGGAGTTTTTATTTCATACTAAACAAAAAAAATTTTACGAAAAAATATTCGGAATACATATTGTTATTGTTAGCTTTATTTGCATTGCTAATATATTTTACATAGTCATAATTAACAAAAACAAAAAACCGTAATAAAAAAAACTAACAAACAAACAAAAGTGCCCTTGAGGAATACTCTATATGAGTACCTCAAAAACAAATAACTGTGAAGTGAGTTCTAATGGCAGAAATGCCTATTTTACTGTGAGTTCTGAAGCTCTTAATGAAAATAATAAAAATAAAAAATCTAATGATAGACTTACTGAGAGCTCTGAAGCTCTTAATGATAATAAATTAAATAATAAATCTGATAGTAGACTTTTTTTTAACGGCGAGGCCACTTTTTCGTCAGCGATCAACTTCGCTTTGTCCAATGCCAACTAGTGACTCGTTAACATTACCGTTGCCTAGTACTTCTACATTTAACTCAGCGATATCATCCGCCTCGGGCTCGTGGTCATCACTTAACCAAGTTTTTACTGAAGTTAAGAGCAGCCCAAAACCCAAGGTCCAAGTGGGAATGGACAGATATATTACAGTGGTAAAGCGCGGACGAAGCCCAAAGTCTTCGAAAATTTCATCTGCTCCAAAAATGTCTAGGGATAACAGCGCATCCTCTATTAACCGCCAAAATCGTTTTCAAATATTACAAGTTGACAACAACGAACCCGATGTATCTACGAACAAAACATTCAAGCCGCCTCCAATCTATTTGAGAGAAAAAAATTCAAACGCTATTATAAAAAATTTAATTTCAGTCATTGGTGAGAATAAATTTCACATCGTTCCAATAAAACGTGGTAACATTGATGAAACCAAAATTCAAATTTATGAAGAAAAAGATTTTCGCAAACTGATTACTGAATTTGAAAAAAGTAAGAAAAGTTTCTACACATATCAGCTTAAAAGTGCTAAAGGCCTGCAGATCGTATTGAAGGGCATCGATTCCTATGTTGCTCCCGAAGAAATAAAAGATGCACTCGTCCTCCAGGGATTTAAGGTAAAAAATGTATCTAACATAATAAATAGGGAGAAGATTCCTCAACCTCTATTTCGCGTCGAACTTGAGCCAAACGATATAAAATTGAAAAAAAGCGAGACTCATACAATTTACAATTTAAAATATCTCTTATACCGAAAAATAATAGTTGAAGAACCACACAAGCGTTCTGGACCCGTACAGTGCCATAATTGTCAAGAATATGGTCACACAAAAACTTACTGCAAGTTACCTTCAGTTTGTGTTATCTGCGGTGAATTGCACGGTACTGCTGGTTGTACTAAGCCTAAAGATCTAGCAGAAAAAAAATGTAGTAATTGTGGAGGTAATCACACCGCTAACTACAGAGGATGTCCTGTCTATTCTTTCGTTAAACAGACTATGGCGCAAAAACCTAAATTAGCTCCAGCACAAACAGCAAACGCTTACTCCGCCACTTTTGCTCAAATGAGCCAACCTGTCACTTCACGTGTATCGTATGCCGATGCAGCTAAGACTAGTTATATTCCCACACAAAATATTCCGCCTCAAAATAATTCAACGAATGCAAACTCAAGCTTTAATTTTAGTCGCCTTGAAGCTACTATTGAGAATCTAGTGCTGACTATAAATAATTTTACAACAAATATGACTAGCATGATGCAAGAAATGCTACGAATGTAGTCTACACTGCTTCAAGCATTAATTAACAAGCCATGAACACGTTAAAGATAAGTTTCTGGAACGCAAACGGCATTCGCCAACATAAAAATGAACTTGAGCACTTCCTGACGGAAAAAAATATTGATATAATGTTGGTTTCTGAGACTCATTTGACTTCAAGAAGCCTATTCAAAATTAATGGCTACATTTTATATGATTCAAAGGACCCAAGAGGAAGAGCTTGCGGGGGATCAGCAATTTTAATAAAGTCAAGACTCAAGCATTATATTCTTGACAACATTTGTGAAGAACATCTACAAGCAACGAATATTTGTATCGAAAATTTTTGCACAAATTTTGTCATATCATCAATTTACTCCCCTCCTAGATTCGCAATTACTGAGGATCAATACGAGGATTTCTACAAATCTCTTGGCCCTTGTTTCGTAGCAGCTGGAGACTATAATGCAAAACATACTTTCTGGGGTTCGCGTCTTATCACACCTAGAGAACGAGCGTTGTTCAACACAATTTCAAAAATGGGCTTGGACGTCATTTCGAGTGGGGAGCCCACTTACTGGCCTACTGACATACATAAAATTCCGGATATTATAGATTTTGGCGTCATGAAAAATATTTCTAGGGAATTAATTTACGTCGAAGCTTCCCTAGATCTATCGTCCGATCACTCTCCCACGATCGTTACAATCTGTAGCCCACTGAGAAGTGCTCTACCTCACCCATATGTGAAAATGGTCAGTTGTGTTAATTGGCTGCGATTCAAAAAATATCTTAGTACTCATTGCACTGAAAACATTAAGCTTAGAACTCATGACGATATTGAATCTAATATTGCTAATCTTAACGAAAACATTAAGCAGGCAGCTGAACATGCCTCTTCCTCCCATCCGCAGACTGGGTTTAACAGAATATATTCTACAGATATTGAACATCTCGTATGTACAAAAAGAAGAGCTAGAAGAGAGTGGCAACAGCACAGATCACCCCAAAATAAAATTAGATTAAAAGAGTGCACTAAAAGACTCCAAGAACTGCTTGCATATGAAAAAACTGCATCTCTTAAAAACTATCTGGAAAATCTCGACGTAACACCAGCATCTAATTACTCTTTGTGGCGCGCTGCGAAAAAAATTAAAACACCCGTTGAGTTTAAACCACCTCTGCGCACTTCTACCGGAGTTTGGGCCAGGAGTGATATTGAAAAAGGTAACTTGTTTGCAAAGCATTTAAAATCCGTATTTACCCCAAACACATGTACTGGTGTTGTTGATTTCCCGAGTGTAGTTGCGCTACCCCCTCGACCCATAAAATTTAAAATGTGTGATGTACAAAATCTAATTGCTGAACTCAACCCGAAGAAAGCACCGGGTAATGATGGAATTAGTAACCAAATGCTAATAAAATTGCCTCGTATTGTAATTAGAATCATGTTATTCATTTTTAATGCCATTTTACGACTGGAGTATTATCCCCACAGCTGGAAGCTTGCCAAAGTTAAAATGATTCCAAAGCCGGGCAAAGATCTTACCAAGGCAGAATCATACAGGCCAATAAGTCTGCTATCAACAATGTCAAAACTTTTCGAAAAACTGCTCATGTCAAAATTGTCCCCAATTCTAATTGGTAGTGAGTGTATCCCAGACCATCAGTTTGGTTTTAGAAGTCAGCATAGCACTATTGAACAAACGCATAGATTGGTTCAATGTATAAGAAGAACATTTGAAGAAAAGAAGTACTGTTCTGCACTCTTTATTGACGTTTCGCAGGCATTTGATAAAGTGTGGCATGAAGGCCTAATTTTAAAATTAAAATCATATCTACCAATAAATTTGGTGAATTTATTAGAAAGTTACATTACTTCCCGGAAGTTCACGGTTGTGGAAGGAGAATTCATGAGTGTGCCCGAAACTATATCATCCGGTGTGCCACAGGGGAGCATACTGGGGCCAGTTTTGTATTTAATTTATACTTGTGATATGCCTTTGAGCAGCAATATCCATACATCTACGTTTGCCGATGATACAGCCTGCCTAAGTATGCACGAAAATCCTCATGAGGCTTCCCGATATCTACAAGAACATATAACACAACTGGAACTATGGTTAAAATTATGGAGAATTAAGGTAAACGAGCAAAAGTGTGTTCAGGTAACATTTACCCTGCGAAGAGATACTTGTTCCCCAATTCGAATCAACAATCAAGTTGTTCCTCAGCATTCACATGTAAAATACCTTGGTATACACCTTGATCGACGACTTACATGGAAACACCATATTGACTCAAAGCTAGTACAAATGAAACTTAAACTAACTCAGATATATTGGCTGATTGGTAGAAATTCAACACTCAGCCTAGACTGCAAACTTTTATTATACAAGTCGCTTTTGAAGCCAATATGGTGCTACGGAATTCAGTTATGGGGCACTGCTTCAGCTTCTAACGTCGAGAGAATCCAACGAAGGCAAAATAAAATTTTACGTTTGATAACATCGGCTCCATGGTACATAAAAAACATCGTGATTTGAATATGCCACTAGTGATTGAAGAAATAGCAAAATACGCAGGCAAATATTTAACAAAACTCGAGTCACATCCTAATCCGCTTGCTCGTAACATCTTGAATTTTACTGGCCACATTCGCTTGAAAAAGAAGGACACAAGGGCTCTTTTACTCAACACTCCAGATGGGATTGCTTGAAAATATTTTTGTTCTCTTTTTTTTTATTATCACTACTTATGTATTATTTATAACTATCACTAAGTTTATGTCCGACAGTGGTCGGGCCTAATACTTATATTTTAGATTTAAGATTTGAATACTTATTGTTAGTTCATAATTGAAGATACAATAAATAAATAAATGTATTAAAAAAAACATTTTTCATTTTGTCCTTAGTAAGGTGACAGAAACTTTGTTGTACGCAATGATGAATATATCCTGCCTGACTATCGATCAAATGAGCAGTCAATTGACTGGTAGTGTTCTTGTAGGGATTCTAATATAAATATTAAATGCCAAGTGTAAAGCTGCAAAACTATCGATAGTGGCTCCATTAGATAGTTTCGGTGGTAGTTTGCCATCGATACTATAATAGTAGTAGTTTTTGATTCTTGGAAACTTGTCAATTATGTATATTTCGAATATAAAATCTTAAATTTTTAAATCATTCCCTAAAGTAAAAATAAAGTTGATATTTTAAAAAACTTAACTTTAACAACAAAAAAACAAAACACATATAGTTCTATAAAAAATAAACGAAAAACCAAACAAAGCATATAGATCAATAAAAAATTAATTAAAAAGGAGTAAAAAGTAAAAAAAATCATTACTTAAGCTATTATTTAAGTATTGTAAAAGTATTGATATAACATATGGAGATCACATTTGATTACTTACAAGCTTACTTATTATATATTGCTTAATTGCTGGAAAAACGTCATAGCTAAAAAAAGACGTTAGCTAGTTTATAATGGGAATCTACTACAAAAAAATTTCCTAGAGGTGAGATTGTTAACACAAAAATAACTTTGTTTTAAACGAAGTGATGTTGTTTTAACAAGTTAGGAATATGTCAATGCGGAGACAGTCGAGTAGTAGTCAAACTTAACCGCCGCACAGTGGACCATTTCGCGAGATGGCGGTCAAAAATCTTTAACTTTTGACTGGATTGGAATTTTGTATTACGGTTTTTTGTTTGTTCACTAGGTGAGACCATATGCTTTAAGTTTAAGATATAAAACTTTAAAATCGACCGGTTAGAAAAGTAGTTATGATAGGTTTAAAATGCATTTTAAGCTTTAGCTGATTTTTGGTACAAAAACGAGGTATTAAACTTGTTTAAAAGATTTGTTTTGCACAAAGTTTTATATTTTGTGTCACATTTACAACTTATACTTATTAAAAACTTAAATTCTTTCATAAAGTGCCAAACTTTAGCCCCGTGAAATATGTAGAACGAATTGCCAAAGGTAGGTTTTTGAAGAAGTTTGAGTTAAAAATTAGCTTATCAAGAAGCGAACATCCAAAATGCAAACATTGTTATAAATTTTCCTTTGATAAAGAAGTTTTAATGAAGAAGACGTAGGTTTCTATATAAATAAAAAAAAATATAAATATTATACGGAAAATTTTAATAAATTTGTAAACTTAAAAATTAAAATTACTATTATTTAAAAAATTTTAGTAAATATTTCTCCTAAATAGCTTTGACTTTCATCTTCTAGAAGTACCTTCTAGGTCTAATTCAATAGAGCTAGTTTTCCATTTTTGTCGAATACTGGACATATATGGATCTGATGTGTATAATAAGATATCAATTAAGCCTTCATTAGTACAGCATCTGCAAATATTTCACGTGTTGTGCTCGCGAAAGAATCTGTAGTCCTTGTTTCTTTTTTCTTGCGCTTCTTCAGACAGATCTCCTATTGGCAGCATATTGTGTTGAATTATTTGTTCCAAATGGTACAAAATAGTGTTGTGTAGTTCATGAACGAACTAGTTCAAATGAACTATTCAATACTTTGAACTAAGTGAACTAGTTCAATCTTTTCTCGCTCTCTAGTTCATTAGTTCAATTTTTGAACTAAGACACAAAACACAAAATGAACTAAGAGAAGCTGTGTTCAATGATTTCTTCGCTATTTTACTCTGTGCTTTTACACCCTTTCTGACCACGGTTACCAGACTTCAAACTTCATGTGTTTTACATTTTAATGACAACACGGTTACCAGATTTGAAAATTTATCATAATCAGTCCTCTCATAAAATTCAAAGATTTTTTATAATAAAAGACGTGTACATATATAGATAAGAATAAAACACTATTTATAAAATCAATATTGTTTATTGAAATGTATGTTTTATTTTTTAAACTTATATGTATAAGCTGTTCTGGAACTTTTGAGTTGATAATGCAGAATCCTTTGGTCGTTCTTTACCCAGTGTGAAGAAATTTCATACAAATATCTTTTTTAGCCAGCTATTGAGAGAATAATTAAATTTCATTTTTCCATCAAGTTATGTGTAAATTGAAAACTTTAATCTCGTTTTCTTCCAAACTAGTTTTTTTAGTTATGACGTTCTTTGAGTAAATGGGCGATATGTATGTATATACACATAAACACACATGCATATATACATACATATATATATGTATGTATGTATGTATGTATATACATATATCTGTATATATATATATATATATATATGTATGTATATATATATACATATTTATATATATGTATATATATATATACATGTATATTTACTTAGCACTTCACAATTATGCAGCTTTGATTGACCATAAAAATACTACTCTGTAGTGAAAAATTTTTTTTGAATTCAAATATTTTCAACTGAATTAAAAAGTGAAGTGATTTTTAAATATATATTTTATTAAATAAAAAATGTCCAGCAAAAAACACAGCGATATATGGCTTCATTTCCAAAAAGATGGGATTGCTCGTGCCAAGTGCAATCATTGCCAAACGTCGCTAAGCATCGCGGGTGGATCCCTTGGTAACTTAAACCGCCATTTAAGAGTGAAGCACCCCTTCATTCCAAGGCCTCTTCAACGGCAAGTAGATATAAATTTGGAATCCGGTTTACTATCAGCAGAGGTCGAAACACCAATAAGTTTCCAGCCTTCGACAAGCTCACACCAACCGAGCAGTTCACAACCGTCTACCAGCTCGCAAGCAAATTTTCAGCAGCAAACAATATCACAATTTGTGCGCAAGCCGCCACCAATTAAAAAAGTGCAGAAAATTGACACTCTGGTGCTCAAATTTGTTGCAAAGGGCCATCATTCGTTGCGAGTAGGAGAGGAGCCGGCATTCAGAGAACTCATACATGAAGTGTCGCATTGTCCTGGTTACCAAATGCCAACCAGAAAGACATTATCATGTAATCTGCTTCCAAGAACACGAAATTGAAATAGAAGTCTTTTTAATAGGAAGTTATGTTGGAATTAGTAAGCCAATAAATATAAATACGTTTTTACATGATCTGGTACAAGAGATAAAAGATCTTAGTAAAGGATTAATGATAGAAGGCAAAATATTTACCGTTCAAATAAGAGCTTTTATTTGCGACACTCCAGCAAGGGCGTTTGTTTGCGGAACAAAAGGACATAATGCTATTAATGGGTGCCACAAGTGCTGCCAAAAAGGGTCCCGAATGGGGCACCGCACTGTTTTTTCTTCTATTATTGGAGCCGAAAGAACCGATATTGATTTTAAAAATAGATCCGATACGCAGTATCATAAGCAAATAGTGATGGAGACAGGCTTAGAACTAGAGTCATTGGGAATTGGAATGATAAGCCAGTTTCCTATAGATCCCATGCACCTTCTTGACCTCGGGGTAACTAAAAAAATACTTTTTCTTTTGATTCACAATAAGACCATTGAGACCGTCCGGCCCTCCACTAAAGCAAGAATCTCTACTGCTTTGGTTTCTTTTGCCCCACATATAGTAATGGAGTTTGCTAGAAAACCCAGAGCACTAGAAGAAATGTCAAAGTGGAAATCAGTAGAATACCGTCAGATACTGCTATATACTGGTATTGTTTTGTTAAAGAATTTTGTTAGCAGTAAATATTATGAACATTTCTGTTTGTACTTTGTGGGTTATAGAATATTTCTCGGTACTAAAATATTTAACCCAAATGTATCAGAAAAAGATGCAAAACAAATGTTTGAACAATTTGTTGCGGATTTTGGATCAATTTATGGACCAGAGTATCTCTCTTATAACGTTCATAACATGCTTCACGTAGCAGATTGTTTTCAGCAATATGGTAATATAATGAAAATTTCTGCGTATGATTTTGAAAATTTTTTGAAGCAAGTAAAGCGTTGTGTTAAAAGTCCTCGGCATATAAGCCAACAAATTTTTAATAACTTTGATGAAAAAAGAATAGATATGCCGTTAGTACTTGAAGGTGCAAAGAAAAATAAAGTAGGTAAAATAAAATCTTACTTTGTAAATGGCTTCACCTACAAAATTACATCACCAGATAATATATGCTGCATCAATAGTAGCACGTATATAGCTATTA
Organism: Tachina fera; assembly: GCA_905220375.1. NCBI lineage: Eukaryota > Metazoa > Arthropoda > Insecta > Diptera > Tachinidae > Tachina > Tachina fera. The sequence continues at coordinate 86,108,778 of LR999965.1, read as the reverse complement.
CATCAATTTCTGAAAATGGATATATTAAGGGAAATAAATTTCTTAACTTAAAGAGCTTTTTCGAGGTCCCGATAAATTCTGTTGACATTGGAGTTGTGTATTGTGAAAATTTAGAAACACAAATTTATGAAAATGTTTTTCAATTAAAAGATGCAATAAAAGTTCAGCTTCTTCCCTACAGAGACGGAGCTGTTTTAATACCACTAATTTAATTATAATTTAAGGGTTATGGAAATGAGTTCAAAGAAGAGATCACAAAAGGATTCACATTGTGAACTCGTCAATACGCTGAATATTATAGAGAAAAAATTGGATTTATTAAAAGGTATCATTGGATTTCACATTTTTTTCTTTACAATACAATATTTCAGTAATATCTCATAATTTTCTTCTCTTTTTTTAGAAAATTTTGAAACTTTTAAAAATGATGTTAAAAATCAAAATTCATTGGTTGTTAGTGTGTTAGGCGAAAACAATATCGCAATGAAAAACATTATTAAACACCAAAATCCTAAATATAAAAAACTGTTTCCAATAAATTCCTTAGATGAACTTCAGAACGTTGATGACGACATTAATGCAACCAACGAACAAGAATATGTAAGTATGCTGGGATTTATATAAACCTGTTCTTAAGCTAAAGTTAAAAAATATTGATAACAGTACTATAAAGCTTATTTCTTTTTATTTCTAAGATTACTACAATAAAAGCTATTATCGGAACTGGAGGACTAAAAAAAGGATTAGCCGATATTGTTGCTGAGGAGATTTTGGTAAAGTTTAATGTAGATGGAACACATGAAAAGTTGCGATTCCTGAATTACAAAAAACTCATAAACGTTCTATTTAGTAAGAAATACATACATAGTTTACAAACCTGACAATTAATTTTTTAATTCCTTTGTTTAAGTGGCTACCTGTGAGATTAATTCATCAGAAAAATCTTTCAAGGAGAATTTAAAACATGGCATAAGACTGGCGAAGAACCGTTTCTTTAAGGACAAAATGAAAAAGAAAAACTTAAACTCGAATGATCCAGTAATATTTACCGAGACTCCAAACACTTCCAAAGAACCCTTACCCTTAAAACTATAATATTTCAATATACTAAATACTTATGCATAAATTCAAGTCAATTTAATTTTGAATTAAATGAAAACAAAATAATGTAAGCATGCATACATACATACTAAGTTCTTTTATTATATTTTGCTTTTTTTTGGTTCCTCTTATCAACAATTGAATTCCTAAAATTTTAGTTTTAGTTGATATTGTTTTTTTGTTAAATTTATTTTAAGGATATTGGTTTGTTTATGTTTGTTCTTTCTTATTGAATATGTATGTACTTATATAGTAAAACAAATAAAATATAATAAGCATAATTCAAAATTAAAAAAATTAATTCTTGATTTTTATATACCATTAGAATTTGCCATAATGTTATTTTAAATAACAGCATTAGACACACTTTAGAAAACTACATTTTCATCTATTTGCGGTAAGCTACTTTTCCATAGTCCTTAAAAGTAAAGAAAAATTAATTCCCTTGCACTCATTAAGAGTACATAAAAAAATCAGATATACTTAACATCATGAAAATAACTTCGGATTCACTGAATATGGACCAAAAAAGAGAACTTCTTGCAATGACAACCCTATGTAAAAATCATTAGAAAAGATTCAAATTTGCACTACTTCTGAATCGCAAACTCTACATTGTCATGACTTTTTTGGAGTCTCTTTTTTTACTGGGAATATACCGACATAAATTATCAATTGCAGAAACTACTCACCTTTAATTTCAACCAAGATTGTGTTTTTCGTACAAAAACCTGCAAATAAATTAAATTTAAAACATATTTCTTCAGAAATAAAATATTTTCACCTAATACTTACCAAAATTCCACAGCGAATAAGGCAACAAAACACAACACGAAAATATGTTACAATAAACAGACTGATTGAACTAAATGAACGTATTTTGACAAATCATATGTACGTAACTAGTTCAATGAACTAAAAAGACCGATTGAACTAAATGAACGAACTAGTTCATTTTAAAATATTGAACTAGAATGACCGGTCACTGAAATGAACTAAATGGCACAAGTCTAGTACAAAATTTTGTGAACTGTGGATGGCATATATCTCCAAGAGTATTATTCTTGCAAAGTTAAGCTGCATTTATCTTTCTGCTGCATGCTTTTACTTTAAATACTCTTACTCGCAAATAAAAAATATATACAGGTAGACACATCACAACCAAAAAACGAGCACACGAACTTGCGCACGCACGAAGTGTTAGAAAGCCACAACACAAACAATAGACGTGAACCCAGGATATAATAATACAGGTAGCCGCGAATCTACAACAAATGTACAACAATAAAACAACAGTGATTTTTATTACTGTTTTGTGATGACAACTGTCAAAAAACCAAGAAAATACAAGAGACGTGTACTTGCGTTTTCTCTTGGCTTTGTAAAGCTTGTTGGTATTAGTACAGCTTTAATAGGCACTGTGCTCGTGTGTTGGTAAAACATAACAACATTTGGCATATCACATCACGAAACAGTTGGCGCTTCGCGGTTATTGTATCATGCGTGCAACTATGAATCTAGTCACAAAACTATTTTGCGTACATTTTTTTCAGTTCTTTTGGTACCTTTATAGCGAGCAGTCGATTAGCGGAAATTTTCTTACATACCAAATAAACAAAAAATTATAAAAAAATATTCGTAGTACATATTGTTCGTAATACGTACATACTGACTTTAATAAATAAGCTTTATTGCTTCCCTAATATTTTTTAAAAGTGGAAATAAAAACAAAAAAAGAAAAACAAAGTGACATTGAGGAATACTCTGTACGAGTACCTCAAAAACAAACAAACAATCATAAATTACAAAAAAAACTGCAAATAAAAAAACACAAATAAAGTGCCCTTGAGGAATACTCTATATGAGTACCTCAAATACAAAAAATTATGCAGTGAGTTCTAACGGCAGAAATGCCTATTTTACTGTGAGTTCTGTGAGCTCTTAATGAAAACAATAGAAATAATAAATCGAATGAAAGTATTTTTTTAACGGCAAATCCAATTTTTCGTCAGCGATCAACTTCACTTTGTCCAATGCCAAATAGTGATTCATTAACATTACAGTTGCCTAGTACTTCTTCATATAAGTGAGTAATATCATCCCCTCAAGGCTCGTGTTCATCACTTAATAAAGTTATCACTACAGATAAAAGTAGCTCAAAACCCAAGGTACAAGTCGGAATGGACAGATAAATAACCATGGTAAAGCGTGGACGAAGCCCGAATTCTTCAAAAATTTCATCTGCTCCAAAGATGTCTAGAGATAACAGCGCATCCTCAACTAATCGCCAAAACCGTTTTAAAATTTTGCAAGATGAGAACGACAAACCCGATGTATCCTCGAATAAAACATTCAAGCCGCCACCAATCTATTTGATAGAGAAAAATTCAAATGCCATTACTAAAAAATTAATTTCGGTCATTGGTGAGAATAAATTTCATCGATAAAACGAAAATTCAAATTTATGACGAAACAGATTTCCGCAAAATGGTTTCTGAATTTGATTCAAAGAAAACAAGCTTCTACACATACCAGCTTAAGAGCGCTAAAGGCCTGCAGATCGTATTGAAAGGCATAGATTCTTATGTTGTTACTGAAGAAATAAAAGATGCACTTATCCTCCAGGGATTTAAGGTAAAGAATGTATCTAACATAATAAACAGAGAAAAGGTACCCCAACCACTATTTCGTGTTGAGCTGGAGCCAAATGATATACAGTTGAAAAAAAATGAGACTCATCCTATTTATAGCCTAAAATACCTTTTATATAGAAAAATCACAGTTGAAGAGCCACATAAGCGTTCAGGTCCCGTGCAGTGTCATAATTGCCAAGAATATGGCCATACAAAAGCTTACTGGAAATTTACAAACAGTGTGTGTTATCTGCGGTGAATTGCACGGTAATGCTACTTGTACTAAACGAAAAGATCAAGCTGGAAAAAATGCAGTAATTGTGAAGATAATCACACCGCTAACTACAGATGTTGCCCTGTGTACTCTTTCGTCAAGCAGGCAATTGTGCAAACACCTATATTAGCTCCAGTTGAAACAGTAAACGCTTCCTCAGCCACTTTTGCGCAAATGATCCAACCAAATACTTCCCGTGTATCGTATGCCGATGCTGCCAAGACAAATTCTATTCCCGCGCAGAAAGTGTCCCCACCAAGTAATTCAACAAAAGCTAACACAAGCTTTACTTTCAGTTGCCTTGAAGCCACCATTGAAAATCTTGTGCAAACTATCAACAACTTTAAAACAAATATGACAACCATGATGCAAGAAATGATACGAATGCAGAATACACTGCTTCAAGCATTAATTAACAAGCCATGAACACAGTTAAAATATGTTTCTGCAACGCAAACGGCATTCGCCAACATAAAAATGAACTTGAGCACTTCCTTACGGAAAAAAATATTGATATAATGTTGGTCTCTGAAACTCATTTGACTTCGAGAAGCATCTTTAAATTGAATGGCTACACATTATATGATACAAAGGACCCTAGAGGAAGAGCTTGCGGTGGATCAGCAATTCTAATAAAGTCAAGACTCAAACACTATATTCTTGACAACATTTGTGAAGAACATCTACAAGCAACTAATATTTGCGTCGACAATTTTTGAACAAACTTCATATCTTTAATTTACTCCCCTCCCAGATTTTCAATCACTGAGAATCAATATGAGGATTTCTATAAATCACTTGGACCTTGCTTTGTAGCAGTTGGCGACTACAATGCAAACCATACGTACTGGAGTTCGCGCCTGGTAACACCTAGAGGTCGAGCGTTGTTTAATACTATTTCAAAAATGGGCTTAGATGTCATTTCGAGTGGGTAGCCTACTTACTGGCCTACTGACGTACGAAAAATTACAGATTTTATAGATTTTGGCGTCATGAAAAATATCCATAGGGACTTAATTCATGTGGATTTCTCTTTAGATCTCTCCTCCGATCACTCACCCACAATAGTTACAATTTTCAACAAACTAAGGAGGGATTTAAATAACTCATATGTGAAAATTATTAATGGGGTCAACTGGCTAGGATTCAAAAAATATCTTAGTAGTCAATGCAGTGAAAACATTCAGCTCAGATCACCTGATGATACTGAATTCAACGTTGTCAAAATTAACGAAAATATTAAACATGCTGCTAAACATGCCACTACCTCCCGTTTGCAAACTGGCGTTAATAAAATTTATTTTACGGAAATTGATCGCCTGGTATGTGAAAAAAGGAGAGGTAGAAGAGAATGGCAACAACACAAATCACCCCTGAATTAAATCAGACTTAAAGAATGTACTAAACGACTCAAAGTGATGCTATCGTCGGAAAAAAACTGCATTACTAGAAAAATATTAGAAGGTCTCGATGTCACGTCAGCATCTAATTAGTCGTTATGGCGCGCTACTAGAAATCTTGAAAGACCAGTTGATCTTAAATCACCACTGCGCACTTTGACCGGAGGCTGGGCAAGAAGCGATAGTGAGAAAGGTAACTTATTTGCTGAGCATTTACAATCTGCATTCTCTCCCAATTCATGTGCGGGTGCTGCTGATTTACCAAGTGTAGTCTATCTACCCCTCGCCCCTTAAAGTTTAAGATGCGTGAAGTACAAAGAGTAATTGCTGAACTCAACCCGAAGAAATCACCAGGTATTGATGGTATTAGTAACAAAATGCTGATGAACTTGGCTCATATTGCAATAAGAATCCTGCTATTTATTCTTAATGCTATTTTAAGAATGCAGTATTTTCCTCATAACTCGAAACTTGCCAAGATAAAAATGATTCCAAGGCCGGGCAAAGATCTTACCAAGACTGAGTCATATAGGCCTATCAGCCTACTATCTACAGTCTCAAGGCTTTTCGAAAAGCTGCTCATGACTAAATTGTCCAAAATTTTAGCTGATAATGGGTGCATCCCGGACCATCCATTTGGCTTTAGAAGTCAGCATAGCACCATTGAACAAACGCATAGACTGGTCCAAGTTGTCAGAAGAACATTGGAAGAAAAGAAGTATTGTTCTGCTCTTTTTATTGATGTTTCTCAGGCATTTGATAAAGTATGGGACGAAGGCCTAGTTCTGAAATTGAAGACTTATCTGCCAACAAACATTCAAAAGCTTTTCGAAAGTTTTATTATTGATAGGAAGTTCACTGTTGTAGAAGGAGAGTTCACGAGTGTTCCCGAATCTATATGTGCCACAGGGTAGCATTCTGGGTCCTGTCTTGTATTTAATACTTACTTGTGATATGCCTGTGAGCAATAATATCCACACCTCTACATTTGCCGATGATACAGCCTGTATGAGTGTGCACGAAAACCCTTATGAGGCATCCCGCAATCTTCAGGAACATATTACCCAGCTGGAAATATGGTTGAATTTATGGAGAATTAAAGTCAATGAAATAAAGTGTGCACAAAAGATGTGTAGTGCAATTTTCTTCAATGTGTAATTGGAGACACAGCCATGTGTAAATTCATTGGCAACACTGTAATCATTTTATTCACACACATACACTAACATTTTTGCAGCTTGTAAACAAAGTTTGACAATTATCTTCAATGTATACAGTTGTGGCGGACATTCCCCATGACAAAAGACTGTCAAAAGAAACTCTAACAAGTCTGGCATCTCTGATAGAAAAAGCCTAAATAAAAAAAACGGTAAAAAAGAGACTCATACAGTCATATCTTTAGAGACACATCTTTTCATTCTAAAAACTTCGCGTCTTAATTTTGTAAATTTTGTATATAGTAGTTTTAAGCTCGCTAAATAAAAATTATATTTTTATACTAACAAAGAGTAAGCGTTTCTATTCAACGAGCAACTTAACTACCTACACAGTAACAAGCTGAACTTGTAAATGTACCTAGTATAATTGTATCATGTACTGTGCCAAATGATATCTTTTTTGACAATGTAAAATTTTGACAAATTCCATTTAGCATAGAGAGAAGCTGAAAATTTTACTGCAAGCTGTCGGCTACCAAAAATTGTTTAAAAGATTTTTATATAAAACAATATTCTTGTAGCAGAAAATTATATAACTTTATACACATATAGGATGAAAAATGTTTCGGAAATTAAAATAAAAAATGCACTTTTTACAGTCTAACTACATTTAAGGTAAAAATTTATGTAATGGGCGACGGCGGTAGTTTTACCTTTTATGATATCATGCTTCTTATTTGCTATCTGTGGTGTTAAAAATTATACTAGCTCCTGGGGCTAGTGAAATTTTATTCACCTCAGAAGTGTCAAAAATTTACATACACTGGTATTTTGCTACCGTTTGGCACAGGCCCTCCATCTAAATAACTAAAATACAATAAAATAACATATAAGAAAACAGTTTTATAACTATTTAACTACAATTTTGCAGAAAATTTGACCTTGTGTCAGAAAAATAATTCTGGTGGTCACGGTCGGATCGCGCCGGGTGTACAATGGGATATAGGTGTTTAGAGGAGAGTCTCAGCTACAAAACAGTGCTAATCTTATTTTGTTCCCTTTTTACCTGTGGAAGTCATGATCTTTTAAGTAGAAGATTTTAGGAATATTTGAAACTTAAAAAAAACAAAAAAAATTTATTTCTAAAAATTAGAAACACTTTACTTTTCTCGTACTGAAAGCTAACAAATAAGGAAATTATACAAAATTTTTTTCGATTGAATATCATATAAAACCAAAAAGATTTGGATGTTTGAAAATCAAAAGCTTACTACGAAATTTCTCATTTTAGCACAATACTGAAAATGTTCGTTTTGAGTCAGCCTGTTCAATGTGATATAGTTGAAATATAAGGTGTGTTTATTTACTTTTGCAGTAAATGACTAGTTACTGCGAAAATTTTAAAATATTCTCTCAAAAAGAACTGTTACTGAAAAAAGTGCGCGAACGGAAAATTAGTAAGATTAAAAAATCAGCTGACTCCAACTCCATATAGTGTTGAAAAATATTTATTTATTTATTTATTGAACATATTAATGCAAAGTAAATTTGCATAATATGGTGTTGCACAAATATGGGCGGAGTAACGTAGACCATATGCCCAAGATGGTATTAACAGTATTTTATAAGGTTTTGTGACTGACTGTACACGACCTATGCCTTCACATAGGAAGTAGGCAACGTGGTTGTTAAAGAAATTCCACAAAAAACCGCAAGATTATACGGTTATCCGTGGCAGATCAGTCAACCAGTGCGAGCGAGACGAAAAACTCTCGAAGGCCAAACAACACACACAAGCCTGACCGCACTTAAGAAATAATTACGATGACGCGAGAGATGTTCCCCGACCCAGAGCTGCTTAACGACTGTGTTGAAAAATATATAAACTTGTGAATATTCAACTCTTTTAATTATTGGTTCTCGATACAATGTTTTTATAGCACGAAAAATCTAAGGCTGAGTTTACATCTGGCATTTCTTGTGTCATTTCCCCAAAAAAACGTAACCAACTAATTACTAATGAAAAACTGTTTGATTCAGATATATATTTATTGATTTAAACAGTTTGCAATCATTTTGGATTCTATAAAATTGTCTATGAAACTGTTTAACTTAATAAATACATGTCTGAATCAAATAGTTTTTTATTAGTAATTAGTTGGTTTTTCATTAGTAATTAGTTTTTTACGCTTGTGTAGCATTTGGCACACATATGTAAGCCCGGCCTAAGAATAAATTTTGTAATTTATTTCACGCAATATTTGTAATTAATTTCTTTTTGATTTCCTTGTTTTGTTTTTGGTAAAATTAATAAAAACTACATGAATATTTGTTAATGTTACTGATTACCTTAAAAGCAAGTGCAATACTAGGTAACCAGATACTTTACAGTTTTACAACTCTGAGTAATTTTAATATTAATTAATTAAATAAACAGCAAAATATGTATATTTACATTTGTTGTTGTTTTGCTTTGTAAATTAATTATTTTTTAATGACTCGCAATTTTTATTTAACCTTTTCTCAAATTCTTACACTTTTCATTTGTTTGCATTTTGAATCATGTTTTTATCTTACTAAACTTTACTACGACAAATTTCTGCAGTAAAAATTTACAAAACATTCAGTCGGAACTGTCACTTTACAAGTTTACTTGAACTAAAAAATTACAATATTAAGAAAGATGGTTTTAGCTGTTCTTTATTATCACACTGTAAATGGCGCTTAAGTTGTCAGTATCGTCTGTTTTGTTCATTGTTTTCATTATTTTCTGTTGTATTCTTAAACTTTCTGCTGTGTAAGGTTTTCTTGAATTGTTTTCTGCATTTAGAATTTTAATATTGTCAAAATCAGGTGCATGATTAGTTTCTATTATATGTTTATAAATTTCTTTTTGTTGTGCCAATATAGACAAGATCACAGCTGTTTGCATTATCCCCTTTACATGGTATTTCGTATACGACATTATTTTGTTGTAGTTTGTCAACTGGTGTTTTTATTAGCTTTATATCATTGATGTCAAAAGTAAAACTATAGTTGTATGTGTGAGAAACGTTGTCACATTCGTCTCTGAAGGTACATAGAAAAAAATAAATATTTTGAAGAAACGCAGTTAAGTAAAGCTACTCAAAACAAATTAAAAGGAGCATATGTAATAGAAAATTTAAAAATAAGGAATTAAAATTATATAAAAAACTTGGGGGCGATCCATATTTTATGAGTTACGGGGCTGTGAACTTTTCATAGGAAACTTTGAAGAATTTCCAAAAATAAACTTTTAAATAGCTTATCTGAAACTTAAAAAATAAGAAAAAAAATTAAACAAAAAAATTGGCTTGGACCCATATTTCCCGACTTATTGGTCTTTTAAGTTCTAATATTAAATGCAGTTTAGTGAAGCTGGTCCAAAAAAAAATCAAAATGTCTTTAATACATAATCATTTCTTTGCTTCAAATTTTTGCAACATTATAACACATTGAATGTCGCGAAAAGCATTAGTGATCACAGAATATTTTTCGCATACCACTTTTTTCTTTCTTTGTATCTATGAAGAATTGAATACACCCAGTACGCATGTGTTATCGTTGATGTCTCATTCATAGACTAACAATATTCATATTTGTGCTTTACAGTACGACCGCACACTTCAATTTGTTGTGTCCAAGGCACATTTAATACAGGTACATGCATTAGGCAAAACTCTGGCAACTCTCTGCTTCTCACATAGCTTTACATGTAGGGATGAAACGATACCACTAAGGTATCGATACTTTAACTTGATACGGCATCGGTCCAGAAGTATCGATACATACTTAGTATCGAATAAAAAGCATCGATACTTAAGGCAGAATTAGTTTGTACGTGCTGTTCTGTTCTGAATCAGCTGTTTTGTTTCTGTTTAGTTGAAAGTCTGTATGTGTGGTTAGTTTCATGATGAAATTATTTCATCATGGTTAGTTTTTACTTTTTCGTTCTGTTCTGTTGCGGACAGATCTGTAGAAAATAGAATTCAACGTTAAGTGACAGCCAAAAGTGTGTATGTATTAGTGTTTTGTGATACTTTTTGTACAAGTGTAATCAATTCTATAAGTTGCCAGCAGATTTTTTCACAGAAAAAGTAATTGCAAAATATTTTATACGGAAAAGAACGGCACAGAACAGCAACAGAAAGTAAATACTAATGAAGCCTTTACTTGTATCGGTCAATCTTTTCGCATGATTTAAAGTAGTGAAAACAAAATTAAATATCCACCAAAGCAAATGCTCCTAATTCGTAAAGAATTCTTAACGACTAGTCGACAAAATCTTCTGATTTCGGAAGTGATTAATATAAGAAAAAACTAATTCTTTAAATTTCTTGTAGACGAGTTTTGGTAGAATTTATTTATGAAAATACTCCTTAACAAACTAATTTTCCTAAATAACAAAAATTTTATAGTTCAATTTTGTTTAAAAGATAGCTATAAAAATTGCCAATAAAATCATTTATAGCCAGCAAAATCGACATTTCGCCAAATCAAAAACTTAGACCCCAAACAAAGTGGAAAATTTGCCACTTTTGGGCTGGACTGGAGCATGAGATATAGCCGAGATGACATTTTAAATGTTTGTGCAAATTCGTTTTGTTCCCGCAATAATGCACGCTTTTAAAATAATATTTGCAGATCACAAATTTTATCGTCTTTTTTTATAAAAAATTTGATTTATATAATATATATTCCAGATATAAGTTTACATTGGCGTCATCTTCAACTTTTCTATAGCCAATAAGGAGTGAGTATATTTTACCGATACGAGTACTTTTTACCGATACCTACTTGGTACTCGGTAGTAGAGTATCGATACCAAAAGTACTTGGTTTCTAAGAAAAAGTATCGAGTATTTACTTGTATTTACTCGTATCGTTTCATCCCTATTTACATGGTAATTGTCAAAAAATTGTATGCATCAAACAAGGCACAAATGTAATTGTCAAATGAATTCTTCGTTATAAACTTGTAAACAAAAAATCAGAGGATGAGCAATATGCCTCATACGTGTACCTCTTTGATATGCCTTGCGTGTACCTGTTTGATATGCCTTGGTTAAGTTCACCTATTATGAAATCGCCTTGATCAAGGCATATCAAACAGGTACACGTATCAGGCATATTGCTCATCCGCTGATTTTTTGTTTACAAGTTTATAACGAAGAATTCATTTGACAATATCAAATGTGCCTTGTTTGATGCATACAAATTTTTGACAATTACCATGTAAAGCTATGCGAGAAGCAGAGAGTTGCCAGAGAGTTAGCAGAGAGTTGCCAGAGAGTTTTGTCTAATGCATGTACCTGTATTAAATGTGCCTTGGCCTTGATCAGTGCTTTATAAGCTAAGGCACTGTTGTTGTTGTTTATTGTAAATTTTATGCAAGGCACATTTAATACAGGTACATGCATTAGGCAAAACTCTCTGGCAACTCTGTGCTTCTCACATAGCTTTACAAAGTAATTGTCAAAAAATGGTATACATCAAACAAGGCACAAAAGTAATTGTCAAATGAACTCTTCGTTATAAACTTGTAAGCAAAAAATCAGCGGATGAGCAATATGCCTGATACGTGTACCTGATTGATATGCCTTGATTTTATGTTTCTATTATCAGTTAACCCAGAGTTTACACGTGCAAGTGAAAGTTCGAAAAACTCAATACTCAATACACTTTCGGTACTTGCAGTCTACTTCTAACTCAACTGCCAAGGAATTTTACAAGACAGTGACTTGTTGAACTTGTAGCAAATAAATGGAAAGTTAGCTAAAAGTGCTGCCCTATTAATACTTTAGTACAAATTAACTGGATTTCAGTAATGTTTATTTTTGGCATTTTAAATACATTTAAAAGCTAATTTAATAATTTTTTTTTCTTAAATATTCATAAATAAGCAAGTTAATTAATTTTTTTAGATATATATAACATTGAAACAATACGAATAAAGTTGGTTCCCTTAAAATTAAACTTTTTATGCTATGGACAACTCTGCACTAAAGGGTTAGCATGCAAGTTGAAAGACAGTCGGGCATTTGTGCGAAATTTTCGTTGATAATACGTACACAGAGCTTGCATGCAAGGTACTTGCATGTGTATATATGTATTTGACGATGTAGTACTGTTCATGATACAATTATACTAGGTACATGCATAAGCCCAGCCTGTTACTGTATACATTGCATATAATTGTCAAACTTTGTTTACAAGTTGCAAAAATGTTAGTGTACGTTGTGAATAAAATGATTACAGTGTTACCAATGAATTGACACATGGCTGTGTCTCCAATTACACATTGAAGAAAATTACACTACACAACTTTTCGAGTATGATAAAAAGCAAACACAAATAAATAAAAATGGAACATAAAGTAGAATTACACACAGACTATAAAAGAATTTAATTACATGGCGTACACATGTAGGTAGAAATTACACACTGTCTACCCACACCCAGACTGGCAACACTGAATAACTATAATCATGCAGGCAGCGATGCCAACTTAGCTATTTTAGAGCTAAATTTAGCTCTTTTGGATTGCTTCTAACTCGAAATTTTTCGCTTTAGCTCTTTTTTAATAAAAAGAGCTAACAAATATCTTTTCAATTGTGGAAACGGCACGTTTGGCACTTTTTGGATCTTATAGTAAATATTCCCGCTTTAACCCTATTGTTTCTGCTTTTGGCATTTACATTTTTGGCAACTAGGTTTTTGCAAATGCAGATACTTTTTTTTTCCCAATTATGTAAGATACATATATTTATGTATTTGAAATTGTAAAATCCCGTTTTTATTATAAAGTGTTCGTTTCTGAATAATTAGAAAATTTTCCACAAATTATTGAAATGGATACTTACTGCCAAAAATATAGGAAAGATTGGAAATCAAATCCCGCGTTTAAAAAAATGTATTATTCCAACAAAAGATCCTTCTAAAGCTAACTCTTGTTGAAAATTATTGTTCTTATTTTGTAACTTAACGCATATACAATTATATGTAAATGTGTATTGTTATATTGTTAATGCAGATAAATATTTGCATCAATTGCTGTGAAATGATTTTATTTTAAATTATTATTTTTTATTTTTTTTTTACTATTATTTTTATTAATGTAAAAAAATATTGAAGTGCAAATTGAATAATAAATATGTACATTCATAGATTTGAAACGGAAAAATCTTGAGTTTTTAAATTTAGCTCTTTTTAGCTCTTTTTGGCTACTCAGTTGGCTCGTTTTGCCTTTGAATTGTTGGCATCACTGCATGCAGGAATGCCGCCAGTGATAATAGTAAAATAAATTTTATAAATGTGTATGTATTGGTATTTTAGTCAACTGTTTTTGACAGATGGGGTTTCTTGAAGCCATACGAATTGCATGTTGCTTTTAGTATTGTTTTAGCGATAAGGTCACCTGCAGATTTGACGATTTAATGTGCCCAAAATAGCAAAATGACGATTTTTTCTTAAAATTTACGATTTTTTAAAAGTCCAAATATGGCAGTTTTTTTATGAAAAAATCAACTATTACAATTCATGTATTACTTACCCCTACTTAAAGATGTTGGTGTAATATTGCTTCCTTTTTATTTCATATTGATATCTGCGCAAATTGATATTCTCAAATAACAGAAATGTAAAAAAGCCAAGTTTCTTTAAAAATTTGGCCCATCGAAAGTACTGAGATGAACAATTGGACATAACTTATCAATATTTTTCATAATTGTACCACGGAGGGGAGCAAAGTTATAAGACGTTAAAAGAAGAGAATGGTTTCAAATTCCCAATTAACGTAATCTAACGAAATTCTGAGGATATTCTCAGAAGAAACTACGTATCTTAAATCAATCCATATTCTGCGCCTCTTGAAATGCATGCATTTCCTTTTCCTTAGAAAATAAATTTTTTTTAATTTACGATTTTTCAAATAGAAAAATGTATGTATCGAAATATTATTAAATTACTTCGAAAAGGGAGTATTTTTACATAAACATAAAAAACATGTATTGCAAACAACAATAAATTAGAAAATTAGTTTTTCTTTTCAATATATGTAAGTATTCGATCGAACGATTTCTGGTGACATCGTGGGACAGGCAGTTAAACTTACATACATAGATGTTTCTATATATTTTTTTATACTTTTATTAAAAAATAATTGATTAAAAAAACAGTTGAAAACTTTGCAGATATAAAGTATAAATTTTGGTTAATTAAACAAAATAATAAAAATAAATACATACATTGTGTATATAATACACGAATCACATTTTAGAATTGTATGCACTCAGTGATGTGCGAATATTTCAAATTCAGACGAAACTAATAATTGAGTATTTCAAATTAAGCAATAAACAATATTTTTGTACTTTTCCTCACCTCACCAATATTTAACTTCAGGTATAAACGTTTCGAAAACTTTTCTCCATCATCCCTATTTAAATTAAACTTACTTTTTATTATAAATATCAAATTTCAAAGGTGTAAACAAAAATGTATTACGCCACTTTAAAACAAGATATGTTTTTATATATGTATTTCCAAAAATCTAATCTGCGCCCGGCGAAAAATAAGAAGAATGAATACAGCAAAAATGCTGAAAAGTCTAATTTTTAATTTAATTTTATTGGAAATCGCCGGGAACTCAAAAGCAAATTGTATTCGTTACTACTTTCTGTGTATTGATTGCATCATTTTCGACATAAGAGAGACCTTTCAGCCGAACATATTGATTGGCGAAATTCTTTTATAAAAGCGAAATAATTAACCCACTTTTTTCTTCAAAAACGGCGAAAATCGACTTTTTTAAAAAAAATTAGTTTAAATTGCGTATAAATTTTGATTTAATTGTGATTTTAATACCAACTTTTTTTAATGTCCCTTAACAAATTTTGTCCCTTATTCATAATGAGTTTAATTTTCTAAATCTTACAAGATTTGACTTCACCATTAGCAGAACAGTGGAATATTTCTCGAATATTTCCTAAACTGTAAGCGAAAACCCACAAATGTAAAAAACTTTTTTTAATTTTAATTTTTCATTAACCCAAGGTGGCCCACTTTGTTGATTGGTGGCTCCGCCCCCTTTAAAGATATATCGTTGAGCTCTCTGACAACTTCTTCAATGCTGTGTAAGATTTCATAACAATCGGTTCGCTACTTTAGAAACTTCACAGTTATTTCAAATTATTTTTACAAAATCCCCACTGTGTATCGGCTACTTTAGGCCTCGCTAGGCATTTATGACCACAAACCTCATAATTTACACATATGAGCATTTCCCAGGGTCACGATCGTACGTTCGTACGCTTTTGATGTACTAAAAATATAGAAAACAAAACTGTTGCAATTATTTTTTTGCTATTTGATAGCATTTTGGAAGCTCTATGTTTAGTGCAAAAGATGGATTTCAATTAAATTTTCATATTAATAGTTATAAACATATTTACACGGGCGTACGCAAAATAGAAGTCAACTTTGGCTGACAGTATTGAAATGTAAAAATCTGCGAAATGGAACAGAATAATGAAAAGTGATTAATTTATTTTAAAAGTGTATTAATGTAGGCCTCTATCAATTAACTACACAATAAAATAGCTCTACTGGTTTTTGTTTAATTGGATAATTACCGGTTGCCAACGTACGGGTCGAGAACGTACGATTTGTCCACATGTTTTTTCATTATTATCACCATGCCTCCTTCCCATTTTCGAACTTTTTTTTGTTCTCGTTACACTTTTCTGTTCTTACTATTTGGTAATAGAGAGATTTTGAAGAAAAAGTGCAAACATAACATATTTTTTGCGTGTAAAACTTATGTATATAAAAATTTAGTTTAAAAAGAAAATATAAAATTTTTCAGTTTCCAGCCAAATTTCCTCAACTAAAAGAGAAGAGAGATATGCTATTAAACCATTCCATTATATAAACATAGACTTTTTATAATTATAAACAATAAAACACGAAGATAATCAACATTTCATTTTTCCATCCTGGTAGACCATTTGGGGGAAATGCCCATATGTAGTATATCAATTAAAGAAAAATATCTTTGCGACCAGTTTAATGCGCATATATTAAAAAAGCACTCGTCAAAGCACTTTAAATCTTCGCATCAGCTTGTGTATCTGGAACAGCCAATATACTAATTTTCGCGATTTCATATACAACAAATGTGGCTTACAATGGCTTTGCTTTTTCACCGATTTAAAACATTTATATGTCTAGAGATACAATTTTCGTTCCTAAAGGCATTAAGCAGCTCACGCAGTTTGTTAGTATTTCGCACTAGTGATGATTATGATATGATTGAACTTTCCAGTTTATTAAAAAAAAGAGCGCTTCATAAGAATGTGTAAAGAACAAAAACGTGTTTTAAAAGTAAAAAATATAAAATATATTTTTGAAATTTTATTTTTGGTGGGATTCGGTATACCGGTATATACGTAAACGGTATTTTGGATACCGGTATTTTCTAACCGAAATGGATTTCAGTATCGGTATCGATACCGGTATCTAGTTTTAGCGGTATTTGAATCGGTACCGGTATTTTCACGATACCGTTTGCCAACCTTGATTTATAGTATTCATTTAATAAACTCATTAGTTTTTAGGTACCTCAATATACATTTTCTATTATATAGAAAATTATTGAATTAATGTGACGCATTCCTATTTTTAAGCAGCATAATTTCCCTCAGTGTATGATTATGCGAATTTATGCTTCATATATTTTCATGATGTAGATATGTAAGTATGATTGTAATAGCCTTTTTGTACATATATAATAAAATCTTGGAGCAGTTACAGATCTTTCTGTGGGAATAATATTCCAAAAGGTAGCCCTGAATGAATGTACAAACATATTTACATGCGTATGTAGCTATACATACATACATTGTATACATGTTTATAGTATGTATGCATGTATGTATATAGTTGTATACATTTTTTCTAGAGATGACACTAAAATAATCGAAAGATGTTGAATGGAACAAAGAGAGATAGGAACATGTTTTGAAGATGTTGAAAATTCAGCCCTGTATAATTCTTATGGGAAGATGGCAAATTGATGAAAGATAAAAGATGTGAGTAAGTGTGAAAAGGCTATTAAGATGTAATAAATACTTGAGCATTGATAAGAAATTTGATATGTATACATACATATCTACAAATTGATTTTATGTTTGCATGTATGTATGTACATACAAATAAGTGTGTATCTCAATATTTGAATACATATTTTTTCGTCGTGTCGTGTCTTTTATTGTAGTTGTTGCTGCTGATGTGTGGTGTATACATACAATTAATAGGCAAACATGTTTGTTGTAATCCCTTTTACGCTGGTACTACTGCACCGATTTTAAAAAGATTTATATGGTTTTAAAGGTTTTTCGGTGCAGATGTGCAGAATATATATTTTATTAAAATCGGTACAGCACTTTGGGAGTTATAAGCGTTTAAAGTTGCTACTACTACATGCACACATATACCACACGCATTTATTAGCTTGCAATTAAACAAGAAGCAAAGCATGAGATTGTGTATGTGTTTGTAGTACTTCTCTGATCTAACATTTTTTGTCTCTTATTTGTTATTGTATGAAATCCATAATACTTAGGGCAAATAAATCAGTCAATGATTATATGTATTTTATTTTTCAATCTCATTTAAACACAAAATTTTGTTTTTCACCACAAAATTAAATGAATTTTAAATAGCCAACATTGTGCATTTAAGCGTTGTTTAAGTTTTGCAAATATACCATATGTTTTGTGCATGTGTTTGTTTTTTGAATGCATGTACATGAACATCATGTGGTCGTATTAAAATGAATTTTGTTTAATATTCGAAAATATACGACAAATGTAACACATATTTTCATATAATGAAATATATAAATAGAAAAATGCATTCTGATGTTCTTTTTTGTATCATAAAATGTGTTTTTCGCTATTTCATTTTTCTGCAAATTGATAAATCAACTTTTTTATTTATATTGAACAGCTGCTCTTTGGAAAGCTTTCCATAATACTTGGAAATATTGTAGTGCTACCATACTTTCAACGTAATTTGATATTAACTTTTATTAGCCACTGAAAAAATGAAAGTGTATTTAAATCAATTTTAATTTTTTGTGAAAATTAACTTAAAATATGTTTAAACATTCAGTGATTTATTAGCTATTAAAGGAAGAGTGTTCAATAAATTGAATTAGCTTAGTTAAAGGGATTTCGTTTGCGTTTTTAATTTCATGTATTATTTAATTATGCATATGTATGTAAGTATGTGGGTCGCTGTGTTTTACTGCATTCTTAATGACGTTTAGATAAATTTTCTTTGAATCTTCATAAAATTTTTTATATTTATATTCTAGAATACGGGCGATTATGTCGTCCGTTGGTATATCTAGTTTGAAATTAAAAAGACGTTGTTTTAACTTTCATCTGCATTTACTTAAAAGTTTGTGAGGATTTTCTCTTTTAAGTAAAACTGAATTCCTGAAGATACATACTCTAAAGTAATAGTAACTATAATATAAATATTTCCTATATTTAATTAAAATTTGCATCAAGTTTATGCAGCCTATATAGTCACCGTTAGAAATTTTTTAGGGGGTGTATATTGCATTGCCTTTTAAAAATGTATAAACATTTTTAAATGAAACTGATTCAGCACCTCCAGCTTTGGTGATGGCAGTTTTTTTGTTAGCCAGTTTGCTGAGTTTTACTTTTGTTTTCTTATTTGATAAACATTTAAAATCAAAAGGGAGTTTTATAATGAAATTGTTATTTTCATAATGATGAAAACAAGCGCTACTTTTTTTTCCAATGAAATCATTTGAATTACTTTTGAAACCTTAGGGCAAATAAATCAGTCAATGATTATATGTATTTTATTTTTAAATCTGATTTAAACACAAAATTTTGTTTTTCACCACACAATTAAATGAATCTTAAATAGCCAACATTGTGCATTTAAGCATTGTTTAAGTTTTACAAACATACCATATGTTTTGTGCATGTGTGTGTTTTTTGAATGCATGTACATGAACATCATGTGGTCGTATTAAAATAAATTTCGTTTAATTTTCGAAAACATACAACAAATGTAACACATATTTTCATATAATGAAATATATAAATAGAAATATGCATTCTGATGCTCTTTTGTATCATAAAATGTGTTTTTGGCTATTTCACTTTTCTGCAAATTTATAAATCAACTTTCATATTTATATTGAACAGCTGTTCTATGGAAAGCTTTCCATAATATTTGGAAATATTGTAGTGCTACCATACTTTCAACGTAATTTGATATTAACTTTAATTAGCCACTGAAAAAATTAAAGTGCATTTAAATCAATTTTAATTTTTTGTGAAAATTAACTTAAACTATGTTTAAACATTCAGTGATTTATTAGCTATTAGTCCTCTATAAAATTTATGTTTATTTTCTATATTGCTTAATTAATAAGACTTCAAAAATTTGTCCTTTGGTGGTTCTTCTTCTAAACTCGAATCATTATTCTTCCTCCCACGTATCTATGCTTTTAATTGATTTTAGACGCATATTTTCTTCGGATAATTTTCTTAGAATTTCATGTAGATTTTGTTTTTACTATAAGTTTTTTATTTATTTATTTATTTAAAAAAACCAACCGAGCTCATATAAGCCATATATAGTTGGTAGAGTAATATGAACATTTATACATAATTATGCAGGCAACAACTATTAAAACAATAAAGATATATATATATATATATATATATATATATATATATATATATATATGGATAACTAAAGTCTCCAAAATAAAATGACAATATATGCGCTTTAAATTGTATACGCAAAAATTATTAAATATATATATATATATATATATATATATATATAGGTATTTAAGAAAAATTTAACTGTTAAAAACTATTCGAAGAAGCATATGCTACAAGATTTCTCTTGAATGTGATTCCCTAAGAGAACGGGGTAAAGAGTTCCATAACTTGATAGCTCGCACATGAAATGATATTTCATGAATAACATGGTTTCTTACCGGAAATAACAGTTGTGAGGTTCCTTCAGATCGTAAATATACAAATTGTAATAAAGGAGCAACAGTCGGATGTTAACGAAACTCCTGAAGTTGCAGCCCATAAAGTCAATCACATGGTCGTGAAGCTTTAATTTATAAAAAAAATGTACTATTCTATTGAAAAGCAAAGAGCATATATGGAAGTCCTTAACAATACATCCTGAATAAATTTCAATGCAATACAATAAGTTCGACATCACCAGAGAGTGTGCAACACGTTTTTTTAATCCATACAAATCGACCCGGCCTAGTATACACGTTAAAAAATTAATTTTGATTCAGCCTATTTTTCTGACGATTTTTCGAGTATAAAATGATTGTTTATCGGGATTTCGACGATTTTCGATCATTTTATTTGGCACCCCTGGTCACCTGTTATGCACATGCCAAGACACATTTAATACAGGTATATGCATTAGGCAAAACTCTCTGGCAACTCTCTGCTTCTCACATAGCTTTACATGGTAATTGGATGAGCAATATGCCTGATACGGGTACCTGTTTGATATGCCTTGGCACATGCCATGATACAATTATACTAGGTACATGCACAAGCCCAGCCTGTCACTGTATACATTGCTCCTAGTTGTCAAACTTTGTTTACAAGCTGCAAAAATGTTAATGTATGTGTGTAAATAAAATGATTACAGTGTTGCCAATGAATTTACACATGGCTGTGTCTCCAATTACACATTGAAGAAAATTACACTACACATCTTTTGTGTAGGTTAAAATTAAAACAATAATTAATAAAAATAGAACCCAAAGTAGAATTACACACTTATTGTACAAGAATTTAATTACATCGCCTACACATGTGAGGAGAAGTTACACTGTCTAACTACACCCATATTGGCAACACTGAATAACTATAATCATGCAGGAATGCCGCGTCTGCAATTCTACTTTAGTTACCCTGTAATTTTTATTTTTATAAACAAAAGACAGTTGTTTCCGACAATTTGGGGTTTGTTTATACCAACAAAATACATGTGTTTTTTGGTGTTGTAATTTTGTTGTAGTTCTGCATGTACCTATTGTAATTGTATCATGGCACATGCCTTGGTAGGTATGAGCCGGCTTACGAGCGCCGCCGACTTTTTAATACGTCTTGTTTCTCTGGTTTCATATCAAAAAGTACATTGTGGCAGGTTTTTGATCCAAACCATATCTAAATATTCCATATAAAATGCAGGATGACAGTTATTTTAATGATTATGAAAATCCGGAGGTAGGTATGTTTTATACATGATTGTTATATCAGTCTCTAAGATGTTGTTTTAGGTGCATGAAATAATGCTGCGTGACATACCTCGGCAGGAAGCTTATAAGAAGGCGATTATGTCAAATTCTTTATTCTTCAAAGATAAAATTGTAATGGATGTTGGATCGGGTACAGGAATATTATCGGCGTTTTGTGCTCAAGCTGGTGCAAAGTTAGTATATGCCATTGAAGCTTCCAATTTAGCTGAAATCGCATTAAAAGTTATGGAAGAAAATGGCATCTCATCTGTTGTGAAGGTTTGTTAGCGTTTAAGTTTGGTATTAACTTGCTTCCAAGTTGGTTAGATTTGCCAGTCGGGCTTGTTTTGGCTGGATTGTCCAGCTTTTTAAGTTCCTGTCCAGTTTCAAGCCAAAATAAAATTTGTCCAGCTGAAATAATTATCCACAAAGCAATTTATACAAAAAGAAAAATCGAATGTCTTTCGGTGTTATTAGAGCGGAAAACTAACTTAGAGGAATCTTGCAAAGATTTTCTATTTTCTTCAAACCCCGGAATTAGCAAAATCCGTAAGTGCAGAAAAAATAAAATTTTTGGCTTAAATCAAGTTTAGGGGCAGCTCCCAGAAATTTAAAAAAAGTATCCTAATCTATAGAAAATTAAAAAAATAAAAAAATAAATTGGCGGCGAGGCTTATTTTCCGAGTTATTGGCCTCTGAAATTCTAGAATAATATTGTGATTGTACGATGTTTTCCAACGAATATGGCCAATGTTGGTATCCCAAAAATTAAAAAAAAAATTACCGTATCTTATAGAAAATTGGAAAATAAAAAAAATTAATCAAAACAAGTAAGAGTGCTATATTCGGCTGTGCCGAATCAGATATACCCTTCACAAACCATAAAATGTCGAGACATGTATGTACATATAAGAGTATTCAATCGGTTAACCGATTAACGGTTAATTACTACACGATTAACTGATTGGTTAATTTAAAATTCATTTTTTTCAATTAACGGTTAAACCGGTTAAATTCAGTCGATTAACCGACGTAACGAATTTTTTCATATTTTGTAGTATTACAACTTGTTTTTTACGTGAATAATTATTTTTTGTTTCGTCTCATTTACAAAAGGTGAGTGTTTTGAAATTATTCACACAAAGAAGTATGTTCAGTGATCCTAAATTAAGTAAAACTTCAGTCTTTTTACATGGCTACAAAAGACATTACTAGAGACTCTGGTACTCTAACTAGAGGGAATTATTAAGTTTTTATTTAATACATAATTTAATATATGCCATTAGTACTGTTGGCAGCAATTTAATTAAGGATTAGATTTAATGAGAGACAAAAAACGAAAGCCCAGAAATTCAGAAATTAACTTTTTTTGCAGAATATTCGTCGCTGAGCTCTGTTATTATGAGTCAAATGATGATTGGCCAACAGAAGAAAATATCGCTAGTAAAACAATAAATGTTCTAACAAAATTACCCGAATTAGTTTAAAAATTATTGAGAGTTTTTGGTTTTACTAAGAAAATCAAATTAATAAATAATTCATGCACTTTTATTTGTTGAAAACACTTGATTTATGGAAAAACTTTATTAATCGGTTAACCGGTTAATACTGAAATTAACCGATTAAGCAAAAACCTCGATTAATTAATTGAGTGATTAACCGATTAAAGGAAAACCCGATTAATTGAATACCCTAATATAAATACATACATATGTACATATGTGCTCTTAATTATGAAAGTGGTCTAAAGCCTACAGTACACGGCATGTAAAAATCCACATGCGCACTTGACGTCACGAAAATTTTCAGCATGTTGGTTGCATATTTTTGAGTAGTAGTATTTGCTACATGTCGTAAAATATTGATGGTATTTTTGTTCCAAAATCTAAATATGGCAAATTTAGCCGAGTCGGACACACTTCCAGAGACAGCACATGAGTAGTGATGTAAATTTCTCCATTTACATGTATTGCTAGTACACGGCATGTAGCCAATGTAGCTTCATGGTGATGTCAAAATTACGTCAGAGCGACATGTACATGTGGATTTTTACATGCCGTGTACTGCTTAAGTCGTACATTTCTTTTGTTGAGCATATCAAAAAATATTTTTATATTATGCATCATTTTTACGTTCGATTAATATAAATTAATTTAATATTTCCCGGCAAAAAATTATTGAACGCGTTCAAAATGAAATAATGTTTCATGATTTCTTAAGCATGTGATTCTTCGAATGCATTCTGAATGCCATCGTAAATTGTAAATAATGCTATAGCTTTTGAACTCATTAAAAACGCATGCGACAAACTAGGTAATACATTAAAATAAATATCCAGCAAAAATTACATGCAAAAGAACGGAATTAAAACATCACATTGACACATTTGCAACATATCAAGAATACAATAGCTAATGGTAGAGAGTATGCATTGACGGTATGTACGGCAAGGGTCGTATCCTGTTTTTTATGTTTTGTATTTACGTGAAAAAACCAAGGTTGGAAACCGAAACAAATAACGATATCGGTATTTATATTTATTTTTTAAATTTCGGTATCGGTAACGGTATCGGTATTTTTTTATTTTGGTATCGGTATTACCGGTACATACCGTTACGGAGTTTATAATGCCGATATTACTGCTGAATTTATTAGTTCATACAGTGGACATAGTAAAAAATATTTTTTTTTTGTAAATTACTTCGAAAAGGGACTATTTTTATATTAACATAAAAATTATTTAAACTTATATGTTTCTATATGCGTTGTTCTACTGTTATTAAAAAATAAGCAAACTGCAATTGAAACTTTGCATATATAAAGTATACATATTGGTTAATTTAACAAATAATCAAAATAAATACATACAGTGTATGTATATTATACACGATATAGATACATATAGAATTGCTTGCACTTAGTAATGTGTGAATATTTGTATTCGAATTCCTGAATATTCTTATTCGTACTCGCCAAATTAAGACGAAACGAATATTTGAATATTAAAATTCAAATAATAAACGATATTCTTGTAGCCAACTTAAAACAAACAAAGAACATTTCTGGTACAATTAATATTAAAAAAGTTAAATAAGTAATTTTCTTCACCTCAATAGATCAATCTTTAACTTCAGAAATAAAAGTTTAAAAAATTTTTTTCCATCATCCCTATCAATCCATTAACCATATATTTGAATTAGACCTGTTTTTGTTATAAATATCATATTCCAAAGCTGTAAACAAAAAATTTATTATACCACCTTAAAAAAAGATGTTTTTAAATATTTCCAAAAATGAAACATTTTTTAAATTTTAGTTGAACTATAGTGAATTTTAGTCAGAAATAATTTCTTAATCGGGCTTAAGTTCAGTAATTTCAGTTCTTATTGAATGAAATATTTTTTTTATTAATTAATCTGAGTTTCTAAAGAGAAAAAAATTAAACTAGACTTATAGCTGGGGGATATATTTGCAAAAATCAAATCTGCGTCCGGCGAAAAATAATAATACTGCAAAAATACTGAAAAGTTCCATTTTTAGGATTTTGCAATTTATTTGGGATTTGCCGGGAACTCAAAAGCAAATTTTATTTGTTATTACTTTCTGTATATTGATTACGTCATTTTCTACCTAAGAGAAACTTTTCAGCTGAAAATATTGATTGGCAAAATTCTTTTATAAAAGCGAAATAATTAATCCACTTTAAAAAAAAAGGCGAAAATCAACTTTTTTTTTTAAAATTTTAGTTTAAAGTGCGTATAACTTTTTAATTAATTGTGATTTTGATACCAAATTTTAATGTTACCGATTTTGTCCCTTATTCATAATGAGTTTCGTTTTTTATCTCTAACAAGATTTGACTTCTCCATTAGGAGAACAGTGGACTAATGTTGGTAAAAAAAACCAACATTTTAATATTTTTTCTCGAATATTTTCTAAACTGCAAACTATAACCCAATGTAGCAGATTTGTTCCTGTTGGATAGAAAAAAAATCCACTTGCAAAAAATCTTTTTTATCTGATCAGAAACATGAGCTTGGCATTGATTTTAATTTTTCATTAACCTAAGGTTGTCCACTTGACTTGAGCTCTGTGACACCCCCTCAAATGTTGTATAAAATTTCATAACAATCGAACAGCTAGTTTAGAAACTGCAGAATTATTTAATTTTTTTTACAAAATCCCCACTGTGTATCGGGTACTCTAATGGTAGCAAACCTTATATTTTAGACAGCGTACATATGTAGTATATCAATTAAAGAAAAAATCATTGTACATATATTAAAAAAGCACTCTTCCAAACTTAAAATCTCTGGATTAGTTTGTGTATCTGGAACTTTAGCGATTTAATATACATATTTCTGGCTTGCAATCGCCTTGCTCTTTTCACCAATTTAAAATATTTACATATACATATGTCTAGAGATACGTTTTGCATTTCTAAAGGCATTAAGCAGCTCACGAAGTTTGTTAGTATTTCGCACTACTGATGATTATGATTTGATTGCACTTCCCGGTTGCTTAAAAAAACAGCGCTTCATAAGAATGTGTAAAGGAGAACAAAAACGTGTTTATAAAAGAAAGTCACTTGAAATATATATTTGAAATTTTATTTTTGGTGGGAATCGGTATACCGGTACATACCGGTATAGACGTAAACGGTATCATGCATACCGCTATTTTCTAACCGAAATGGATTTCGGTATCGGTATTTGAATCGGTATCGGTATTTTTACGATACCGTTTGCCAACCTTGGAAAAAACGTCATAGAATCAGGGAACTTGCATGGGTTCTAAGCACTCATTTAAATGATAAGCAGTTTTGTTAAATGTGAACCAATGCTTGTCAATGATGCCCCTGTGTTAAAGTCTTGGGCTTAAATCTAGTTTAGGGGCACCTCCAAAAAATTAAAAAAAAATATCCAATGCTATAGTATATTGAAAAATAAGAAATATTAAGCTAAGTATAGACGATATGTTGAATCAGCATATTTATGGTGAAAATTTTGTTACCAGTGCTAACATATCGTGTAGACACAAAATTTTTTACTTATTCGTATGCTTAACTACATATGAAGGGCATTTGTTAAATTTGCCAACAAGCATATCGTGTAGACTCCATATTTTTACTTTGCCAGAAATTTGTTATGTATGCTGTTATATATGTTATTTGTTGAAAAGCCTATTTAAGCTTTTCAGCATACGGCAAATTTGATAGCAAATAGGATTGATATTTTTTATTTATTTATTTATTTAGTTCAGTCAATGGACATATAATACTTACAGACTAAGATAACAATAAAAAAATAGGTTACTAATACTAAGGTTGTTCATAATATTTGCATTAATAATTTGCGATTTAGGAACATCCTTCCATATGAATTACGTATATTTTCTCATAGCACATAATATATCTGTTCATTTTAAAACTAATGACTAGATATTATTTTTGTTGTTTTATTGCCGTATCCGGACATTTACCTTTTTTATAATTAAATATAGCTACTCTTAAATGGCTGGGGAGCCCTTAAATGGTTATAATAGTTTACATTTTTGTATATATATATGTATATATATGTATATTTTATATATATATAATTATATATATATATATATATATATATATATATATATATATATATATATATATATATATATATATATATATATATATATTTTATTATTATTGTATTTACTCAGTACATATTAAATGCTTTGTAATACATATTTTTTTGGCCTAAAAGGCTTAGCATTACTGTGGATGAAATAAATAAATACAGAAATATATCACGGATATATACATACATATATGCAAGCATAGCTGTAATAAGTGAATGGATTGAAAAATAAAAATATTTTTATTTCAGTTATAGTTATTATTTTAAATTAGAAATAATGAAAATTCAAACAATTGCTTAGCTCACAACACCACTTGTATCTCTGTATCGATTGTATTATCATATTAAATACAAGAGTGTAACATTTGTTGTATGAAATTTTCATATAAAAATGAAATACACTATTACACTTTTATTTCATATGTTTTTAAAATGTTGTATTCAGAGAGAGGCTCTCTGAGAGAATTTATATGTTTTTTTTATGCATGTTTTTTTATTTATTGTATCTTCATATATGAACTAACAATAAGTATTCAAATCTTAAATCTAACATATAATTAATAGGCCCGACCAATGTCAGACATAACTAAGTGATAGTTGTAAATAATACATAAGTAGTGATAAGCAAAAAAAAATTTTCAAGCAACTTCATTTGGAGTGTTTAGTATTAGAGCCCTTGTATCTCTCTTTTTTAAGCGGATGTGTCCAGTAAAGTTCAAAATGTTACGAGCAAGCGGATTAGGATGTGACACGAGTTTAGTTAGATATTTGCCTGCGTATTTTGCAAATTCTTCAGTCACTAGTGGCATATTTAAATCACGATGTATATTTGAATTCTTAATGTACCATGGAGCAGATGTTATTAACCTTAAAATTTTGTTTTGTCTTCGTTGAATTCTCTCTACATTGGAAGCAGAAGCAGTGCCCCATAACTGGATACCGTAACACCATATTGGCTTTAAAAGCGACTTGTATATTAAAAGTTTGCAGTCTAGGCTGAGTGTTGAATTTCTGCCAATCAGCCAATGTACCTGAGTTAATTTTAGTTTCATTTGAGTTAACTTATAGTCAATGTGATGTTTCCATGTAAGCCGTCGATCGAGGTGTATACCAAGATATTTCACATGTGAATGTTGAGGAACAACTTGATTATTAATCCGAATGGGGAACAAGTATCTCTTCGTAAAATAAATGTTATATGGACACACTTTTGTTCATTTACCTTAATTCTCCATAAGTTTAACCATAGTTCCATCTGGCTAATGTGTTCCTGGAGTTTTCGGGATGCCTCATCAGGGTTTTCGTGCATACTAAGACAGGCGGTATCGTCGGCAAATGTAGAAGTGTGGATACTACTGCTCACAGGCATATCACAAGTATAAATCAAATATAAAAATGGCCCCAGTATACTCCCCTGTGGCACACCGGATGAGATAGTTTCAGGCATACTCATAAAGTGTCCTTCCACAACTGTAAATTTTCGTGCAACAATGTAACTTTCCAAAAGATTTAGAATGTTTATTGGTAAATATGTCTTCAATTTCAAAATCAGGCCTTCATGCCACACTTTATCAAATGCCTGAGAAACATCAATAAACACGGCAGAACAATACTTCTTTTCCTCAAATGTTTTTCCGATAAATTGAACCAATCTATGCGTTTGCTCAATGGTGCTATGCTGGCTTCTAAAACCAAATTGATGGTCAGGGATGCACCCATTATCTGTTAAAATTGCAGACAATTTTGTCATGAGTAGCTTTTCAAAAAGCTTTGACATTGTTGACAGTAAACTTATTGGCCTATATGACTCAGCCTTGGAAAGATCTTTACCTGGCTTTGGAATCATTTTAACCTTGGCAAGCTTCCAGCAGTCTGGATAATACTCCAGTCGTAAAATGGCATTAAAAATGAATAACAGGATTATAATTGCAGTACGAGGTAACTTAATCAGCATCTGGTTACTAATTCCATCCATACCGGAAGCTTTTTTCGGGTTGAGTTCGGCAATTAGTTTTTGTACATCACACATCGTAAATTTTAAGGGTCGAGGGGGTAGAGCAACTACAGTCGGCAAATCAGCAACACCGGTACATGTATTTGGTGTAAATACGGATTTTAAATGCTCAGCAAATATGTTACCTTTTTCAGTATCGCTTCTTGCCCAACCTCCGGTAGATGTGCGCAGAGGTGGCTTAAACTCAACGGATGTTTTAAGCTTTTTAGCAGCGCGCCACAAAGAGTAATTAGATGCTGGTGTGACATCAAGGCCTTCCAGATAATTTTTGAAAGATGCAGTTTTTTCAGATGCAAGCAACTCTTGGAGTCGTTTAGTGCACTCTTTAAATCTGATTTTGTGTTGAGGTGATCTGTGCTGTTGCCATTCCCTTCTAGCTCTTCTTTTTTCACGTACGAGATGTTCAACGTCTGTAGAATAAATTTTATTGAACCCAGTATACGGATGGGAGGTAGTGGCATGTTCAGAAGCTTGTTTAATATTCTCGTTAAGATTTGCAATGTTCGATTCAATATCATTGGGTGTTCTTAACCTAATATTTTCCGTGCAATGGCTACTAAGATATTTTTTGAATCCCAGCCAATTAACACGATTTATCATCTTGACATATGGGTGAGGTAAAGCGCTTCTCAGTGGACTACAGATTGTAACGATCGTGGGAGAGTGATCAGACGAGAGATCTAGGGAAGCTTCAACGTGAATTAATTCCCTAGAAATACTTTTTATGACGCCGAAATCTATAACATCCGGAATTTTTCGTACGTCAGTAGGCCAGTAAGTAGGCTCCCCACTTGAAATAAACATCCAAACCCATTTTTGAAATTGTGTTGAACAACGCCCTACCTCTAGGCGTAATAAGACGCGAACCCCAGAACGTATGCTTAGCATTGTAGTCGCCAGCTGCAACGAAACAAGGTCCAAGAGATTTGTAGAACTTCTCGTATTGGTCCTCAGTGATTGAAAATCTGGGAGGGGAGTAAATTGAAGATATCACGAAATTTGTACAAAAGTTTTCAATGCAGATATTTGTTGCTTGTAGATGTTCTTCACAAATGTTGAAAAGAATATAGTGTTTGAGTCTTGACTTTATTAGAATTGCTGATCTACCGCATGCTCTCCCTCTAGGGTCCTTTGTATCATATAAAGTGTAGCCATTCATTTTAAAGAGGCTTCTAGAAGTTAAATGAGTCTCAGTGACCAACATTATATCAATATTTTTTTCCGTAAGGAAGTGCTCAAGTTCATTTTTATGTTGGCGAATGCCGTTTGCGTTCCAGAAACATATTTTTAACGTGTTCATGGCTTGTTAATTAATGCTTGAAGCAGAGTATTCTGCATTCTCAGCATTTCTTGCATCATGGTAGTCATATTTGTTGTAAAGTTGTTTATAGTTAGCACCAGATTCTCAATAGTAGCTTCAAGGCGACTAAAGTTAAAGCTTGAATTTGCATTCGTTGAATTATTTGGCGGTGAAACATTTGGTGTGGGAATAGAACTAGCCTTAGCAGCATCGGCATACGATACACGTGAAGTAACTGGTTGGCTCACTTGAGCAAAAGTGGCGGAGTACGCGTTTAATGGTTGAGCTGGAGCTAATTTAGGTTTTTGCACCATAGCCTGCTTGACGAAAGAGTACACAGGACATCCTCTGTAGTTAGCGGTGTGATTGCCTCCACAATTACTGCATTTTTTTCCGCTTGATCTTTTGGTTTGGTACAACTTGCAGTACCGTGCAATTCACCGCAGATAACACACACTGTAGGTAAATTGCAGTAAGCTTTTGTATGGCCATATTCTTGGCAATTATGACACTGCACGGGACCTGCATGTTTATGTGGCTCTTCAACTGTGATTTTTCTGTATAAAAGGTATTTAAGGCTATAAATAGGATGAGTCTCGTTTTTTTTCAACTGTATATCATTTGGCTCCAGTTCAACACGAAATATGGGTTGGAATTTATATGTAGCTTGTTCTTCTTTTTTCATTTAAAATACAAAATACGTTAATACACTACACAGAGGGTGTTCACAATTAAAAAACAAAAAGTGTATTTGATACACAAATACACGATAAAGATTGTTGTGAATTAAGCAAATTATTATTTATGTGAAAATCCAACACAATTTATTTATGTAACAACGATTGAAATTTTTATAAATTTATACATTGCTCAAATTAGTTTTTTAGAGTAATAAATCAATTTACAATATTCGAAATACAATTTTGTTCGTATGTTTAAAACAAAACAAAACAAAATTTTTTAAATTTGAATAGTTTATCTGAGAATTTATTTAAAAAAAACACAAGAAATTAATTCAATCAGGCTGTTATTTCTTGAATACAAATTATTTCTGAAAAACAAAAAGAAATATTTATTCAATTTAAAAATATATAACAATGATTTATTTAAAAAAATCGTATCTCATTCTATTAAACTTTTACGAATTACGGTATTTATTTTTTCGGCATTATGCGAAAAATATATTGCAGAAATGTTAATGGTGGATTCGGGTGATTACAAAATAAGGAATTACAATTTCATAAAAAATCAAAAAAATTCAGGCGATTCTGAAGAAGACTCTCACTCACTCTTATTCCAGCTTGCTTCGGATTTTGCAACTTCTAACAGTTCTTGCCGATTTTTAAAAAATATTAGACTTTGTTATCATCCCGCTGTTAGTAGTTTTTGCGAATTTTCGCGATTTTTATTGAATATTTTGCATTCCTTACATTTTTGGAAATTTTTAATCAATATTATGGCTTATTTAAAATTTTGCAAATTATAGCGATTTAAGCTATGGCTTGTTTAAAATTTTGCAACTTCTCGCGAGTTTTTGCAAATATCGCGATAAAAGCGACTTTTTACATGTCCTCAGATTAAAAAAAAATATCATCCCGCTGTTAATAAGTTTTTGCAAATTTGCGTAATTTTCGCGGTTCTTGCTGAATATTTTGCATTCCTTACAGTTTTAACGATTTTTAATCTATATTATGGCTTGTTTAAAATTTTGCCAATTTTCGCGATTTTTTGCAAAGTTCGCAATAAAAACGGATTTTTGCATGGTTTTTAGTGTCCTAACAACGAATAACCAATACAAATGTATTCGTATTCGCTAAATTCAGGCGGATGCGAATACGAATATTTTTCCAAAGAAATTAAATAAATAAATGCATAAATCCTAAACGAAATTTAAATAAATGACTAAACATTTTAGTTTGTACAAATACATTAAATTTATTATAGAAATTTGTGCATTGTATCACTTTCAAATATTATTCAATGACGATAATTAAAATTTTGGGTACTTTTTATTAACAACAAGAGTGTGATGTCCTTTTTCATAACAATTTTTTAATATATCATATTGCATATAATATTCGTATTCGTATTCATATTCGCGAATATCGTTTCAAATATTCGTATTCGCGTATATCGTTTCAAATATTCGTATTCGGTAATATCAAAAATTGACATTCGTTACATCACTAGTACATACATACATATGTATATGTATGTATACATACTGTAAAGGCATTTTTCTTAGGAATTATAGAAAATAATATTAAAACATACATACTTACCTATTTGTATTGCAAATAGCTGTGAATAAAACGTTTGTTCTCAAAACAGAAAAACGTGAGTTCCTATTCCCAACTCAAAATTTTTTTATATTTTTTTTATATATTAAAAATATTTCCTTCATATACATACATACATACGTATGTACATACATTTGTATATATGTACATATGTTTATACTGTAAAGGATTTTTTCTGAAGAATTTTAGAAAATAATAAGAGTTTTCATGAGACTGTTCAAAAGTCTCGCAAACTGTGCAATTGTGCATTTTTACACTCTCGTAAATAAAATGTCAAAAATTTTATAGAAATTTATTAGCTCTGTTTCTTTACTTTTTGGGTAAAGTTCGGTAAAATGAGAGGAAAGTATAATTTCGCTCAATAATATACAAAAATGCACAAAAGTACGGGAACGCAAAACACCAAAATTTTAACACGAAAATAAACGTCAATGCATGTTTGCATATATGTACATACGTATTCACATAACTAAACACATACTTATGTACATACACACGCACGTATTTACTTACATGATTCAGCGTACTTGCATAGGTTTTATATCTTAATTTCATATAAAAACTTATAAAGCTTTGTTTACCCCCTGTTTTTAAAAATTTTTTCATACATTTTTATATTTTTTTTAGTTTTTAGGTAAATGTAATTTTTTTTTTGCAATTGTTTATATTTCAACAGCTGATCCCGCGGGATCCCAATGTAGAGTAAAGAAACAAACCTATTTACACAAACCTGTTTGTGTGAGTTTGCTCAATAATTTTGACTCGCAAACTTAATCTGTGCAATTGTGCATTTTGTAAACATCAACTTCTTGCTTTTTTGACTTCTTTAGGCACTTTTAGATACACATACATACTTTTTTATTTTTATAAATATGTTTTTTAATTAAAATTTGCTTTAAATTTTATTATTTAATTTTTATTTAATTAATTTTTTGGCGTTTGTTTCAAATTTACATAAGTTGTTTGTACAAATGGTTAAAGGGGGCTTCATGAATCAAGTCTCGCAAGCTTGCCCAATTGCACAAATGGCAATTTTAAGAGTTCTCATGAAAACCCTTAATATTAAACAAATATACATACATATGTATGTACCCAGGCAGAAAAAGACAATTAGCACGACGTTGCTATGATTGTCTGCGGGTACAACTAACATCAGTACAACATTCGTTTACCAAAATTTTAATGTACTCATAACATTGAAATGATAACGCCGATTGACCGTCCTCCTACTCTTCTTTTCAATGTTGTCACAATACTCTAAATACAAATTTATAAGGTCGTCACAATGTAAATTTCCCAACTTAAGTAAAATTTTTGTATTTACGGTGTTGTAGCCTAGGCAGGCAGAAATTGTGACATTGCCCAAAAAATATGTACCACCACAACACTGTAAATACAAAACTACGACTCTTACAAATTTATAAGGTCGTCACAATGTAAATTTCCCAACTTAAGTAAAATTTTTGTATTTACGGTGTTGAAGCAGTATAGAATTAATCTAAACGTTGTATTTGGGGAACTAAAATCAAATTTTTGTATTTACGGTGTTGTAGCAGTATAGAATTATTGTAAACAGTGCTGTAGTAGTACATCATTACTAAGGACGCGGCATTTGTAAGCGTTAAGTCATATTTTTGTGTTTACAGTACAGTGGTGGTACAAACATTTTAGAAGAGTCGTAATTTTGTATTTACAGTGTTGTGAAGGTACATATTTTTTGGGCAGTCACAATTTCTGCCTGGGTAACGTCGGATTTTTATAAACACAGTGCTGTAGTAGTATATCATTACTAAGGACGCGGTATTTGTAAACGTTAAGTCATATTTTTGTGTTTACAGTACTGTGGTGGTACAACAATTTTGGAAGAGTCGTAATTTTGTATTTACAGTGTTGTGAAGGTAC
Source organism: Tachina fera (assembly GCA_905220375.1). NCBI lineage: Eukaryota > Metazoa > Arthropoda > Insecta > Diptera > Tachinidae > Tachina > Tachina fera. The sequence continues at coordinate 86,073,722 of LR999965.1, read as the reverse complement.
ATACATATTTTTTGTGCAAAGTCACAATTTCTGCCTGGGTATTTGTATTGCAAATAGCTTTTTTTATACATGTATTTATTTATTGTATCTTCAAATATGAACTAACAATAAGTAATCAAATCTTAAAGCTAAAATATAATTATTAGGCCCGACCAGTGTCGGACATAAACTGATAGTTATAAATAATACATGAGTAGTGATAATCAAAAAGGAAAAATAAATGTATTTTCAAGCAGTCCCATATGGAGTATTAGTAAAAGAGCCCTGTGTCCCTCTTTTTAAGGCGAATGTGTCCAGTAAAATTCAAGATGTTACGAGCAAGGGGATTAGGATGTGACTCGAGTTTAGTTAAGTATTTGCCTGCGTATCTTGCAATTTCTTCAGTCACTTGCGGCATATTTAAATCACGATGTAAATTTGAATTTTTGATGTACCATGGAGCAGATGTTATTAACCTTAAAATTTTGTTTTGTCTTCGTTGAATTCTCTCTACATTGGAAGCTGAAGCAGTCCCCCATAACTGCATACCGTAACACCATATTGGCATCAAAAGCGATTTGTATATTAAAAGTTTGCAGTCCAGGCTGAGTGTTGAATTTCTGCCAATCAACCAGTGTATTTGAGATAACTTAATTAAGTTTTATCTGATTTAGCTTAGAGTCAATATGGTGTTTCCATGTAAGCCGACGATCAAGGTGTATACCAAGATATTTCACATGTGAATGTTAAGGAACAATTTGGCTATTGATTCTAACGGGGGACAAGTATCTTTTCGTAAGGTAAATTTTATCTGTACGCACTTATGTTCGTTTACTTTTATTTTTCATAAGTTTAACCATAGCTCAAGCTGCGTTATATGTTCCTGAAGATATCTTGATGCCTCATGAGGGGTTTCGTGCATACTAAGACAGGCTGTATCATCTGCAAATGTATAAGTGTGTATATTATTGCTCACAAAGACATGCAAAAGAAATAGTTCTATTTCATGGGTTCTATTGCAAAATGCATTGGTTCAACTTAGGTGCAGAACGCATGATTTTAACACAGGCGTGTCATTTACGAGCATGGGTTCAAATTTAGCAAGAATGCTCATCATTCGAATGAGTGCTTCGAACCCATGCAAGAATGCATGATTTGATGAAAAAAAATTTAAGCAGCCAGGATACGAACCGTGTTGTTTTGACTGTTAAGGCATACTCTCTACCACTGAGCTATTGCACTCTTGTTATTTGTTGGAGATAAAACTTGTTTTATGAAAATGTGTCAATGTGATGATTTAATTCCGTTTTGCATGCCTTTTTTGCATGCATGCTTGCATGCTTTCGTCGCATGCGTTCAGAACGCCTTCGAAGAAACACATGCTCAAGAAATCCTGAAATATTACTTCATTTTGAACGCATTAATTTATTTTTTTGCTGGGTAAAGTTGTGCAGAAAACAAATAAACCGCCGGCAATTTTGGCGAAATTTGGACTTGTGCGACCTCTAAACCTCTTCCGAAAAATCTGAAAAATATCTCAAAAATACTTGCGCCCATAAGCTTATGCTTGAGCTTCCATTAAAATCCAAAAATAAATTTTTATTGAACACACTAATTTAAAAACTGGTGGTTCAGCTTGGTCTATATGCATTTCATTGTTGCTGTAACAAATCATCAGTAGACTTCAACCACACATTTTGAATAGTTACAAACCTCTTATCTTATGCACAGACTTTCAAGAACTATTTGAGAATTCACAAATAATAATATTTTTGAAAATCACAAAAGAAAAATAAGCATAGTAGGCTTAGAAACTCTACTGATGATTTGTTACAGCAACAATGAAATGCATATAGACCAAGCTGAACCACCAGCAAATAAATTTCAAATTAAAATATAATTATGACAATATGTCGAATAATAAATTTCTTAAATGCTAATTTAATAACTTAAAAACTACTTTTCAGGAGAGACAAAACATTCTTTAAACAAGTAATATAATAATAATATATTTAATATATTTATTTTATAATCTAATTACTTAGATTATTTTTGTTAAATTTTAAAACAACAGTTGTGTTAAAAATAATCTACCATTATTTATTCGAATTTTTTTGAGATACGTTTTTCCTGAACTGTAAAACTTATATAAAAGTTATTTAACATTTCATCTTGTTTAGCCTGTTCGTGGAAATATTTTCTAAAATATACAATACAATAGTATTTTGAAAATTTTGTTAACAAAGGGTTAAATTCAGTTTCTGAAATTGTCAATCTAATAAAAAATCAAAATATTAATATCCTGTAATTTCTTAAAATAACGCCATACATATGAATGATTGCTGTTGGAAACTAAAATAATAGATACCCTTCCTGATTTATCAAAAAAGTATCTTTTACAAAAACTTATTGTCATGTGCTTGCTGTTATGCATATAATAACTATCATTATAAATTAATATAAAAATGCTTTTATTTGAAATCCAGAACAACTTTTTGTATTTTTTTTTACAAATATTTTTACTATTACTAAAATTTTGTTATAACTGGTTCGAGAATAGCACTGTAAACCTAAAGTATTGTCATATTTAACTTCTACATACGAGGTTATGCGCAACACATTTTCAGCAGCTGAGATGCGCGTTTGCATATTGTTGAATAAAAAGTTAACTAGCAAAATTTTACGCCTATGACTTTGGTAAATTGCGAAAGTGCATTCACTTATTACTTTTCCTGTTAAAACACAAACCCCCATATGCAAAAAAATTAAAGTGTGCTGGAAGTGTACGTTAAATCAAAATTTCCATACAAAAACCGGTTTTAACGTACACTTGAAGCACACGCAAATTTTTTTTTGCATGTGGAGGAAAGTCGTAAAAATCAAGTTACGAGGTTGCGTTATTACCATCGATATGTACACACATGATCATAATAATAAGTACACGACGATGTTATGGATAAAAATGAGTGGTCCAAATAATAAATACATTCTGAATATGATTACATAATAAGTTCAAATTCAATGTTATATTTAGGGTTTGCAAATAATCGCAGATTTTCATAATAGCGATTACGATTAAAAAATATGCGATTAATCGCGATTATCGATTAAACGCGATTAATCAAGAAAATATATTATTATAATTTTTTCTAAGACCAAATTAAATTGCGTCATGAGTTTTAGTTGAACTGTTTGGGTTTAGCCAAAGAAATTAATTTATTTTGTTTTGAGTTCTCGTTTTAATTTAATTTTTCAATTAAACTGTATTTTTATTTTAAGAAAATTGTGAAGCACGTAGGATGAATTTCGTAAATCAGAACTTATTAGTATCAAAAATAATACACTAAGGGAAAAAGCGTGCTAAAATCAAGATCTTACTCCCGAAATCAAATCATTTCAATATTAATAGTCTGGTAAATGCAACAATTCTTGATTAAAGAATAAAATCATTTAAGATTGTAATCTTGAATAAAATCTCATTTTAAGATCGAATTCAAGATTTTGTTCTTAATAAAAATCTTAAATTAAGATCATGTTCTTAAAAATTTAAGAATATAATCTTAAAATTAAGACCACACTCTTAATTATAAGAATTCACTCTATGAATTAAGAATTTATGCTTAAATTTGTGAAATTTTCTGCAATCTAAATTCAAAATTTTTGTCCTTAAAATTAGATCGTTAATTTTCTATTAGTGTACGAATTGTGTTAAATCAATCTTGATATGAAACTTTTTCTTGGACGAAATATATGTGTATGTATTTCTACTTTCTTAATTTATTGTTTATTTAATTTTGTATTAATTGATTGAATTGAATTTATATCATAATGAATGAGCAAGTTCATATAAGAATAGTATTGGTTATACCGTTTTTTTATACGAAGTCGTTCATTCATTATGAGAAATCTTTTATTGTCAGGGTTTCGCGGTGGTGGAACCAGTTACCACATCAGTTACGTGTCTTCTCTCATTCAAACAATGTATTTCGTTTGAAACTTTTAAAATTATATTCTCTATGATTACTCATGTCTCTCTAAAGATTGAATTTAACTCAATTCTCCTTAACTTCTACTGCTGCTACTGAAGGGACCTTTCTTTACTTTACTTTTTTTTTATCATTTTTTATATTTCCTACTTATGTTATCTTTGGCTGGGGAGCTGATTTTATGTTGGGATAGTAAATCTTTTATATTATAAATCAATGAATTGTTATGGTATGAATTTAATTTAATGAACAATTATTGTTTAGTACCTAAGGTATTTTTAACTGTTATGTAATATTATATAATTGGCCTTAAAGGCTTTGTATTACATATTTTCTTGTAAATAAATAAATAAATAAATAAATAAATTCATCACGTGTGGACACTCAATTATAACTATAACCTCTTTTAGTATTTCCATATTTTTTTTGTAATAATGGGAGGTCTCAAGATGAAGAAGAAGAATATTTGAATCAATCGTAATGAAATTTTTGAAATATTAAATTGTACAGAGATTATTTTATGTCTTTAAACAAGTAAGTATAGAAAGCGAATGAATAGATCAAAAGCAAAAGTAAAGTTAAGAAGACGACGATATACACATTGTAAAGCATAGAGTTGCCAGCTATGTTTTCCAACACTGCTTCTCAATGTGGATAACGTTTTTTTAGAACTATTATACAAATTGCATTAATTTTGAAAAATAATTGTGTTTTGTCTTGGCCAGGTTTTTTGTCAGTATGTCAGCAATCATTTTATGGGTTGGACAATACTTCAGCAGTACATGTTTATTTTTTACAACCTCTCGCATATGATGATACCTGATGTCTATGTGCTTGGTCCTTTGGTGGTATACTGGATTGGATGCCAATTTTTCTGCACCTTTGGTTGTCTTCATTTAGTATAATTGCTTCACCCGAAGTATAGCCGATTTCTTCAAAGATCTGCTTTAGAAATACAGCCTATTTTGCCACTTCTGACATGGCCATATATTCGGCCTCAGTGCTGCTGAGAGCCACACACGATTGTTTTGTTGATTGCCATGGTACTGGACAATTTCCAACGAAAAATATGAAACCTGTGTAAGATTTCCGATCATGTACGTAACCGCCCAAATCTGCATCCACAAAACCTTGAACAGATTCTACACCAGCTTTGTACACCATTTTCATATTTTCTGTGCCACGAAGCTAGCGCAAAATTCTTTGACAGCTTGCATATGCTCAGAGTGTGGGTTAACGTTTCGCTGTGCCAGTTTGGACACAGAGTGGAGAATATCTGGTCTTGTAATCGCCAGATACATCAAAGCTCCAATTATGGACTGGTAATCACGTTGGTGTATTTCGCTGCAATAGAGGAGTTGCCACGGGTTTGCACTCTTGCATACCATATTCCTTAAGCAGGTTTTTAGTGTACTGGGATTGCGCCAGTTTCACCCTCACGTTCAACTTCTAAATAGCCACCAATATCAGCTCGTCTTTCACTGTGACCTTATAAAGACAAGGTTCATTCGCACATTGCTAAAAACCAATCCTTTTTAGCACGAGATCCAATTTCTGGTTCCACTCCTTGCCGGATTGTTTTAAGCCGTAAATTGCCTTATGCAGCTTCAAAACTTTATTAGTATTTTCCGAATCAACGAATTCTTCCGGTTGTCGAATATAAATTTCGTGCTGAATGTCACTATTTAAATACGCTGAGCTAACATCGACTTGATGCAAATGCATTTTCCATTTTACTGCTAGAGCCATCACTAAAAGTATTGTGGAATAACGCGCAACCGGTGAAAATGTTTAGCTGTAGTCGATACCAAATCTTTGGCTGCAACCTTTAGCTACCAGGCGCGCTTTGAAACGTTCTATGTTTCCATTTTCATCCCTTTTTAGATTGAAAACCCATTTGAAATCAATAATTTTTGCTCCGATAGGGAGATCTACTAAGGACCATGTTTTGTTTTTTTCTAATGATGCCATTTCTACTTTCAATGCATCATACCATTGCCCCTTATTAGCGCCACTCATAGCTTGTTCTACAGTGTTTGGAATACATTCACTTACCATATTATTTAACTGCTCTTTACGTGGTTTTTTCTCACCATGACAAGAAGTTCCAACGTCCTCCTTCTGGTTGTTAGTTTGTATGTCTCCATCATTTTCGGCAATTTCAAAGCCAACAAAATCGTCAGCATCGTGATCTGATTTTTCATCACTATCTACCGGGGGTTGATTCGTTGTCTGTTACACACTCAGGTGTACAATTTAGCTTTTTGTTGTCTATCAAAATCGTCAAATAATCTTCTGCCTTTTCTGTTGTTTCATTATTTTGTTGGCTATTATCAAAATCGTTTTCTTCGAATAACATGTCACGTCGTTCGACCACGCTGCGATTACTCTTACAATAAAGTCTATAAGCCTTTGCTACTTATGAGTAAGCATAACCATAATGTATTTTTCGCCTTTAGGTCCGAATTTGCTGCAACTTCTATTTTTATTCAATGCCACTGCATACGAGCCAAACGTTTTTAAATGTTGCAAGTTAGGTTTTCGTTTAAACCAAACCTCGTATGGTGTCTTATCTCCCAGTATTTTGTTGGACATCTGTTTCACAAATACACAGCAGTATTAACTGCCTCTGCCCACAAGCTCTGCTGCACACCACTGTGCACCATCATGAAGAGAGCCATTTCTACTATTGTGCGGTTGGCCCGTTTGGCTATGCCATTTTGTTGTGGCACTGTTAATTGCCTTCCTATACTTTCGCCCTCTAGAAAGTTGTCAAAATCTTTGTTGATGTATTCACGACCGTTATCACTGCGTAAAACTTTTATTTTTCGACCTGTCTGGTTTTCCACATGTAGCTTATACGTTTTGAATACTTTAAAAATTTCGTTTTTAGGAAACAAACGAAAACTCGTCTCGAAAAATCGTCAATAAATGTGGCAAAGTACCGTGCACCGCTGAATGAACTCACATTAAATGGACCACAAACGTCGCTGTGCACAACTTGCAACAAGTCAGTTGTTCTTGTAGTTGACTCGTGTGGAAATGGGCTAACACTAATTTTGTTGCCCATGCATATTTTGCATTTTGCTGCTCTATTGCATTCCTTGGAATTCATGCCTTTTACCATTTCTTTCTTCACCATATCACACATGGAGCTATAATTTAAATGCCCCAGTTTATTATGCCAAATTTGACTTATATTCGTAGTCACAAATATTTTTTCAACTGCATTTTCAAACAAAAACAAACCATATTTTAAAGCCTTTAATATTACTTTGCCTTTGGCACTTTTTAGATTGGCTGAAGTTTTATTGAACACTACAGTGCAGCCGTTATCAACAATACGGCCAACGGAGATAAAACTTATGTTCAGTTCGGGGGAGTATAAAACGTTTTGGAGTTTTATTTTTTCATTATTAAATTCAAATTCTACTTCACCCTTTCCATTTGACAATATATACCACTTGTATTTTCTTTGCCTTGTTTTTCCTTTGCTTGTATAGCATTTAATAAGTGATGTTGTTGTTGTCGTTGTTTATCCGTTGGTCGTGTACATTTATTTTGCTTGTATTTATTTTGCTTCTTAAATTTGTTGTCTCTAGGCGCTGTTTTCATTGCAAATGCTTGCTAAACTTATGTTGTTGTTGTCTCTTCTTTAACATTTTTCTGCTTATGCCTGTCTCCTTCTTCGAGAATTTTCTGTTTTATAACGGTAAATTTCGGCAAAGCGTCACGCGTTTCCATAGCCACTACAAAATGCTCATATTCCTGCGGCAAGCTGGAGAGGAGCATAATAACCAAAAGCTCTTGGATTACAATTTCTGTTTCTGCTAGCCTTTCCGACAATTGTGTGAACTCATTTGTATGTTGACTGTCTTCTCCAGGGATTGTGAGATTGATTAGGCGTTTATATAGCGATACCTTTTGCAGTGGGCCACTTGGTTTATAAGTTTCCTTCAAACTTTCCCAGGCCTCATACGATGTCTTGCTGCTTTTTACATGATTGAGCTGTGTACGCTCCAGCCCTCATAATTTGTTCCATTTAGTTTTTCAATCTGATATAACGATGCCCTCTTATTTTGATCAAGAAAAACTTCACAGGGCTAAAATTCTTTGAATTTACTGTTTCTTTATTTTCTACACTTTTAATTATTACTCTTACTGTCGGTATAGCGCAACTCCTCTTGTTAAGTCATTTATTAGTCTTTTTCTATATTAGTTTAGATTCATTTTTGACTCCTTTTCTGAAGTATTTAAAGTCTTTTTCGAATCGTTTTCTGATCATTTATTAGTCTTATTTCACTTCATTTGTGACTCTTTTTCGAATTGATCTTCAGTCACATTTCCAATCGCTTACGAGTCTTTTGTGAAAAATTTATCAGTCTGTAGGAGTATTTTTACTGACTTATATCACTCATATTTCTATTCATTTCTGAGTCTTTTTTATGGCATTTATGACTGTAGCTTAAATCATTTATCAGTTGTATTTCTAATCGTATTTGACTCTTTTTCGAGTCAGTATTTTTTAGTCGGCTTCCTCAGTCCTAGTCACATTTTACACGTCTGGATGATTAATTTGGGATTGCTATACAATTAGTTATCATATTTTAAATCGAACTATTTTTACCCATTAGCGCGAATCATTTTCGAGTTCTTTTTTAATTGTGTAAGTGATTAATCAGTTTTTGATCACGAATAGGAATCTAAACAGACTCAGCAAGGTCATTTTTCAAAAATCAATCTTCCAAATGCTAGATAGGTATATATATTAGAATTTAACGAAAAAACCATGGTGTAATTATGCAGCTGAATTCGTAAGGATTTGTTATACAAAAATACGGCAACCATGGCTGTGTAAAGAAAGGAAGAATATCAAAAGCACAAAAATTGTTGTACCAAAACCAAAACAAAACGAATTTTTTGACAATCTGCAGGTACAAAGCACATAGAACAATAGCACTGCTACCTGGTTATATACACTTGAAAAAACAAACAAAACATATATATATATATATATATATATATATATATATATATATATATATATATATATAAATATATATATAAATTAATTTTTTCCACTTTCCCAGTTAAATGCTTCTCAAAGATTTTCGTTTTAAGGGTTTTATTTCCAAAATATTAACGTTAAATAGTTATGTTCCATAAGCCTTACATAAATAGTCATTAATTAAATTTTCATTAATTTTACTCATTATTAGTTTAAATGTCTTTAATTTTTTATATTTAATTAAGTTTGTACGATTTTAACTGGTTTTGTTTTTTTATAATATTTCCTGGTAAAAATTCTTCCACTTCAACATTTCTTTTTATAATATAATAATTTTGTGTTTATTAAACATTATTTTCTACTATGTAGAATTCGTTAAGTAAATATATATTTTTACTATGTAGAATTTGATAATTTGATATTGTTTTCTGCTATGTAGAATTTGTTTATTAAATATTTAATTATTATTACAAGTTATTAAACTTGTCTAATTTTAATGTTTGTTTTTATTTTATTTTTGAATTTTTAATTAGGGTTTAACATGGAGAATTTGTTAAAGAGACATTGTTTTCTACTATGTAGAACTTTAAATAGTCTAAATGTTTTATTATTTTTTAAAGTTTTTAAACTAATTTCAATTTAAGGATTTAACTTTGAATTTCAATACTTGTGTGTGTTCTTTTTATTTTTCTTAAACAATTTTTATTTAATCCTAAACTTTCTCGTCAATGGCAAAATTATTACTGTCTGAATTGTTTCTTTTAATGAAATGAATAAAGCATTTACCAAAAATACCAAATTGTAAAAAATTAAAAGAGTAAATTTAATATTAATTTTTTTATGTTTTAATTGAACTGTTAGTTAGATGGACAACAAAAAAAACGAGGAAGGTAAAAGAAGAAGAGAGTAAATTTAATATAATTTTTTTAATATGCTGTAACTGAACTGTTAGTTCACTTGACAACATAACGCGAATAATTAAAAAAAGAAGAGACCACATTGAGAGTCAATTTCATGTAAATTTTTTGCCTTTATTTAACTGTTGTTATTTACTAAAATTAAATCAAAATGTAATCTCAAGAAAAAGAAAAAATTCATACACTGAATTAAAAGAATTTTCAGCAAGTTAACAAATACGTTAACTTCTCCCTCCATTCAAAATCAGTCGTCCTCGACTGACGAATATTGATAATTATTCAAATATTAGGATAAGCTATAATACTGATCGTTGGACCATACATTTTTTACATATTTGTTTGAACAAAACCATTTTATAAATTTTACAAAATTTTCTCTTCAAGTATGTATGTAAATGAATTTAATTGATTTAGTGAACATGGATTTTTAATATTTTTCCTTTCTTAAAATTTTTATTATTATAAGAAATAATAGTAATAATTAATAGTTTTTATTATTATAAGAAAACAGTATAGTTTTACTGTAGATTCTTAATAAAGAAATGTTTTCTTTCTTTATTTTAAAATTTAAAGTTACTTTTCTACTGCAAGTATGTGTTGAGTACTATTTTATGAAAAATTAACGAATATTGTCCATGTGAACAATTTTGTTTTCAATTTGGACTGTGGACCCCAGATCTTTCTGAATCTCCTTTTCTAAATATATTTTACTAAATTTGTTCCCTAATCTTCTATTAACCCTTACGAAAACTTTCTCTCCTGGCTCAAAGACCCTGCTGCATCTCGCTCTATTGTGAAATTTCAAATCTTTCTTCTGTTTATTAATTAGCCGATTTTTTACATATATTCTCAATTCGTCCGATATAGAGTGAATGATATCTATTGGCCTGCGATTGACGACAGAGTGTATGGTTTTATTATATTTTAGAACAGATATGAGAACAAGGTCCGTAGTATCATCTATGGAGCATTCTAATTTAATGCATCTGGCAATTTCAGAAAGTGTACTGTGAAATTTCTCGACCTGGCCGTTTGATATGCTATGTAATGGAGGGACGGGTAAAATATCTGCTCCAAAAAAATTTTTCACTGATTTCCTGATTGTCTCAGAATTTAAGGATCTTTCATTATCACAAATTATAGTCTTGGTATCTTTAAAAGTGTTCAATATTCCTTGCAGAGCAGGTTTAACGTCGACTATGGATCTTGAAGCTATGGGCTTTGCAATGTCAAATTTTGAAAATTTATCCACGCATGTCAGAAAGAATTTTCCATCTGTAGAATAAATATCAATATGCAAAATTTCGCCTGGGTAAGAAGGAATGGGTGTTTCTAATATTCTCTGTTTTTTTGGGTGCCGATTGTATTTAGCTTGATGACAAATTCTACAATTTCGAATAATCTGTTTCAACTGCTTACGTATGTTTGGGAAAAAATAGTCTTCTAATATTTGTTTAACATTCTCACTCAGTGCACGGTGGGCCCTATTGTGTTCGTTATTCAAAATTTCGAGCTGATCATCTACACTAAATATATCGGTAACAAATTTGTCCGTATGCAAAAATTTTACAGATGGATATGCAGTAATTAAAAAATGCTGTATCTGAGCCAAAACTGGTAATTCACAGTGAATACCGTTTACAACGTTTGGATTTACCACCTCTTTTAAACTTCCTAGAACGTTCTCAATTTTGGAAAAAGTTATAGTGTGGCGTATACGATTTTGGAAAATAATTTTTGTTTGTTCTTTGTTTTCCTGTCCCTGAGTGAGAATGATCAGGGGGCAAATTACGGCATTCGATTCGTTTCGAAATTTTAAAATATTTCTATATAAACTCTATTGAAATATTTTGTAATTTCGTTCAGTAACGAGTGCCGTAATTTGCCCCCTGGTTCCTGAAACAATTGAGGGGATTTTTAACAGTCGAAATTACCTCAGTGTAAGACTCTTCACTATTTTGGGCATCTGAGGACGAGTTTGATGAAAAATGGAATATCATATTATTGTATTGTCTTGAAAGCGCGTCAGCAACCACGTTTTCTTTTCCCGGTTTGTAATGAAACGTTGGTGCATATTCCTCAATGAATGTTCTCCATCTCTTTATTTTTGAATTGGGATTCCTTTCCGATACTGCGAATATTAGCGGCTGATGATCGGTAAATATGTTCAGTTTATTGACACCATAAAGGTAATTGCGAAGATTTTCCAATGCCCAAACAATGGCTAGAAACTCTCTCATTTACTGCGTAATTTTCCTCGGTTGGGGACAAAGTTCTTGAGATCATCGTAATTGGGCGACCAGCCTGCGACAACACAGCGCCAATAGCGTGTCCAGATGCGTTAGTTGTTAAATCAAACGGCTTGTCAAAATCCGGATAAAGTAACAAAACTTCTTCTGATGAAAGAATTTTCTTCAATCTGTCAAAAGCTCCCATGGCTTCGCTATCCAAATCAATTTTAACATTTTTTGACTGCCTTGTCCCTATATGCCCATTTTCACCTCTGAGATATTTCGTCAAGGGCTTTGCTATATCCTCGTAATTCTTCACAAACCTCCTGTAATACCCACATAGGCCAAGAAAAGAACGCAAACCACGAAGAGATGACGGAATTCGGTAACTGACTATCATTTTTATTTTATCAGGGCAAGTTTTAATACCCATTGTTGAAACAGTAAAACCCAAGAATTCCACGGATTTTTTAAAAAATTTGGACTTTTCCATTGACACCCTCATGTTAGCGTCATATAGTTTCTTAAATATTCTTCCAATATCATCAATATGCTTCTGCTCCGAGTCAGAAAATATGATGATATCGTCAATATAGACATGGCAACATTTACCTATTTCCTCACGTAATATATCATCTATAGTACGCTGAAATATGCTCGGTGCATTTTTTAGCCCAAATGGGAGTCTGCAAAATTCAAATTTTCCATTGTTTATGCTAAAAGCAGTTTTCTCCCTATCCTGTTCCCTTAATTTTATCTGGTGAAAGCCAGATTTAAGGTCCAGTGTCGTAAAAAATTTGGCTTTACCAAGGTTTGCTAGGATAACGGATGTCTCGGGTATTGGGTATTTATCACTTATCGTCTTTAAATTCAATTTTCGAAAATCAATGACTAAACGCTTTTTTGCCTTGCCTTCGCTGTCAAAACCTTTCTTGTCAACTACCCAAACAGGGTTATTATACGGTGATCGAGAGGGTCTATCTTGAATACACCGGTTCTTCATCCCTTGTTCTTATACTAGCTACTACCTTAGAATTATATGGGAGTGCCTCATCAGGGTTCGAAAAAACTCCTTTGTATTTTTCCAACAGCATACAAAAATTTTTACGAACAACCTCCGGGATATCACTTGAATCAATCAAGATATGATTCGCTTCATTGCAATAATAAAACAATAACTTTTCTGCGCCACCCTCATATTCCAAAATGCCATTTTCCGTATCCAAATGTGCCCTTATATCATTAAGATGATCAAAACCTATAATACCGTCAAATGTAGTGAGGCAAGGAAGTACAAAAAAATCTGCAACTCTATTGAACAACTTCACAGGAATCTTACGATAAAGAAAATTTTCCCCATGAACGGATCTAACTAAAACTGGATTCTTAATGTTAACAACAAAAGGGGAGATATTTAAGTCTTTGATATAGTTTTTTGATGAGCCAGTGTCTACTAGAAACTTTAGTTTCTTTCCTCCGAATTCCCTCTCGACATAGGGCAAGAGGGATCTATGTCTAAAAAATTAATACGTTCCTCCTCAAAACGTTCGGAGCCATGCCCCTCAAAAGGACTCAAATATCGGTTCTGGTTGTCTGACAAGTGAAATACACCGTTTGCACCACCATGAACTAAACCTGGGACAATAGATCTTCTTTGGCTTTGGGAATTACGTTGGTTAGTACCTACAGTTCTCATACTCACGTCTGTATCAATCCCCTGTTCCTGGAAGTTATAACCTGGCTGATAACCCTGTGATGGCCGAACGTTATTAGCAGGAGCCGGTCGAAAATCTGATGACGTCCGCCAGCGTGCGCTATTATGTATCCCATTATTGTTTCGATAGTTTGGTGTGAATGGAATATATTGTGGCCGAGGTCTCGGTTGAGCTGAGTTGGGATTTTGTGGACGAGAAAAAGCATACCGTGGAATATTCCGATTTAATGTTAGTCCGGGATAATTGTTCACTACCCTTCTGTTCAAACCTTTGTTAGCATTGTTTGCGAATTGATACCTACTTTCATTTGTCGCCATCTCCTGGGCTAGTGCCAATGCCATGGGCATGTCAGAGGGTTTGCAGCAAAAAAGTATGTCACATAAAGGTTTCCTTAAACCAGAAACAAATACCCGAAGAGCGTCTTGCCTATACTTTCCATTCAAGGATTCTATCAAATTTGCGTTTTCACCATATGTCATTAAAGTTTTATTTATTATAAGATTAAGTTTTTCCTCTACTTCGTTATAGAAATCAAAAATACACTTGGATCCCTGAGTAAGAGTAGAAAGCTCTTGCTCAAGGGTGAAAACTGAACTTTTGTCCGCATAGGCAAAATCTAGTCTTTCCAAAATTGCATAAAAATTTAAAACTGTATTGTATGAACTCAGAACAGTATCCGCTTTATCAACGATCTTGTTCCGCAATATGGCGACAGCTTGATAATATTTCGAACTTCCCACAAATCTTTCGTACAATTTGTGAGCAGTAATTGCGGCCTGCCGCCAAGAAATATATTTAGTGGTCTCACCCTTAAACTCGGGAACAGATTTAACTACGTCTAAAGTTTCGTGGCATTCGATACCTTTAACTATTTCAATTTCTCTATATTCTTCTAAAACTACTGGCGTTTCTAGCGTTTTCAATCTGCATGTCAAGTCGTCTACAGTTGCCTGAAACTCTTTACGTGTATGCTCAGTGGCTTCCCTAATAGCAGCCGTAATCAACGCATGTACAGTCTGGGGTTCCATATTCCTATTCTGAGGCTGCACAATACTTAAACTGTCTAGACTTTCGATTAAACTTTCAACGCTCATCACAGTTACTCAAATGTTCAATGTTTTCATACTCTCAACAAATTACAAGAAATTATTATGCAAACTAGAACCAACTATGTATATTTTATAATAATTTTTTGTCAATAGGAGTTTTTTTTATAATTACAAAATTTAAAATAATATAAATTGTTAGTTAAGCAGTTTCACTTGAACTATTTTTTGCTTATACTAATTAAATAAAAATTCTTTAGCAAACTTCTATTAAAATACTCCAAGCTTATCCATTTCCACAAGATTATATTCCTTTACATTTAGTGCGCTTCTTTTCGATGCATATAAAAAAATGGGTTTACCTTGTTGGGCGCCAATTAATTTTTTCCACTTTCCCAGTTAAATGCTTCTCAAAGATTTTCGTTTTAAGGGTTTTATTTCCAAAATATTAACGTTAAATAGTTATGTTCCATAAGCCTTACATAAATAGTCATTAATTAAATTTTCATTAATTTTACTCATTATTAGTTTAAATGTCTTTAATTTTTTATATTTAATTAAGTTTGTACGATTTTAACTGGTTTTGTTTTTTTATAATATTTCCTGGTAAAAATTCTTCCACTTCAACATTTCTTTTTATAATATAATAATTTTGTGTTTATTAAACATTATTTTCTACTATGTAGAATTCGTTAAGTAAATATATATTTTTACTATGTAGAATTTGATAATTTGATATTGTTTTCTGCTATGTAGAATTTGTTTATTAAATATTTAATTATTATTACAAGTTATTAAACTTGTCTAATTTTAATGTTTGTTTTTATTTTATTTTTGAATTTTTAATTAGGGTTTAACATGGAGAATTTGTTAAAGAGACATTGTTTTCTACTATGTAGAACTTTAAATAGTCTAAATGTTTTATTATTTTTTAAAGTTTTTAAACTAATTTCAATTTAAGGATTTAACTTTGAATTTCAATACTTGTGTGTGTTCTTTTTATTTTTCTTAAACAATTTTTATTTAATCCTAAACTTTCTCGTCAATGGCAAAATTATTACTGTCTGAATTGTTTCTTTTAATGAAATGAATAAAGCATTTACCAAAAATACCAAATTGTAAAAAATTAAAAGAGTAAATTTAATATTAATTTTTTTATGTTTTAATTGAACTGTTAGTTAGATGGACAACAAAAAAAACGAGGAAGGTAAAAGAAGAAGAGAGTAAATTTAATATAATTTTTTTAATATGCTGTAACTGAGCTGTTAGTTCACTTGACAACATAACGCGAATAATTAAAAAAAGAAGAGACCACATTGAGAGTCAATTTCATGTAAATTTTTTGCCTTTATTTAACTGTTGTTATTTACTAAAATTAAATCAAAATGTAATCTCAAGAAAAAGAAAAAATTCATACACTGAATTAAAAGAATTTTCAGCAAGTTAACAAATACGTTAACTTCTCCCTCCATTCAAAATCAGTCGTCCTCGACTGACGAATATTGATAATTATTCAAATATTAGGATAAGCTATAATACTGATCGTTGGACCATACATTTTTTACATATTTGTTTGAACAAAACCATTTTATAAATTTTACAAAATTTTCTCTTCAAGTATGTATGTAAATGAATTTAATTGATTTAGTGAACATGGATTTTTAATATTTTTCCTTTCTTAAAATTTTTATTATTATAAGAAATAATAGTAATAATTAATAGTTTTTATTATTATAAGAAAACAGTATATTTTTACTGTAGATTCTTAATAAAGAAATGTTTTCTTTCTTTATTTTAAAATTTAAAGTTACTTTTCTACTGCAAGTATGTGTTGAGTACTATTTTATGAAAAATTAACGAATATTGTCCATGTGAACAATTTTGTTTTCAATTTGGACTGTGGACCCCAGATCTTTCTGAATCTCCTTTTCTAAATATATTTTACTAAATTTGTTCCCTAATCTTCTATTAACCCTTACGAAAACTTTCTCTCCTGGCTCAAAGACCCTGCTGCATCTCGCTCTATTGTGAAATTTCAAATCTTTCTTCTGTTTATTAATTAGCCGATTTTTTACATATATTCTCAATTCGTCCGATATAGAGTGAATGATATCTATTGGCCTGCGATTGACGACAGAGTGTATGGTTTTATTATATTTTAGAACAGATATGAGAACAAGGTCCGTAGTATCATCTATGGAGCATTCTAATTTAATGCATCTGGCAATTTCAGAAAGTGTACTGTGAAATTTCTCGACCTGGCCGTTTGATATGCTATGTAATGGAGGGACGGGTAAAATATCTGCTCCAAAAAAATTTTTCACTGATTTCCTGATTGTCTCAGAATTTAAGGATCTTTCATTATCACAAATTATAGTCTTGGTATCTTTAAAAGTGTTCAATATTCCTTGCAGAGCAGGTTTAACGTCGACTATGGATCTTGAAGCTATGGGCTTTGCAATGTCAAATTTTGAAAATTTATCCACGCATGTCAAAAAGAATTTTCCATCTGTAGAATAAATATCAATATGCAAAATTTCGCCTGGGTAAGAAGGAATGGGTGTTTCTAATATTCTCTGTTTTTTTGGGTGCCGATTGTATTTAGCTTGATGACAAATTCTACAATTTCGAATAATCTGTTTCAACTGCTTACGTATGTTTGGGAAAAAATAATCTTCTAATATTTGTTTAACATTCTCACTCAGTGCACGGTGGGCCCTATTGTGTTCGTTATTCAAAATTTCGAGCTGATCATCTACACTAAATATATCGGTAACAAATTTGTCCGTATGCAAAAATTTTACAGATGGATATGCAGTAATTAAAAAATGCTGTATCTGAGCCAAAACTGGTAATTCACAGTGAATACCGTTTACAACGTTTGGATTTACCACCTGTTTTAAACTTCCTAGAACGTTCTCAATTTTGGAAAAAGTTATAGTGTGGCGTATACGATTTTGGAAAATAATTTTTGTTTGTTCTTTGTTTTCCTGTCCCTGAGTGAGAATGATCAGGGGGCAAATTACGGCATTCGATTCGTTTCGAAATTTTAAAATATTTCTATATAAACTCTATTGAAATATTTTGTAATTTCGTTCAGTAACGAGTGCCGTAATTTGCCCCCTGGTTCCTGAAACAATTGAGGGGATTTTTAACAGTCGAAATTACCTCAGTGTAAGACTCTTCACTATTTTGGGCATCTGAGGACGAGTTTGATGAAAAATGGAATATCATATTATTGTATTGTCTTGAAAGCGCGTCAGCAACCACGTTTTCTTTTCCCGGTTTGTAATGAAACGTTGGTGCATATTCCTCAATGAATGTTCTCCATCTCTTTATTTTTGAATTGGGATTCAATTCAATATTAGCGGCTGATGATCGGTAAATATGTTCAGTTTATTGACACCATAAAGGTAATTGCGAAGATTTTCCAATGCCCAAACAATGGCTAGAAACTCTCATTTACTGCGTAATTTTCCTCGGTTGGGGACAAAGTTCTTGAGATCATCGTAATTGGGCGACCAGCCTGCGACAACACAGCGCCAATAGCGTGTCCAGATGCGTTAGTTGTTAAATCAAACGGCTTGTCAAAATCCGGATAAAGTAACAAAACTTCTTCTGATGAAAGAATTTTCTTCAATCTGTCAAAAGCTCCCATGGCTTCGCTATCCAAATCAATTTTAACATTTTTTGACTGCCTTGTCCCTATATGCCCATTTTCACCTCTGAGATATTTCGTCAAGGGCTTTGCTATATCCTCGTAATTCTTCACAAACCTCCTGTAATACCCACATAGGCCAAGAAAAGAACGCAAACCACGAAGAGATGACGGAATTCGGTAACTGACTATCATTTTTATTTTATCAGGGCAAGTTTTAATACCCATTGTTGAAACAGTAAAACCCAAGAATTCCACGGATTTTTTAAAAAATTTGGACTTTTCCATTGACACCCTCATGTTAGCGTCATATAGTTTCTTAAATATTCTTCCAATATCATCAATATGCTTCTGCTCCGAGTCAGAAAATATGATGATATCGTCAATATAGACATGGCAACATTTACCTATTTCCTCACGTAATATATCATCTATAGTACGCTGAAATATGCTCGGTGCATTTTTTAGCCCAAATGGGAGTCTGCAAAATTCAAATTTTCCATTGTTTATGCTAAAAGCAGTTTTCTCCCTATCCTGTTCCCTTAATTTTATCTGGTGAAAGCCAGATTTAAGGTCCAGTGTCGTAAAAAATTTGGCTTTACCAAGGTTTGCTAGGATAACGGATGTCTCGGGTATTGGGTATTTATCACTTATCGTCTTTAAATTCAATTTTCGAAAATCAATGACTAAACGCTTTTTTGCCTTGCCTTCGCTGTCAAAACCTTTCTTGTCAACTACCCAAACAGGGTTATTATACGGTGATCGAGAGGGTCTATCTTGAATACACCGGTTCTTCATCCCTTGTTCTTATACTAGCTACTACCTTAGAATTATATGGGAGTGCCTCATCAGGGTTCGAAAAAACTCCTTTGTATTTTTCCAACAGCATACAAAAATTTTTACGAACAACCTCCGGGATATCACTTGAATCAATCAAGATATGATTCGCTTCATTGCAATAATAAAACAATAACTTTTCTGCGCCACCCTCATATTCCAAAATGCCATTTTCCGTATCCAAATGTGCCCTTATATCATTAAGATGATCAAAACCTATAATACCGTCAAATGTAGTGAGGCAAGGAAGTACAAAAAAATCTGCAACTCTATTGAACAACTTCACAGGAATCTTACGATAAAGAAAATTTTCCCCATGAACGGATCTAACTAAAACTGGATTCTTAATGTTAACAACAAAAGGGGAGATATTTAAGTCTTTGATATAGTTTTTTGATGAGCCAGTGTCTACTAGAAACTTTAGTTTCTTTCCTCCGAATTCCCTCTCGACATAGGGCAAGAGGGATCTATGTCTAAAAAATTAATACGTTCCTCCTCAAAACGTTCGGAGCCATGCCCCTCAAAAGGACTCAAATATCGGTTCTGGTTGTCTGACAAGTGAAATACACCGTTTGCACCACCATGAACTAAACCTGGGACAATAGATCTTCTTTGGCTTTGGGAATTACGTTGGTTAGTACCTACAGTTCTCATACTCACGTCTGTATCAATCCCCTGTTCCTGGAAGTTATAACCTGGCTGATAACCCTGTGATGGCCGAACGTTATTAGCAGGAGCCGGTCGAAAATCTGATGACGTCCGCCAGCGTGCGCTATTATGTATCCCATTATTGTTTCGATAGTTTGGTGTGAATGGAATATATTGTGGCCGAGGTCTCGGTTGAGCTGAGTTGGGATTTTGTGGACGAGAAAAAGCATACCGTGGAATATTCCGATTTAATGTTAGTCCGGGATAATTGTTCACTACCCTTCTGTTCAAACCTTTGTTAGCATTGTTTGCGAATTGATACCTACTTTCATTTGTCGCCATCTCCTGGGCTAGTGCCAATGCCATGGGCATGTCAGAGGGTTTGCAGCAAAAAAGTATGTCACATAAAGGTTTCCTTAAACCAGAAACAAATACCCGAAGAGCGTCTTGCCTATACTTTCCATTCAAGGATTCTATCAAATTTGCGTTTTCACCATATGTCATTAAAGTTTTATTTATTATAAGATTAAGTTTTTCCTCTACTTCGTTATAGAAATCAAAAATACACTTGGATCCCTGAGTAAGAGTAGAAAGCTCTTGCTCAAGGGTGAAAACTGAACTTTTGTCCGCATAGGCAAAATTTAGTCTTTCCAAAATTGCATAAAAATTTAAAACTGTATTGTATGAACTCAGAACAGTATCCGCTTTATCAACGATCTTGTTCCGCAATATGGCGACAGCTTGATAATATTTCGAACTTCCCACAAATCTTTCGTACAATTTGTGAGCAGTAATTGCGGCCTGCCGCCAAGAAATATATTTAGTGGTCTCACCCTTAAACTCGGGAACAGATTTAACTACGTCTAAAGTTTCGTGGCATTCGATACCTTTAACTATTTCAATTTCTCTATATTCTTCTAAAACTACTGGCGTTTCTAGCGTTTTCAATCTGCATGTCAAGTCGTCTACAGTTGCCTGAAACTCTTTACGTGTATGCTCAGTGGCTTCCCTAATAGCAGCCGTAATCAACGCATGTACAGTCTGGGGTTCCATATTCCTATTCTGAGGCTGCACAATACTTAAACTGTCTAGACTTTCGATTAAACTTTCAACGCTCATCACAGTTACTCAAATGTTCAATGTTTTCATACTCTCAACAAATTACAAGAAATTATTATGCAAACTAGAACCAACTATGTATATTTTATAATAATTTTTTGTCAATAGGAGTTTTTTTTATAATTACAAAATTTAAAATAATATAAATTGTTAGTTAAGCAGTTTCACTTGAACTATTTTTTGCTTATACTAATTAAATAAAAATTCTTTAGCAAACTTCTATTAAAATACTCCAAGCTTATCCATTTCCACAAGATTATATTCCTTTACATTTAGTGCGCTTCTTTTCGATGCATATAAAAAAATGGGTTTACCTTGTTGGGCGCCAATTAATTTTTTCCACTTTCCCAGTTAAATGCTTCTCAAAGATTTTCGTTTTAAGGGTTTTATTTCCAAAATATTAACGTTAAATAGTTATGTTCCATAAGCCTTACATAAATAGTCATTAATTAAATTTTCATTAATTTTACTCATTATTAGTTTAAATGTCTTTAATTTTTTATATTTAATTAAGTTTGTACGATTTTAACTGGTTTTGTTTTTTTTTATAATATTTCCTGGTAAAAATTCTTCCACTTCAACATTTCTTTTTATAATATAATAATTTTGTGTTTATTAAACATTATTTTCTACTATGTAGAATTCGTTAAGTAAATAGATATTTTTACTATGTAGAATTTGATAATTTGATATTGTTTTCTGCTATGTAGAATTTGTTTATTAAATATTTAATTATTATTACAAGTTATTAAACTTGTCTAATTTTAATGTTTGTTTTTATTTTATTTTTGAATTTTTAATTAGGGTTTAAAATGGAGAATTTGTTAAAGAGACATTGTTTTCTACTATGTAGAACTTTAAATAGTCTAAATGTTTTATTATTTTTTAAAGTTTTTAAACTAATTTCAATTTAAGGATTTAACTTTGAATTTCAATACTTGTGTGTGTTCTTTTTATTTTTCTTAAACAATTTTTATTTAATCCTAAACTTTCTCGTCAATGGCAAAATTATTACTGTCTGAATTGTTTCTTTTAATGAAATGAATAGAGCATTTACCAAAAATACCAAATTGTAAAAAATTAAAAGAGTAAATTTAATATTAATTTTTTTATGTTTTAATTGAACTGTTAGTTAGATGGACAACAAAAAAAACGAGGAAGGTAAAAGAAGAAGAGAGTAAATTTAATATAATTTTTTTAATATGTTGTAACTGAACTGTTAGTTCACTTGACAACATAACGCGAATAATTAAATAAATTCAGTGAAGTGCGACTTTGACCCGCGCACGAAGGGTTCCGTACGGGCACGAGATATGTATTTCAATACGAACAATATAAACTATAGTTTTGGGATTTTTTTCGTTTTTGGGTTTTTTCAGTTTTAAATTTTTTTTAGTTTGGGGGTTTTTTGAATTTATTGGCGCTTTCTGAGTTTTGGCACTTTTTTCACGTTTTGGCGATTTTTTTTTTTGGTTTTTGAAGTTTTTTTTTAATTTTGGGAATTTTTATTATTTTGGCGTTTTTTTTTTATTCAGGCGATTTTTTTATTTTGGCGATTTTTTTTAATTTTGGCGTTTTTTTCATATAGGTGATTTTTTTTTTGGTTTTGGCGATTTTTTTTTAGTTTTGACACTTTTTTTTCGTTTTGAAGACTTTTTTCGGTTTTTGGCGTTTATTTTAAATTTTGGCGATTTTTTTTTTAATTTTTGGAGATTTTTTTTTCATTTTGGCGATTTTTTTTTCACATAAACAATTATTTTGGTTTTGGCGCCATTTTCGCGTTTTGGCGATTTTTTCGGTTTTTGGTGTTTTTTTCATATAGGCGATTTTTTTCATTTAAACGATTTTTTCGAATTTGGCGATTTATTTTAGTGCTAGAATTTTTTTTTAATTTTCTCGATATTTTTCGATTTGGCGATTTTTTTTAAATTTTTGGCGATTTTTTTCAGGTTTTTGGCGATTTTTTTCGGTTTGGCGATTTTATAATTTTCGGATTTTTTAGTTTTACCGTTTTTGAAAATTTCAAGAGTTTAACTCTTACGGTTTCCAAAATATAGCAATTTCTCAAAATTACACAGTCAAAATTGCATTAACTGATGGACCACCCTTTAATTTAAATTTTTTAATATTTTAATGTTTATTGTTGTAGTCTATATAAAAATACACTAATTTTACAAATTTCAAGTGTCAATATACATATGTACATACAATTGTATGTATATTACATGAGATTTTAACATTTTTCGTCGCTCGTTTTGGAACACCCTTTAATTTCTAATTCTCATGTATTTGTTGTTGTAGTGGCCAAGGTTCTACGTACTCTGTCCAAATTTCAGGTCCGTAGCTCTTACGGTTCCTGAGAAAATACCGTGTGACGGACAGACGGACAGCGTAGCGAAAACAATAGGGTTCCATTTTTCACTTTTGGTGAACGGAACCCTAAAAAAGAAGAGACCACATTGAGAGTCAATTTCATGTAAATTCTTTGCCTTTATTTAACTGTTGTTATTTACTAAAATTAAATCAAAATGTAATCTCAAGAAAAAGAAAAAATTCATACAGTGAATTAAAAAAATTTTCAGCAAGTTAACAAATACGTTAACTTATATATATATATATGTATATATATATATATATATATGGGCAATTCCACAATTCCATACTGTCGTACGGGACAGTCGTACGCATTTAAAGTGGAAAAGAGATCAAAATAAAATAGATATTTGTTTTGATTATTAGCCTAAGTTATGGTCCCTGATTAGCTCTATTAATGGTACTAAATCCAATTATAATCAATTTTAAGTTTTGTAGATAATTGCAAAAAACTAAGAATGTCGTACGATACAAAAAAGATTAAGTATGTTTTGTAGCAAACCTGAAGCAATAAATTAATGTGTCTAATATTACAATGAGGTGAGTCAATGTTTCTTAAAATGGGCTAGAGTTTACAAAAAAAATGTTAATAGCTTTTTTTATTTAAGTTTAATTATATTCGTACGGGACATGACGTAGGGGAAATTTTGTTCCATCATGATGTTTAAATATTTCCTGGTGCTCTTTTGGGAAATTGTGAATAAAAAATAAAAAAAAATTAAGTAAAATAGAGTTATTCAATGTGTTTATTTTAACATAACGACGATTTTAAAGAGAAATGCAGAATGAGATAAAAAAGTAAATATATTTTTCAAAATAGTCAAAATTAAAAACGAATAGTATTTGGTACATTAATTATAGTTTTTTTTTGAAATATGCAGTTTTAGCTGCTTTCACTTCCTGACATTTGCAACAGAAAAAGTGCAATTTAGTGATGTGTGTTATAATTATATTTACGTTTTTTTACTTTTCTTTCAAGAAGTTATATAACGAAGAGTACTTCTCAATATCATCGGATGGTATAAAATATAATTTAATCCCTTGATGAAAAGTACATGCATCGGGTATAATAAGGTTTTTTGACTTTGCTTTTTAAGTATACGTTTATACCGCTTTTTCTCTTCAAAAACTTTATTTGCTTCAGCTAAAGCTTTTACTTTTTCCTAGCACTACGCGATCTTTCTTTTAATTTTTCTCTGTACCGTTTGCAATTCTCGGTGTTTTTCTCTATCTTGATTTAAATAATTGAATTATAGAATGCTCTTCCAAAAATAATTAGTTATTAAAGAAAATATTTTTTTAATACTTTCAAATTTCACACAAGCGAAGTCGTACGAGACAAATTTTTTATACGCGCCTAGTTCGCAATTCTTTTTATTTTCAAAATATTTATTTTTATTTTAATTGCAATAAAAATGTCTGCTTGTAATCATTACTTGATGCACTTTATTCTAGCAGTTTCGATGAACTGATACAAAAGGATGTTTTTAATGTCGTACGGGGCAATAAATTAACGAAAATGCAAAGCAAAATTTTATCAAAAATTTTTCATCGCCTTGAATCTTATGCATTACTTTCTAACTCCTGATATTCTTACGGAGACCTAAGAGAGAAAAACTCAATCTATAACGATTAGCGCTAAGAATATTTTTCAAAACGAAAGTTGCTCTTAAAATTAAAAAAAAATTTAAAAAAAGTTTCACTTGCTTGACTTTGGACATGAATATCTCGAAATGAGTAATAAATAAATGCAAAACTTTTACAGATTTATTAAATTAGATTGTTTTTCTTTAAAAATTTTTAAAAAAAATAACAACTTTTAATATTTTCGTCTCGGTAGACCTTCTGAGAGAAATGCCCATATATATATATATATATATATATATATATATATATATATATATATATACAGCTATGGACGTATAAATGGCACAACTTGAATTGTTGAATTGAACCTTTAATTTAAGGTTTTTTTTTAAATAAAATTTTAAAAAATTCTAGTTTTATATCTTCTGTTGTTGAGAGAATTTATTTCTCATTCGCTCTCAAATAATCCATAGCATTTTAAGTAATTATTTACCGTTAGGATTTTTGCGTAAACAATGCTGCTTTTAAGTGGACGTATAAATGGCACAATAAGTTTAACATATTTAGTTCTCGCGTAGATGCGATTAAAGTTACTTAATTAAAAAAAAGTTAAGTAGTGAAAAATTTCTTAAAATGGGATCATGGAGTGTAATTCCAACTGTGATATTAGAAGTTAAGAAAAGGCTGTGATATTTTATTTTTATTTTATTTATATTTGCAATTATTTTTTACGTTATGATAAAACACATAACGTACATGTTATGTCTCTTTAAAATACATCCTAAAAACTTAAAAGTAAATTGGAATAAAAGATAAAATATATTTCAATAAAAATAATTATCCCTGAAGATGTTGGAAAATCCCAACGAAACGTCGGATACATTAAGAATGAAATAGAAAACGTCTTTTATTTACATTTTGAAGAAGTTGAATGACCTTGAAAGCCTGATAGATACAATATCTATAAAACTACATTAATTGATATTAAAAATAAGGTCGAGAAATTACATACAAATACAAACATACTACAATTGAAGAAAGGCGGATCATATGGAAAATGCATCAAGCTGGAAAAAAGTGGCCGAAATTGCTCGAGAAATGCAAATTTCTCGAAAAAAGGTGTACAATGCGATTAAGTCATGTGTAGCAAATCCTGATGTATTGTTTAAAGGTAAAATTCGAAAACCAAGGTCACGAAAAAGAGATAAGCGTGCGGATGCAGCTATAGTAAGAATGGCAAAAGTTGATCCATTCAAGTCATCCCGCCATATATCATCTGATATTAATGAATCTTTGAACGTGGAAATATCAAGCAGGCTTGTCAGGAGAAGATTAAACCACGCAAATTTGTTTGGACGCATTTCTAGAAAAAAGCCACTCTCAAAAAAAAATGTTCAAAACGATTAGCCTTTGCTAGAACACACAAAGAAAAACCTATAAATTTTTGGAAAAATGTGTTATGGAGTGACGAAACAAAAATTAATAATAATTAATCCACGATTTACCCAGAAGACAGTGAAACACGGTGGCGGCAGCATTATGGTTTGGGGTGCATTTTCTTGGCATGGAGTAGGTCCGCTTGTTAAAATAAATGAAAAAATGGACAAGTTTCAATATTTAAACATTTTGAAAAACCATGTGGAGCCTTATGCTTTTAATTCCATGCCAATTAAGTGGAAGTTCATGCAGAGCAATGACCAAAAACACTCCTCCAAAGTTGTAGAAGCAAATAGGATTATTGTTTAATGATTGAATTTTTACAAATAATTTACATGGGCTTATATACTAACTATGAGAATAATGTTTAAGCTATCTTAATATAAGAGGGAAAAGAAAAGGTATATGCTTACTAACCAAAATGTTCCTTTTAGTTTCTCACGGTAGACGTGCGGCGTGTGTCTCATAAGTAATTTGTAAAACCAAGACAATGCCTACATGTTTATATTTATATATGTACATATATGTGACAGCGCATAGAGAAAGGGACCTAAGGGTAATAAAAAAATAAATTTTCACCTTTTTTGATCTGGACAACATGTGAGCATCGAATGAGACCGATCCTATGCCCCAAAAGTGTTCCCCTCCAGAGATATGCGCGTTTTATGAAGTGATGGTACACCAAAGATACACGTATTTTAAATCTTTAAAATGGCTCTCCTGAACAAAACCAGTTTTACCCTTAGGTCCCTTTTTTATATTTTCTGCGTCACATACAAACACATGTGGTTATTAAATATGATTTATTCAAGTGCTTTATGCCGCGGCCTTTGATTAAACTCGTGTGTGTCAAGTGGCCGTTGGACAAAATATTTTAGTTCCAGTTTGTCAATGCAACTTGACACTGCAATGTTAACTTCACAGTGTAATTATAGTGATAATCACAGCACGCTACATTATAGCAGGCAGTCAATAAACTTCATGCGCGTGTGTCTTATTATATATAGTTTTATAGTATTCTAGTTTTTCGCATAAACGAAATAGAGATAATTTTGTAGGTTTGAATCGGCTATATTCATAATTGCTTAAGAAAATTAATTAAAATTAAGACTATTTAATTAATTTTTATTTTTTAGTACTTTGTAATTCTCTGGCTTACACTGAAACATAGTACTTGGAAGTAGTGTCAACTAGAATACATACTCGTATGTGAATGTTAGAATATTTTGCGCAGGTATTTAGTAACTACATTGCGAGACATCCAGCTAGTTTCAAACAGTACATACATACTTTCCAATTGAATATTATGTTAAAAATAAGTTTACTATAATTTACATTTTGTGATTATTATCTTTGCAGGTTATACGCTCCAAAATCGAAGAATTTGTTTTACCGTCGTCAGCAGAAAAAGTTGATATAATAGTTTCTGAGTGGATGGGGTTCTATTTATTACACGAGGGAATGCTTGATTCTGTATTATTTGCAAGAGATAACTTCCTAAAGGATGAAGGTTTAATGTTCCCAAGTGAATGTACCATGTTCGTAGCACCTTGTGCTGTACCACGTCTTTTTGACGATTGGAACAATTATGATGGAGTGCGTTTAACTGCATTTGGATCAATGTTAAGACAGCAAAAGTTGTGCAAACCCTACATAGCAGTGTCTTCTCCAAATGATTTATTACACGAAGGCGTAGCAATGTGTTGGATGAATTTAAAAAACGTAACTCTAGAAGAACTTGATAATATAGTTTTTCAAGAAGTTTTGGCTCTAAAACAATCTGGCAAACACCAAGGATTTTGTATATGGTTTGATTGTAAGTTTCCTGCAGAATCCTTTGAAGATTCGATCGTTTTATCCACCAGTCCAAGAGCTCCAGTAACACATTGGAAGCAATGTATTATTGTTCTTCCTGAAACAGCATGCGAGGAGTTGGAGGAAAAGGCTCCAGTGTCATTTAAAATATCAATGAAGCGAAATAGTGAAAATAATCGTAAATATAATCTTGAAGTTGAAATATTGGATCCCAATGCTGTTGAACATCCAATACCATGTGAATGTCATCTTACAAAATGCATACTTATAAAAACTCATTTGCAAACAATGGATATATCATAAATAAATCATAAATATGCTTACTTATTCGTTTATGGCAAAAAGTAAATAACAGGTTGTGTCAAAACAGGATCGTGTGATTCTATTTTATTGCTTCCAGCAAGCAGCAACGTAAACCAAACGTAAATCTGTTGGAAAAAATAAAAAGTGCTTAAGTGAAGATTAGCTGATTTTGTGTTAAAGTAATCTGTAATCTTCATATTCAAAAGTACCCCTAAGCAAAATCTCAATTTATGGGATTTTTGGAAGTTATAGCGAATTCTTGCTTATTTTTATTTGATTTATAATCTCATATGGAATCACAGTTTAATCCAAGACCAAGTTCCAGCCTATGTACGCAGTGTGTATATTGAAGCCATGCGTTTTTTGTTTATTTATTTCGGCTAGGCAGGTTTAAATCTATATATTATTACACTGTGTGACAAAACGAATGAAGTCGAAATACCTGCCATGGGTTAATATTGTTCTGGTAGGTATTGTCGAGTATAACAACAAACGGATTGATTGATTGATAAATTTTATTGACACATAAAAAATTCATTACAGTTTTTTTTTATGTTTAAACAATGTTTAAACATTCAGTTCTCGTTGTACCTTCATAGTGAATAGTCGATTAGCGGAATTTTTCTTACATTCTTATTAAACAAACAAAAAATTATACAAAAAAAATATTCGTAGTGCATATTATTCGTAATAGGTACATACTGACTTTAATAAATAAGCTTTATGTGCTTTCCTAATATTTTTACATAGTGGAAATAACAAAAACACAAACAGTGACATTGAGGAATACTCTATACGAGTAACTCAAAAAACAAATAAACATTCATAAATTACAAAAAAAAAAAACCGTAAGCAAAAAAACACAAAAAGTGCCCTTGAGGAATACTCTATATGAGTACCTCAAATACAAAAAATTATGAAGTGAGTTCTAACGGCAGAAATGCCTATTTTACTGAGAGTTCTGAAGCTCTCAATGAAAATAATACAAATAATAAATCCAATAAAAGTATTTTTTTTAACGACAAATCCAATTTTTCGTCAGCGATCAACTTCGCTTTGTCCAATGCCAAATAGTGATTCATTAACATTACAGTTGCCTAGTACTTCTTCATATAAGTCAGTAATATCATCTCCTTCAGGCTCGTGTTCATCACTTAATAAAGTTATCACTACAGATAAAAGTAGCTCAAAACCCAAGGTACAAGTCGGAATGGACAGATACATAACAGTGGGAAAGCGTGGGCGAAGCCCGAATTCTTCAAAAATTTCATCTGCTCCAAAGATGTCTAGGGATAATAGCGCATCATCTACCAATCGTCAAAATCGTTTTTCATTATTGCAAGTCACCGGCGACAAGCCCGCTGCATCATCGCAAAAGTCTTTTAAGCCACCACCTATATATTTGAGAGAGAAAAATTCTAACGCCTTAATTAAAAAATTAGTCTCGGCCATTGGTGAAAACGCATTTCATGTTATTCCAATAAAGCGTGGTAATATTGACGAGACTAAAATTCAAATATACGAAGAAAAAAAATTCCGCAAAATAGTGACTGAATTTTAAAAAAATAAAACAAGTTTTTATACGTACCAGCTTAAGAGTGCCAAAGGTATGCAGATCGTATTGAAGGGTATTGACTCTTATGTTAATCCCGAAGAAGTAAGAGATGCACTCATGATACAAGGATTTAAGGTAAAAAATTTTACCAACATAATCAATAGGGAGAAGATCCCCCAGCCTCTATTTCGTGTTGAATTGGAGCCGAATGATATACAGCTGAAAAAAACGAGACTCACCCAATTTATAGCCTAAAATACCTCTTATACCGAAAAATCACAGTTGAAGAGCCACATAAGCGATCAGGTCCCGTACAGTGCCATAATTGCCAAGAATATGGCCACACAAAAACATACTGTAAATTATCCACTGTTTGTGTTGTGTGCGGCGAATTACACGGCACTGCTAGTTGTAATAAGCCAAAAGATCAAAGTGATAAAAAATGCAGTAATTGTGGAGGTAATCACACCGCTAACTACAGAGGTTGTCCTGTGTACTCTTTTGTCAAACAGACTACGATGCAAAAACCCAAATTAGCTCCATCTCAATCAGCAAACGCTTACTCCACCACTTTTGTGCAAATGAGCCAACCAGTTACTTCCCGTGTATCGTATGCCGATGCTGCTAAAACAAATTCTATTCCCCCACAAAATGTTCCACCAAATGTTCCATAATTCAACGAATGCAAACTCAAGCTTTAACTTTAGTCGCCTTGAAGCTACTATTGACAATTTGGTGCAAACTATAAACAACTTTACAACTAATATGACTACCATGATGCAAGAAATGCTGAGAATGCAGAATACTCTGCTTCAAGCATTAATTAACAAGCCATGAACACGTTAAAAATATGTTTCTGGAACGCAAACGGCATTCGCCAACATAAAAATGAACTTTAGCACTTCCTTACGGAAAAAATATTGACATAATGTTGGTCTATGAGACACATTTGACTTCGAGAAGCTTTTTCAAAATAAATGGCTACACTATGCATGATACAAAGGACCCTAGAGGGAGAGCATGCGGTGGATCTGCAATTCTAATTAAGTCAAGACTCAAGCACTATATCCTTGACAACGTTAGTGAAGAATATATGCAAGCTACGGATACTTTTGTAGAAAATTTTTGTTCTAATTTCGTGATATCATCAAATTACTCACCTCCCAGATTCAGTTACCGAAGATCAGTATGAGAAGTTCTACAAATCGCTTGGATCTTGTTTCGTGGCAGCTGGAGACTACAATGCAAAGCATACGTACTGGGGGTCGCGCCTTGTAACACCTAGAGGTCGAGCTTTGTTTAATACAATTTCAAAAATGGGTTAGATGTTATTTCGAGTGGGGAGCCCACTTATTGGCCTACTGACGTACGAAAAATTCCGGATGTTATTGATTTTGCCGTAATGAAAAATATTTCTAGGGATTTAATTAATGTTGAAACTTCTCTAGATCTCTCCTCCGATCACTCCCCCACTATCGTTACAATTTGTAACCCACTAAGAAGTGACTTACCTCACCCATATATGAAGATGACCAATCGTGTTAATTGGATGGGATTTAAAAAATATCTTAGTAGTCATTGCACGGAAAATATTGCGTTAAGAACACCCAATGACATTGAAACTAACATTGCCAATCTTAACGAAATTATTAACAGACTGCTGAACATGCCACTACCTCCCATCCGCAGTCTGGGTATAATAAAATTTATTCCAGGGATATTGAACATCTCGTATGTGAAAAAAGAAGAGCTAGAAGGGAATGGCAACAGCACAGATCACCCCAACATAAACTCAGACTTAAAGAATGTTCTAAACGACTTCAAGAGTTCCTTGCATCTGAAAAAACTGCATCTCTTAAAAATTATTTGGAAGGTCTTGATGTCACACCAACATCTAATTACTCTTTGTGGCGCGCTGCTAGAAAGCTTAAAACACCCGTTGAGTTTAAGCCGCCTCTGCGCACATCTACCGGAGGATGGGCAAGAAGCGATACGGAAAAATGTAAAATATTTGCTGAGCATTTAAAATCCGTATTTACCCCAAATACATGTACTGGTGCTGCTGATTTGCCGAGTGTAGTTGCTCTGCCCCCTCGAGCCTTAAAGTTTAAGATGCGTGATGTACATAAAGTAATTGCTGAACTCAAGCCAAAGAAAGCTCCAGGTATTGATGGAATTAGTAACAAGATGCTGATGAACTTGCCGCATATTGCAATAAGAATCTTGATGTTTATTTCTAATGCCATATTACGACTGGAGTATTATCCACAACTCTGGAAGCTTGCAAAAATCAAAATGATTCCAAAGCCGGGCAAAGATCTTACTAAAGCTGAGTCATATAGGCCAATAAGTTTGCTGTCAACTATGTCAAAACTCTTCGAAAAGCTGCTCATGACAAAATTGTCCCCAATTTTAACTGATAGTGGGTGCATCCCAGACCATCAATTTGGTTTTAGAAGTCAGCATAGCACCATTGAACAAGCTCATAGATTGGTTCAATTTATAAGAAAAACATTTGAGGAAAAGAAGTTGTGTTCTGCTTTGTTTATTGACGTTTCTTAGGCATTTGATAAAGTGTGGCATGAAGGCCTAATTTTAAAATTAAAATCATATATACCAATAAATTTAGTGAATTTATTAGAAAGTTACATTACTACCCGGAAGTTCACGGTTGTGGAAGGAGAATTCTTGAGTGTGCCCGAATCTATATCATCCGGTGTGCCACAGGGTAGCATACTGGGGCCACTTTTGTATTTGATCTATACTTGTGATATGCCTTTGAGCAGCAATATCCATACATTTACATTTGCCGATGATACAGCCTGCCTGAGTATGCATGAAAACCCTCACGAGGCTTCCCGATATCTACAAGAACATATTACTCAATTGGAAATGTGGTTGAACTTATGGAGAATTAAGGTAGATGAACAAAAGTGTGTCCATATAACGTTTAGCCTAAGAAGAGATACTTGTTCCCCAAATCAATAATCAAAATATTCCTCAACATTCCCAAGTGAAATACCTTGGTATACACCTTGATCGAAGGCTTACATGGAAACATCATATTGACTTTAAGCTAACTCAGATGAAACTTAAGTTATCTCAAATACACTGGTTGAATGGCAGAAATTCAACACTTAGCCTGGACTGTAACTTTTAATAATACAAGTCGCTTTTGAAGCCAATATGGTGTTACGGTATCCAGTTATAAGGCACTGCTTCAGCTTCCAATGTAGAGAGAATCCAACGAAGGCAAAACAAAATTTTACGGTTAATAACATCGGCTCCATGGTACATAAAAAATTCCAATATCCATCGTGATTTAAATATGCCACTAGTGATTGAAGAAATTGCAAAATACGCAGGCAAATATTTAACAAAACTCGAGTCACATCCTAATCCGCTTGCTCGTAATATTTTGAACTTTACTGGACACATCCGCTTAAAAAAGAGGGACACAAGGGCTCTATTACTCAACACTCCAGATGGGATTTCTTGAAAATACTAAAAATACTTTTTTTATACTTTTTATAAATTTTTTTCTTTTTTGGATTATCACTACTTATGTATTATTTATAACTATTAACAAGTTTATGTCCGACAGTGGTCGGTCCTAATAATTATATTTTAGATTTAAGATTTGAATACTTATTGTTAGTTCATATTTGAAGATACAATAAATAAATACATGTATAAAAAAAAATGTTTAAACAATGAATGAGAGAACTTTAAACTATGAAGTATTATTTTAATTATATTGTTTTGTGTCTACAATCTTTTTTGCAGGCAAATAAAAAATCTTTAGCTTACAAATTAAGTATTGACCTTTTATTTCAAAACTAATAAGTCGAATGAAATTATGAATTCAAAAAAGAGTAGTGCAAAGCATAAATGGCAAAAATTGTATATGTACATATTTACATTATGATAAATAAGAGCCGTTTACCGAAAATACATATTTATGTACGCTTTACAGTTGAATATATGAAACAAAAAATAGATAAATGAAATTTAATGCAATATATATGGGCATGTATATATGTATGTAGATATGTATGCATGTACATATGAATGCATAAATAATCAACTTCAAATAATGCAGGAGCGCATCTGCAGTTAACATCCTCCCCCCGTTGGAAGGTGAGGGCCTTGTACAGATGATTCTATAGGCAGAACAGCAAGTTTGGTAACAGAACGTTTAATCAAACCATTATTCGTTCGAACAATTGCGACTCGAGCTACGCCATCTCCAAGTACCACATCCGATATACGGCCCATTTGCCACTTTAATGGAGGCTGGTTTTCGTCCTTCAAAATCACCATTGCTCCATAGGTTATGTTTTTACCTTGCTCACGCCACTTTGTGCGCTCTTGCAAAAGAGATAGATACGAACTACTCCATTTTTTCCAAAAAATTTGTTGCATTTGGGTAACCTTTTGCCATCTGCTGAGGTGGCTTGTGTCGATATGAGTGATGTAAGGCTCAACTATAGAAACTAGAGGACCACCTACCAAAAAATGTCCAGGAGTTAAAAAATCAAGGTCGTCACAATTTTCTGAAATTGGAGAAAGCGGGCGAGAATTTAAAATTGCAGAAATTTGGCAAGCCAAAGTGCGTAGCTCATCAAATGTTAATTTATTGAGCCCTACTGTACGATAAAGGTGCAGTTTAGCCGATTTTACCGCAGCCTCCCACAAGCCACCGAAATGGGGTGACCTTGGCGGAATGAATTTCCATTCTATTTCATCTTCAAGACACTGCCGTTGAATTGATTGCTGGTGTGATGCGTTTAAAAATAATTGTTTTAATTTGAAATTTATTTGCTTGTGGTTTAGCTTGGTCTATATACGTATTTCATTGGCGCTTAAACCAAATCATCAGTAGACTTCAACCACAAATTTTGAACAGTCACAAAAATATAGACCAAGCTAAACCACAAGCAAATAAATTTCAAATTAAAATATAATTATGACAATATGTCGAATAATAAACTTCTTAAATAATTGTTTTAAGTCAGCCAGCTCGTTTTTAGCACCAACAAAATTTGTTGCGTTATCGGACCAAATGGTTTTAGGTTTTCCTCTAATTGCAATAAAACGACGAAGAGCTGACAAAAATGCTGATGTAGATAAATCTTGAACCAACTCTATGTGAGTGGCCTTTGTTGAAAAACATACGAAGATTGATAGGTAACATTTAACAGGAGGACGATTTCTCACCTCAGACTTGTAATAAAACGGGCCATAAAAATCCACTCCAGTAGTATTAAAGACTTTGCTTGGCGTTACTCGTTCAGTAGGTAAGCTACCCATAATATGTTGAGTTAATATTGGTTTCATTCTAAAGCAACTTAGACATTTTGAGATTATACTGCTAATTAATTTACGACCACCTATTGGCCAATACTGCTGCCGAATAGAAGCCAATAAAGCCTGTGGGCCAGCATGCAAAAGCCTTTTATGAAAGTGCATTATCAGAGCCGAAGTTAATACGTGATGTTTAGGCAAAATAATAGGATGTCGTGCATTAAAATCGAGAGCCGAATGCCGAAGACGACCGCCAACACGAATCAAACCAACAGAATCAATTATAGGCATCAATGAACGAAGCTTGCTGGATAAGGAGATGTTTTGATTTTCCTTTAAGGCCTTATACTCAGCTGCAAAATGAATTATTTGTATATATTTTATTAAGAGATATGTTCCATTTGTTATGTCATTTGGAGTCAGTACTTTATTTTGACTTATCAATTTCGGATATAAGAATTTGAATACATATGCAAATACTCGTTGCATTTTCGCGAACGAGTTATGGTATTTACAATTCATTGACATGTCCGACAGCTAGGCCAGTATCAAAATATTACGACGTCGCTCAGGCAGGTCATTTAAAAACTTTTCATTATTAGGCCACAATGAAGAATCAAGGCACAAAAAACTGGGTCCATTCTTCCACAAAGTTGAATTAAGTAATTCCTTAGGCGAAGTACCCCTTGAAAGTAGGTCGGCTGGATTCAGATTAGTAGGAACATAATGCCATGTCATTTTGTTTGTAATTGTTTGTATACGAGAAACTCTATTGGATACAAAAACGTTGAAATTTGAAGGTTGCTGCTTGAGCCACGAAAGCACGACCATAGAATCGGACCAGCAATGTACGTCACAACTAAAAGGCAGAGCTTTAACCCATTATTGGCCGCTACCCTAAAACGTGGGAATTTTTTGAATCCCTTGCAGGAGGGTGTTATTATGACCCCAATGAAGAATATTCTTAGCAAAATTTTCCCCCCCGATATATAGGTTTCTTTACATGGACTGGTCGAAAAATCGACCAATGGCTGATAACAGTAAAAAAAAAAAAATTATTTGATATTTTTGAAGGAAAAAATATTGCCTTAGGCTTTATTCAAATGAATTTATTACAAATTGTTATGGTAGTCATAAAAACATTTGTATGTAAATACATATTGCACATTTTGCATGTAAAAATGGTATGTTTCTTACACAATTTGCAGCGCCGATATTTATTTTCAACGCTTCTTATAATTGAGTGTACTTTTTCGTTGACTTGGGGTTGGTTGGGGACTATATCAAAATCTTGACTGTTTAGCTCACTGTCGTATTTTTAAAGCTGTGTTGTGACTACAGAACGAAAATCAATTTGTGAAAGGGGTTTTGTCTTGTTGATTTTTGCCAACATGCAGTGCATCTTCCACGCTTTGACCATTGCGTTACCAAGCGCATTATTCCATATTGGCCACCACCATTTCTTTCCCTTTATACAGATACGATAATTGGCCACGGCATTGTCATGAAGGTCGACTCCACACATATCATGATTATACTCCTGAATTGCTTTTGGCTATGGAATAGTAATAGCTTTTTTTTGCTTACGGCAATAACGTTTAGCATTAGCCATTGGTTCGACTGTTGAGTTATTGGTAATTACGTTGACAATAGAATGACAATTCTCCGCAATTGCTTTTTTTAGATTCTTTAACGTAGCTTTCGCCATTCAATTTTCGCGTATAGTACCCGTACCATAAAATTTGCGTTCATTCAATAGACACATGAGATGATAAGAAGAAAAGAAATTGTCAAAAAAAAACTATGTGACAATCTGGATCAGGTACGTTTGCCAGTAAGTCCAAAACAGTTTGAGCCCCAAAACCAGTGTCCTTATCGTGTGGCGTGGCTGAATCACCATAGAAAATACTGTAGAATAAATATCCACTTTCGGAGGACATGCACCATGATTTAAATCCAAAACGGATTGGTTTACCCTTAATGAACATTTTGCACGAGTGTCGCCGAAAATACGGAATCATCTGCTCATCAATTGATACAATATGGCTAAAAATTCCAAACTGCATAAAATTTTTATTGAGAGCATCAACTAGTGGGCGAACTTTGGCAAATCGATCTGTTTTGTCTAAGCGGCTATTATCTGGTAGATGCAAATACCTTTTAATTGTTCTGAACCGATTGCGGTTCATGGCTTGCTTTAATATTGGAACTCCCATGTCGGGCTTCGTAGACCAATAATGGTCTATATGTGGTAAGGTATGATACCCCAACAAGTATAAAATTCCATTAAATCTACGTAGTTCAATAGGTGTAATACTAGCTGTAGCATTGTTCTGATTTGTATATGTATTTTAAAAATTTGTGATGTCCAGTATTATGGAATTATCAAAATATAAAAAAAATTTCAAATGGAGACTTAAAGCCTATAAAAAATATATAAATGACTGAGTAAATACAAGAATCCAAAAGAAACAAAGCGGACCAATTACTCACCAATTTCTAAAAAAATTTCTTCATTTTAATAGCTTCATTATTGGTTGGCTTTGTCGTGTAGCTAAAGTTTCTTGGCTTTCGCCACATAGGTATAGCAAAATTTTTAAAATCTATGGTAGGGCCTCCGGCCACTGGTCGATTTTTCGACCACGAAAGATTGTTTGCATTTAAGAATGAGAAAATGTGTCATATGCAAATTGATTTTCGTCGACTCTTATAGTAGAGGATTTAGGCTCTTAAAATAATGAAAAATAAGAAACAAAAATAACAATTATTAGATATAATTTTTAATTGGAAAAAAGTGCTAAAAATATGGTTTTTAAAATCCTCTTACCAAAATTTTTGTCAAATACTTTAGAAAATCATTTCACTACAGATATTTTATAACTTAGTTCAGATTATATTTTTGTGAAAACAGATCAAAAAATTATAGTAGACTTTTGAGATGTGCGCTCAAAAAGTTCCCTGTCGAAAAATCGACCAGTGGCATATAATGGGTTAACAACCACTTCTACGAGTTCTGCTAAAAGGTAGGCTGCGGCAAGTTCCAACTTTGGTACTGTTAAAGCCTTTAAGGGAGCAACTCTTGATTTAGAGCACAGTAGTGATGACTTCGCAACATTTTCCAATTCGGATCTTATATATACACATCCACCATAGGCAGATAAACTAGCATCGCAAAATGCGTGAATTTGCACTTTTGAGTTTGATATCAAAACACAGCGAGGAAACTTAAAGTGTTCAACATTATCAAATTGAGATATATAATTTAGCCACGAAGAGTGTAACGATTGGGGAAGACTTTCGTCCCACTTTAGTTCCAGCTTCCATAAACACTGCATAAAAATTTTTGCCTTTGTGATAACCGGGCCAATTAAATCAAGTGGGTCATACAGACGAGCAATTGATAAAAGAATAGAACGTTTTGTGACCACCTTAGAAATATCAACGGCGTTGAACGCGAAAATAAAGTTGTCATTAGGATCCCAAATGAGACCGAGCGTTTTTGTGATATCAGTACCATCGTCAAATTTTAAAAACTTCTCACACTCTTCCGGTGGTATACCATTCAAAATTGCGGGATTGTTGGAGCACCATTTTCTTATCAAAAAATTACCACGCTGTAGCAAAGCAGTAACCTGATGCCTTATATCTATAACTTCTTCAATAGAATCACCGCCGGACAACATATCGTCTACATAGAAATCCCGTTTCACAATTATTTCACCAATTGGAAAACTGCTTCCTTCTTCAGTTGCCAGTTCATGCATTGATCGAATTGCTAGGAATGCTGCAGGCTTTGTACCGTACGTGACTGTATCTAGCTTATATATTTTAATGTCGTCCTCTTTTCTGTCCCTCCATAGTATACATTGCATGTAATTGTCTGGGCAAGAAACTCGGACACATCTGTACATTTTACAAATGTCCCCACTAAGAACAAACTTAAAACAGCGATATCGCAAAAGCGTATTGAAAAGCTTAGGCTGTATGGTCGGACCAGCATGCAATACATCATTGAGTGACAAACCAGTTGTTGTTTTTGCTGAGCCATCGAACACAACCCTTAATTTTGTCGTTGTACTGTCAAGCTTCTGCACACAGTGATGTGGCAGAAAATATTTCTTATGTGCAACCTGCGGAGAAACTAATGACATATGATTTAACGAAATATACTCACGCATGAAATCTGTATATTGAGCTTTGATTTGTGGCTGCCTTTCTAGTTTGTTTTCTAAAAGTTTAAATCGTTTTAAGGCACCGTTATACGAATCACCAAGCAAATGCGTAGCACCACCTATTTCAGGTAGACGAACAGAAAACGAGCCATTGTCTAGACGAGTAGTATTTTTTAAGTAGTGATTTTCACAAGCAATTTCATCATTAGATAACGAATCACCACAGTTGCCAAAATTATTTTCTATTTCCCAAAAGTTCTTTACCACGGATAACAGTTGATCATCTTGATTTATAGTAACAGCTAAAGACCATGATTGATGAGAATGAGAGCCACCGCCAGCAACAACCCAACCAAGTAATGTTTTTTGAAGTACTGGAAATTTATTGGCTAACTTTATTTGTCCAACTGACATCAAATCAAAAAACAGTTCAGCTCCAAATAAAATATCAATTCGGCCACATTTATCAAAAGAGGGATCTGCGAGCTGTATATTTTTTGGTATTTTCCATTCCGCTGTATTAGTGGTAATGTTGGGTTGATAACTTGTTATTGTAGGAACAACAATAGCTTTAAAAGTTGTTGAGTAATCTCCAGCATTAGACTTAACCATGACTTCAGTAGATTTATTGACTGTAACACAACCATCACCTATTCCCGAAATAGTTGCATAAGTCTGATTGCATTTTAGATTTAACTGATTCACGAAACGACTTGTAATAAGATTAAGTTGCGATGCAGAATCTAATATTGCGCGGCATGGTACAAACATTCCGAATTTATTTTTTACCATAACGGTGGCTGTTGCCAGTAAAACACTTGCAGCTGGCGACGATGTTGTTGCTGCATCAGCATCATTCGATGAGATAAGTACTGCTTGTGATGAAGCAGCATCTATTACGTGCTGATCCGTAGACGGGGTATCGATGTGAAGCATCGTGTGGTGTTTCAAAGAGCACTGTCGGCAACAACCAGAGGTGCAATTTTTTAGCATGTGCCCCTTTCTTAAACAATTAAGACATAACTTCATTTTCTTTGCTTCTTTAAAACGTAGAGCCGGCGATAAATTTGAAAAACGTGAGCAAGTGGTAATAAAATGATCTATAGAATCACAAAAAGTGCATAATTTTGTAGATGCCGCTACTGAAACATGAACATGTCGATTGTTATGGTTTGATTTTTTCAAAATGGGTTGCTTTGTATTTTTATTTATCACGGAGCTCTCGAAATTTTCGACCATTCGACATCTTCGTTCTAAAAATGCTGCCATTGAGGACCAAGTAGGTAGCTCGTTTATTGGTAAATTTTCTTCCCATTTAATTAGCGACTTAGCATCGAGCTTTGTTGACACTAAATGAATTAGTAGCCCATCAATAAGCTGCTGTTGATTTCCAATTGTTTGTAAAGCACGCAAATGTGCATTTATACTATCACTTAAACGACGTAAGCCGACAGCGGAACCATTGTCGACAGAATTCAAATTAAAAATTTCCTTTATGTGTGTTTGAAAATTTAAGAGCTTGTTGTCAAAACGATTTTTCAACAATGACAAGGCTTCTTCATAGTTTGTTTCATTGAGTTCCAATGAAGCAATAGTATCGAGGGCAACATCTCCCAGACTGGCACGCAAATAATGAAACTTTTCAAGCCTGCTTAAATCACCGTTGTCATTTATGACAGTCGAGAATAACGAAAAGAAATTTGACCACTCGGAATAGGCACCAGAAAATTTGGGTAATTGGATTTCAGGGACTTTGGTTTTGCGCGACGTTGTTGGAGAGGGGGGTTCATTTAGAGAAAATCGGCGTAATGTTGATGAACGTTGGTCTATGTCAATTTTACGAATGGTATTTATTTGACGCGTTAATTTGGCTTTTACTGCAAAGTATACCGAAACAAATCTTATGTGATCATTACTTATTGTTTCACTGCTATCTATTTCCTCTCTTATGGATTGGGCCTTTTCGAAGGTTTCGTTGAGCTTCTCAACGTAGTCCAAGCGAACAGAGAGTTCAGCCTCATCGTGTTGTTTTATTTGTATTGGGGTTAAATTATTGTTTAGATCCTCCAACTGTTTTATTATACCCGATACTTTCGAAAAATAAGGTAGCGTGTCAACGGAAGGTTGCTCCTTATCATTGCGATCAGTGTTATTGGTTGCCATTTTATGTATGTATATGAATGACACTGCAAGTAATTTTGTTTCACTGAAATACGATAATTATTAGCGCAAGTTGTATTTTTAAGAGATGCGAAACTATTATTAAATATCCGAATTGATATTAATATAAAAGTCTATCACGTCGGGGTCACCAGTGTTTTGTGTCTACAATCTTTTTTGCAGGCAAATAAAAAATCTTTAGCTTACAAATTAAGTATTGACCTTTTATTTCAAAACTAATAAGTCGAATGAAATTATGAATTCAAAAAAGAGTAGTGCAAAGCATAAATGGCAAAAATTGTATATGTACATATTTACATTATGATAAATAAGAGCCGTTTACCGAAAATACATATTTATGTACGCTTTACAGTTGAATATATGAAACAAAAAATAGATAAATGAAATTTAATGCAATATATATGGACATGTATATATGTATGTAGATATGTATGCATGTACATATGAATGCATAAATAATCAACTTCAAATAATGCAGGAGCGCATCTGCAGTTAACATATATATTAAGATAGATTATTGCAACTTGCATAAACAGCAAAAAGAAATATTAAATTAAATAAAGTTTAAGAAAAAGAATTTACAATGCTTGCTCCCGAAATTTACAATTTCTAATAGAGTGATCTATTCAGAATAAACTTGGAACTAAAAAAATAAACTTATAAACTAAACTAAAAGAAAAAAACTGCATGTTAAACTCTGTGGGTACCAGAAGTAACTACCTTGTAAAAGTTTTGTCCAGAAATATATTCCAGGGGCTCCCGCAAAATACCTATTGCAGAAAGATAATTTCTATTTGCTCATTTAAATTCAGATTCGGTAGAAATCATTAGATTAGACGAAAGTGTAATGTTTCTGATTTTGAGTAAGAGTACATGAAGGTGACTCTGTTTTGCCATCTTATAGTAAATTTGAAATGCCGTAAAATTTAAAAAAAAATTTAATTGTATATTTTGGTTCAATAACGGTTACCACGGTAAAAAAATTTAATTTTCTAATAGTGAAATTTTTTTAACGAATGCACTCAACGGTTTAAACATAAACATTGTTGGAGTGTTTTGGGATATCAAATAACTCAAAATGGTAGAAATGTAATTTATTGATGTGGTTTTTTTTTCAAATTTATTTTATCAAGGTTTGTTTGACCACTACCTCAACTGTGCGACAAAATTACATTCTAAAGCTTTTCAGGCCCATTAATATAGAACAAAACGTAGTTAAACTATATCATATATATGCCATATATCTCATTTTCTTAATTTTTTACCTATTTTTAAGAGAATAAATTTTAGTATTTGTTGTAAAACTATTTTTCCATATTAAAATATAACAAAATATTCCTTAAAAATACATAAAAATTCGATAGGCACACGATCCTATGCGCATTTTTTACTGCTGTTTTATACAAATATTTTGTTAAATTTGGTTGTATAATAAATTAACAATCCATTTAATTTATTATACAAATTTTTATATGGTTAAACTGTAAATGTTTTTAATGGCCTTTAAAATTTAGGATATTTTTAATAACTTAACTTTAATGTACGCGAACAAGAGTATGAAGTTCTTTTTCATAAAAAATTTTACATATTTAATTTTGTAGACATAAGACCCCAGTTAAAT
Organism: Tachina fera; assembly: GCA_905220375.1. Classification (NCBI taxonomy): domain Eukaryota; kingdom Metazoa; phylum Arthropoda; class Insecta; order Diptera; family Tachinidae; genus Tachina; species Tachina fera. The sequence continues at coordinate 86,030,227 of LR999965.1, read as the reverse complement.
GTCCATTAATTTCCACGAATTTCGGATATCGTTTCAAATATTCGTTTTCGTATTTGCTAATATCAAAATTCGACGTTTGACAAAATTTATATTACATACATATCACAATGGACCCCACTGGGTCTCCGAATGAAAGTGCTTTATACTACCACCCTTCCTAACCTCTATTTTATACATACTTATGTACATATACATACATACATATTTACGTATGTGAACTTAATTATGAAAGTTTTCTAAGTCTTACATTTTTTTTGTCAAGATATTTCGTAGATTAATGTAATCTAGCATAGCATATCAAAAAATATTTTTATATTATGCATCATTTTAATTAAGAGTTGCAGTCCGATTTATATGAATTAATTTAATATTTCCCAGCAAAATAATTGAACACGTTCAAAATGAAATGTTTCATGATTTCTTAAGCATTTGTTTCTTCAAATTCATTCTGAATGCCATCGCAAATTGTAAATAATGCTTTAAGGGTCAACTATAATATGAATGAGCTGGCTTAACCTAATGCCAGAATTGAACGATAAGTCTGTCAAATACTTAAGCAATTCAGATGTGACTTTTAAGGTCCAACTATAATATGAATAAGGGAACTTAAACGACTGTGCGGTTACATATAAAACGAATGTGGCAAACTAAAATGTATTTATGGAACTTTTCGTCAAGTTTCGTCAAATGTCATTTGCTTAAGCTAAGTGCCAAACTGAACGCACATTCCGTACGGAAAACACTGTTTGTGCATTTTTTAAACTCAAGCAAACAGCATCAGAAAATATTCATTGATTTTAAATATTTTTTTATTGTTTCTTATATAAAACTTAGAAAAGAAAGCAAAACCTTTATTTTCATTCTTTGTTTATATATATATATATATATATATATATATATATATATATATATATTTTATATTATATATATATATATATATATATATATATATATATATATATATATATATATATATATATATATATTTCCTTTAAAACGCGCAATATTTTACTTGTAAATAATAAAATATGACAGTTTCTTCTTCTTCCCACAAAAAATCAAAGTGTGTTGATAACATGTATGACTATTGCACAGAAAATGTGGCCACTATTTTGTTCCTCAGTATGGTAATACTACACATAACAAGAAGTTTAAACTACCACTCAAAAACATCAAACTCAATTATGTGAGATTAATTTCAAAGTGAAAAAAATGGAAGTCATTCTAGCGGAAGTACATTTTCATTGCTTCCAAAAAATCGATATTTTTAATTTGCCGAGAGTGAGCAAAAAACCATGTAGAAGCTTATTTTAGTCACACAAAACCTTGTAACTCCTCCATAGTGTTAAAAATTACTCACCAGAATTTAAAAAAAAAATTTATTTTTTTAAAGAAATTTATGAATTATTTTTAGTCTAAAATTTAAAAGTTATTTGCTTAAATTTACATGAAAACACTGTTTCGGGCTTAAATTCGTATAAAAAGAAACGAATTGTTAAAAAAGGCAACTATTTACCCTTTTTTCTAGATGAAAATATTATCGTAGAACACAAAAAGGAAATTTTTCTTAATATCGCTTCCAATTCAGTGACCAGGCATCGAAAAAGAGAACTTCTTGCAATGACAACCCTATGTAAAAATCATTAGATCGGATCGAAATTTGCACTACTTCCGCATCGTAAACTCTATATTTTCATGACTTTTTCGGAGTCTCTTTTTTTACTGGGTTAATTTTCGGATTAGCTAATTAGAGAAATAAACTAATCTTAATCCCGAACCCAAAAAGTCGCCCTAAGAAACAGCTGATCGATATTGATATGTAAAAATTAATGAAAATGGTTATATAGATGTAATGTAACGTACTACTTTTCATATAAAAATATCGATCGACGTTGCAGTTACATTACAGTCGGCTAATTGAGCCTTTAGCATTTGCACATGTCAGTGCTAGGTCGAAAAGCTCAATACACTGACACTTTTTTACTAATGCAATCATATTTTTTGTACTTACTGCTCAAGTTACAACACAATTTCCTTGTAAGTAAATGTTTGTAAGTAAAATCATGATACAATTATACTAGGTACTGTCACGAACAGTTTGCATACAAACTGATGTCACACCCTGTAAAGAAGTTAAACATAAAATAAACAAATATTGAAACAACAACACATCCATGATACAATTATACTAGGTACATGCACGACTACAACAAAATTACAACACCAAAATACACGTGTTTTGTTGGTATAAACAAACCCTAGATTGTCGAAAACAAATATCTTTTGTTTATAAAAATAACAATTACAGAGTAACTAAAGTACAATTGCAGACGCGGCATTCCTGCATGATTATAGCTATTCAGTGTTGCCAATATGTGTGTAGTTAGGCAGTGTGTAATATCTACTCACATGTGCATTTCATATAATTAAATTCTTGTGTAATCTGTGAGTAATTCTGCTTTGGGTTCTATTTTTATTTATTTTTGTTTTAATTTTAACCTACACAAAAGATGTGTAGTGTAATTTTCTTCAATGTGTAATTGGAGACACAGCCATGTGTCAATTCGTTGGCAACACTGTAATCATTTTATTCACACACACACACACTAACATTTTTGCAGCTTGTAAACAAAGTTTGACAACTATGTGCAACGTATGCAGTGACAGGCTGTGCTTCTGCATGTACCTAGTATAATTGTATCATGAACACATCCAACAAAATAACTTAGAAAATAACAGGTTAACGGTCAAAAACAAAATATACATACAAACATATAAATCCATTAAAGTAAAACATGTCTACAACAACAACAACCACAATTGAATAAAATAAACAAGGAACATTAACAAAAATATGCATGCAGAAATCTCGGCAAATATTACAACAATAACATAAAGGGGAAAAAGAGTATAAAAGGCCGAAGATTTTGCAAACAATGATCAGCCGTTTCGTAGACATCAGTTGATCAGGATGAATCAGGGTAAGTTAGTATTCCACTAGCAAACATTGGGCGCATTCATAAGACGTAGCTGTTGAGCTCAAGAGTTGTGAAACTGCTGGCAACTGTTGGCCCCAACAGCTACTTCTTAGAAACGGCTTGAAGTATATAATGTAATTGTATATCTTTATTTCGTTACTTCATTGCATTTGTAATGTAAAACTTAACAAATATTTGTTGCTGCCACCTAACAAAGCATATAAAAGAAATAGCTCTATTTGACCAGCTGTTCAGGCTGAGCACAACGTGTTGACTATAGGTAGCGAAAAAAATTTATGATGGAAAATTACTCAACTGTTGAGTGGAGCGGAGATCCTCAACTATGCGTTTCTAAGACAAACACTAAACGGTTGCGCAACTGTTACGTCTTATGAATGCGACCATTGTTAGCGATTACCTCGTCGCGAAACAATACAGTAGAACCTAGATAAATAAATATTAATAAACATTGTTAGCGATTTCCTAGTCGCGAAACAATACCGCACAATGCAGCAGAACCTGGATAAATAGATATTAAAAAGAATTGTTAGCGATTTCCTAGTCGCGACACAATTCAGTAGAACACTGATAAGTAGTTATTAATAAATATTGTAAGCGATTTCCTAGTCGCGACACAGTACAGTAGAACATCCATAAGTAGTATTAATAAATATTGTTAGCGATTGCCTAGTCGCGAAGCAATACAGTAGAACACCAATAATTGGATATTAACAAATATTGTCAGCGATTTTCTAGTCGCGAAACAATACAGTAGAACACCGACAAGTATATTTAAGTAATATTAATATATATTGTTAGCGATTTCCTAGTCGCGACACAATACAGTAGAACCCCGATAAGTAGTATTAATAAATATAGTTACGATTTCCTAGTATACCAACGGACGGCACAGTCGTAAGTATTTTAGAATCTAATTGTAAATAATTTTATTAAGATTCCAGTAAAAAAAGAGACTCCAAAAAAGTCATGAAAATGTAGAGTTTACGATGCGGAAGTAGTGCAAATTTCGAACCGATCTAATGATTTTTACATAGGGTTGTCATTGCAAGGAGTTCTCTTTTTCGATGCCTGGTCACTGAATTAGAAGCGATATTAAGAAAAATTCCCTTTTTTGTGTTCTACGATAATATTTTCATCTAAGAAAAATGGTAAATAGTTACCTACTTTAACTATTCGTTTCTTTTTATACGAATTTAAACCCGAAAAAGTGTTTTCATTTAAATTTAAGCAAATAACTTTTAAATTTTAGACTAAAAATAGTTCATAAATTTCTTTAAAAAAATAATTTTTTTTTAAAATTCTGGTGAGTATTTTCTAACACTATGGAGGAGTTACAAGGTTTTGTGTGACTAAAATAAGCTTCTACATGGTTTTTTGCTCACTCTCGGCAAATTAAAAATATCGATTTTTTGGAAGCAATGAAAAAATGACTTCCATTTTTTTCACTGGGATTCAAAGAAAATTTATTTAAACGTCGTAAAAATGCATGAAAACACAGCCACCCACATGCTTACATACATATACATAATGAAATAATACATGAAATTAAACACTCAAACGAAATCCTTTTAACTAAGCTAATAGCCCATTCAGGCTGACTCCAAATTAAGCAGTTTCGTGATTTCGGTCGAAAACAAGTTGAAATTAATTAATTTCCCATATATTTTGACATTTTCCAAATTAAGTTATTTTACTTAATTTCGATGAAATTAACAAGAAATTACAATATACAACTCTGTTTTTGTACTAAAAGTACTTTTATTTTCAAACATGAGTAAATTTACAACTATGAGAAACAACAATTAAAAGAAATAACAATTTTGACATTCAATATTAAATTAAAAAAACAATGAAACTTATTAAATTTATGAAAATGTTTGAAAGAAATATGTGTATAAGTGTAACAAAGAATTTATTCAACTGAAAAAACAACTTCAATGCCTGCCGCAGTGAATAATATGCTTGCGAAATTAACTCAAATGTCATTCAGTACCTGCATAAACAGTTTTCATTTCGTTCGTAATTTGAGCTTAAAATTACTTAATTTCGTGTCAGCCTGAATGGACTATAATTCAATTTATTGAACTATCTTCCTTTAAGTATTATGGCTTTCATACAATAACAAATAAGAGAAAAAATTTTAGATCAAGAGAAGTACTACAAACACACACAATCTCATGTTTTGTTTCTTGTAAGTTAATAAATGTGTGTGTAATATGTGTGCATGTAGTAGTAGCAACTTTAAACGCTTATAGCTCCCAAAACACTAAACCGATTTCAATACAATATAGATTTTGCACATCTCTACCGAAAACCCCTTAAAACCATATAAACAGCGTTGTCAACTTTTAAATTTCAAGAAGCACTGAAACCAGGAAAAAAACGCGTAATTTAAGTAAAAAAGCACTAAATAAAAAAAAATAATTATATTAATAAAATTGGTATTCATAAATATGTATGTATGCATATAAAAAATATACGAAACTGTTGATCTTGCATTCCATTCCTAAAATTTTAAATTTGAGGTATGCGATACACATTTTAATTATGTATACATATAAGAATCAGTTTTGGTTACAAATAACCAAAAACGGCAGCTATATTAACAACACAATTTTCTGGAATTTTTTTATGTAAAGCAAAACGCGATCAACTTCTGCGTTTAAATGTTAAATTTTGAGGATTATATGTCACGTATTTTTTCAACCAAGTCTTGTACAATCTTAGTAGAATTTTTTGAAATGCTTTTTAAATTATAGGCTAGTAAATTTCTCTTTGAATTTTTGATTTAGTGCCACCGCCTCGAAACAAAAAGCACCGAAAATGAATTTAAAAAAGCACTGAGCGCTAACTACAAAATTTTCCGCGTCGAAAATTTCAAAAAGCACTAAAAATGGTGCGAAAAGCACCAAGTTGACAACGCTTCATATAAATCTTTTTAAAATCGGTGCAGTCGTATCACCGTAAAAGGGATTACAAAAAACATGTTTGCCTATTAATTATACAGATTGTCAGCGATTTCATAGTCGCGAAACAATACAGTAAGCCACCGAAAAAAAAGTATTAATAAAACGTTGTTACGGAGAGATAAGTAAAAATATCCACAAAGTTTGAACCGTCCTGAGAAGGCAATACATGGGACATCAATAGTAGGAGAAAGTTGAGTACCGAGGCATAGAAGATAACTCGCAGGAAGCCAAGCCAAGAGTTAATCCGGGAAGCTGGGAGACTACAGAGAAAACCGATGGTATAATGCTATGGAATAACATTTAAATGAACGGTATTAATAATAATAATTAAGGACAAAAGACGTGTTATTTCTTGTAAATGCATTTTCAGGCTGAGTATACCCGGCAGAAAACGGCGTTACAGTACATGCACGACTACAACAAAAATACAATACCAAAAAACACATATATTTTGTTGGTATAAACAAATGAAAAATTTTCAGAAACAACTGTCTTTTGCTTATAAAAATAACAATTACAGGGTAACTAAAGTACAATTGCAGACGCGGCATTCCTACATGATTATAGTAATTCAGTGTTGCGAATCTGTGTATAGTTAGACATTGTGTAATTTCTACTGACATGTGTAGGCCATGTAATTAAATTCTTGTATAACCTGTGTGTAATTCTACTTTGGGTTCTATTTTTATTTATTTTTGTTTTAATTTTAACCTACACAAAAGATGTGTAGTGTAATTTTCTTCAATGTGTAATTGGAGACACAGCGATGTGTAAATTCATTGGCAACACTGTAATCATTTTATTCACACACGTACGCTAACATTTTTGCAGCTTGTAAACAAAGTTTGACAATTATCTGCAATGTATACAGTAACAGGCTGGGCTTGTGCATGTACCTGTTATAATTGTATCATTAGTAAAATGACAAATGAAGAAAGAGTGTTACCGAGAATGAGTTTTGTATAAATTTTGAGTACTTCGTATAATAAATGTAATATTTGTTTAATAAAAGTTTTTAAAATAAACTCAAAACTGACTGTGTAAACTCTCAAGTAACCTGCAAGACTTTTTTTTATTTTTTATTTAAATTCATTGTACAACAAAAATATTTATATTCATTTAGTAATAACAGCCCCAGCGCCTTAGAGGCATTATTGGGGCAAGTTGGCAGTCTTATAAGTTCATATGTACAAAATTTACATGTAATTATATAACAAATCATATTCACTATTTGAATTAATGTAAAAAATAAAAATAAAAAATAAAATAATTTTATAAGAAAATAGATTTAAATATATTAAGAAATAATTTTTAAACATTATATTAAATTTACAGAAGCGTTTTAATTCTATTAAACAAATATTCCTTACAAGAAGATTTGAATATTGAAATTCTATTTATTAGTTTCAAGTTCTCGGGTAAATTATTAAATTTCATACTACCCGTATAATCTAAACGTTGTTTGGTTTTTTCTAGTCTACATCTTGGGAAATTTAAATTATTTGCATTTCTCGTAATGAAATGTGACCAACCATGCGTAAAACATATAGTTCGATGACCGACATTATGCAAGGGCTTAAAAACATATTTCAAAACCTGGTATTCATAAATCCCCTTAATTGGTAGAATTGATTTAAAAACATTCCTATATAGCTAAACTGTAGGATATAACGTTGATAAATTAAAGACTATTTTCAAGGCTTTATTTTGCATATTCTTATTGTAAGCATATATGACTGCCATGTAACTTAGATGCGACTGTATAAGGGACTGATATATCATCAATTTAGCTTTTGTACTTAGTTTATTTTTGAACTTGTATAGAATACCAATTCCTGGCTTTCTTCTTCTTTTTAAGATCTGTTATGTGCAAGTTCCATGAAAGGTAACTTTGTAGTGTGATTCCAAGATACCTGATTGAATATATTTCTTCTACAGTTGTACCATCAATTTGCACCATAAATTTGTTTGAACGGAAAGAGTTCGGTCTGAACCTAACTAGTTTTGTTTTATCTGGATTAAGAATAAGACGATTTAAGCGACCAAATTCAAAAACCAAAGCCACATCTCGTTCAATGTGTCTTCGTAAAACTAACTCATCCTTAAATGGATAAAATAGGTACACATCATCCGCAAACATATATATTTTCCCTGTTAAATTAAGATCTTTCATATCATTAATATATATTGAAAATAGCAGAGGACCTAGCCCACTTCCCTGAGGTACACCATAGTTCACAGCACCAATGAAACTACTATCTTCATTAACCTGAACATATTGTTTCCTATTAGAAAAATTGCTTTTTAACAGTAGCAACTCGTTTCCTTTTACACCATATAACGAAAATTTATCAAGCAATATAAAACCACCTGCAACACCACTGGCACCATCATCCAAGCCCTTCTAAAATGCTGAATTACATTTAAGACAGCATCTTCAGTACCACAACCTTTCCTAAATCCAAATTGAAAGTCATGTATTAACTTATTTTCTTCCATGTAATGTAATAATTTCTCAGAAATAATCTTTTCAAAAATTTTGTCGATAGTTGAAAGTAACGCAATTGGACGATACTTTTCAACAATGCAAGCATTAACATCTTTTGGTATCGGAACAATTTTGTGAATTTTAAGTTTGTCAGGATACACAATGGTTTGTAACATTTTATTGAAAATATCAGATAATATTGGCGCAATTTCTTCTGCGCAAATCTTAAAAATTTTTGGTGATAAATTATCATGGCCAGGGCTCTTATTTTCTTTTATATTAGCAATAACATCCAAAATATCAGTTACGCTAACATTTCCAAGCTGAAAACGGTAAGGTAACTGATACAAGGTTCTTAAACAATTAAATGTATCACCTTGAATCTCAACTTTATTGTTTAGATTTTTCACAGATGTTAAGAAATATTCCTTAAAACAATTGGCTTTATTTCGATCTGATTGTATTTTTACACCTTGAGAGTCGTTCAGGCTAAACTTATTACTTTTTAGGCGACCAAGAGTAGTATTGATAAATTTCCAACACTTTTTAGGGTCATTTCCAGCTTTATTTATATTTTGAAGATAGTAATTATCTCTACATTCCTTTCGGTTATTTCTTCGAAATTTTCGTTGTTAATAGGTATACACTACTTGCAAGTAATTACTTACATGTGTAATTGCAGTGTAAAAAGCTAAAAATAATATAGATCTAGTTAAATAAAATATTTTTACATATGTATGTTACCCATAGTGTTGTTTGAAGTTGGTGTCAGTAATACAGGTACTAAACACATAGGAACATGCCCGGTAAAAAAAATTGCAAGTACTTTTTATGTACATATGTACATACATATATGTATGTATGTACTTAGTTACCAATATTGCTGGCACCAACTTCAAACAACACTATAGGTAAGATATGTAAAAATATTTTATTTAACTACATCTATATTATTTTTAGCTTTTTAGTGCTTATTTTTGAAGTCGGTTTAATTTTTTTTAAGTTTTATTTTTAGTGAAATATAGCATTAAATTTCATGGGGCGTGGCTACACCCACTTTTTTTTAAAACAAGATTTTGTATTTTTAAGAGTTCAAAGTATGTGTCAAGTTTCGTAAATATTGGTTAGGTACAAGCACGTGAAATATTATACTAAATATTATACTAAGTGGGCGTGCCTCGCCCACTTTTTAAACGCAAGATTGTGCCTTTATTTAAGCTTAGGGTGTGTGACAAATTTCGGAAAAATCGGTGAAATAGAAGCTTTTGGAATATGTTAAATTTCAATGGACGTGACCACGCCCATTCTTTTAAGACGATTTTATCTATTTTAGAGTTCAAGGTGTGTGTTAAGTTTCGTAAAAATCGGTTAAGTAGAACCACGTGAAATATTATAATACATTTTAATGGGTGTAGCCCCACCCATTTTTTCAACTCTAAAGTTGTGTAATTACAAGAACCAAAGGTGTTTTCTAGGTTTTTGTAGCAATCAAATGAGTAGAAGATAGTAAAATCAAGTTAAAAATGTTAGGCGTATTCCCGCCCACTTCTTTTTACAATGGGACCAATGGGAAACTAAACCCTCTCAGACAACAAACAAATTTTACAATCGGTCTAAAATTTACCGAGTTATGAAGCTCCACACCTAAAAAATAATAGAGACGAATTGTTAACCTCCTCCTTTTTTTGAAGTCGGTTAAAAAAACGGAATTAAATCATCACATTGACACATTTTCAAGGTATCAAGAATACAATTCCCCATATTGTGAATGGCGTCATCGACGTCACATCAAGACGACAGTAAAAGAGATTTATCGGAACTCAATATAAATATTATAATAATAATATAAGTCTCCCGGGCCGGATGGCATTCCAGCACTGGTCTTGAAACAGTGTTCCTCGACGCTATCACGTCCATTAGCTAATCTCTTCTGCACATTGTACCATGCTGGTGAGTTCCCAGCGTGTTGAACGGTTGCTAATGTTACTCCAATCCCAAAAAAGGAGAAGCAAATAACCCTGAAAATTAAAGCCCAATCGCAATATGTTCTGCACTTTCGAAAGTGATGGAAAATATGGTGAATTTCCATATTGTAAGGTATCTGGAGTTAGGGAACTTGATCCTGAAACCCGAAAATTTTTACGCACAACACGAGCTTCATTCAAGGCACATTCTTTTGTGGTCGATTGGCCAATACATCGCACTACGCATTACAGAGAGAATTTCTTTTTTAGCCGTACTATTCGTATGTAGAAGGTTTAAATCGAATGTCCACAGACACTACTCCCTCTATCCTTCTCCCCATAGTTCTAGCACAATGCATTGCATGAGTACGGGTTATCCCCTGAGTGCTGTCACTTTTCTACTCTTTATCGGCAACAATTGGCTCTTATTGACAATATCTTACTAATCTCTAAGGCTTTGTCAATTAATAGAGATTCTTAGTAGTAGTCAATTGCTGTCGACAAGGCGTAGACAAGTGACAATTTTGACTGTCGTTTTGATGTGACGCCGACGGAGCCATTCGCAATAAGGGGAAATAGCTCAGTGGTGGAGAGTGTGCCTTGACGATCCGCAAAGTTCGCATCCTGGCCGCGACAAATTTTTTTTATGTTTTGTATTTAATCAGGGAACTTGCATGGGTTCTAAGCACTAATTTAAATGATCAGTTTTGTTAAATAGTCTTGTGTAGTTCATGAACGAACTAGTTCAAATGAACGATTCAGTACTTTGAACTAAGTGAACTAGTTCAATTGTTTTACGCTCAATAGTTCAATTTTTGAACTAGTTCAATTTTTGAACTAGGAACTGAGACACAAAATGAACTAAGTCCTGATTCACACACGTCAGGTTTGACTCGTCAAGTCTTGAGCTTTTAGGAAAGAGCGGTGACGAGAATAAAAAGGGGTAAAGACTTGACCGTACCAGTCAAGTTTGCTTTTTCGTTTTGTTTTGTCATTCGTAATACTCTACTACAACGCAAATTGATGTGACTTGATGACTTGACTTGACGATTCGATTCGAAACGGAAACTGTTCGAATTGTAATGTTAATAACATACAAAGTGTAATGTTAATAACATAAAAAGAGTAATGTTAATAACATACAAAGTGTAATGTTAATAACATACAAAGTGTAATGTTAATAACATACAAATTCAAACAGTTTCCGTTTCGAATCGAATTACATAATAACCCCCCTGTTTGATTCAGACACGTGTTTATTAAGTTAAACAGTCTCATACATAAATAATCCACAATTTTATAGAATTCAACATTGTAATAGATAGCTTCACAAATTAAATTAAAAGAAGTTTTTAATATTTTATTTTTTATCTAATTTATTTTGCTAGAGCTCAACTAGGAGCTCATAGGAATATTGTTTAACAATTAAATTCTAAAACTAAATTACATCTGCTTATATACTAACTATGAGAATAATGCTTAGGCTATCTTAACAAAAGAGGGAAAAGGAAAGGTATATGCTTAATAGCTAAAATGTTCCTTTTAGTTTCCCACGGTAGACGTGCGGCGTGTGTCCTATAAGAAATTTAGAAAAACCCAAACATTGCCTGCATGTGTTTAACATATATTTTGTATTGTTTATATTTATATATAAACACATGCGGTTACTAAATATAATTTATTCAAGTGCTTTATGCCGCGGCCTTTGATCAAACTCATGGCATCAAGTGACCGTTATACAAAATATTTTAGTTGCAGTCTGTCAATGCAACTTGACACTGTTTTGTGTATCAGCAATGTTGGCTTCACATGTTTACGATACACTGTTGGTTATAGTGATAATCAAACCACGCTACACCTCCACCACAAGAATCTTCATATAATGTTAGTTTTATGGACATTCTTTTACAATTTGTTATTTTAAATTATATAATAGAGTAGAATTATTTATTTATATTTTTGTAGTCCGGACATACTTGTATATTAACTTATTTAGTTTTATATGGCTTAAGTCTATTCTTATGAACTATTTGCTCTTTGTTTGATTTCTTATCTACTAAGGTTACATTATTTCTTAAATCTATTTTCTTAATTTTGTAAGGTCCTTTATATTGGGTTTCTAACTTATGACCTGCTTAATTTTTGAGTAAAACTAAGTCTCCTGTTTTAAAATTATATTCTATTATTTCTTTATCGTAATTTACTTTTTGCCTAAGTTTATGTCTATTTAGTAACTGTTGAGCTCTTTTATATGCTACTTCTAACCTAAATTTGGATTCCTTAGCATATTTGTCTATATTATACAGTGGAGTAATTCTATCTACTTCATTAAACTGTTGAAAAGAATTTGGCTGTTTTGCAAAAACTAATTCACATGGACAGTAATTATGTACTGTTGAAGGTGTTGTATTAAAACAGTAAGTGAAATATTTTAACCTAATGTCTGATGATGGTATGCAGTTGATGTTAGTTTTTCTATTTTAAATATATTACATAGTTCTGTCAATAATTCATTTGTATATTCGGTACCCATGTCCGAAATGAACGTCTTCATTGGACCATAAGTAAGTATAAAATTATCAAATATCGCCTTAGCAATTGTTTTAGCGTTTTTGTCTTGTATTGGTATAGTCGCTAAATATTTAGTTAAATCACATATTATGGTGACTGCGCATTAGACTGGCCCTTATTTATAGAAAATTCCTTCGATTTCCGATTGCTGGGCGGAAAAAGTTTCCTTTTGAAACCAAATGCTTAGCATTAAAATTTGGTAGCGATCGGAGAACGTTTGAGCCTGCCGCCCAAGACTTAAAGTTTGAAAAATCGAAATATATGGGAAAAATCAATGTTTTTATTGAAATACTTAAATTTTAATACATAAAACTAGTTTTAGTTGTTGATTTTTAATATTTAATTGAATTGCCAATTAAATTACCATTAATTGGCAATAATTAATATAATAATTAAATTGTCTGTAACCAAGATTGCATTTTTGATTTGCAGCTTGATAATATAAAGTCGGACGAACCAACAACCTTTGCCGAAATGGAACCAACCACATCAAAAGTGATTACTCGTACGTCTGATAAAGTATTACGTCAAATATATTTGATTGGCAATGTGACACATCAAATAAGTGGAGCTAAATTACCCTCCAATCGACAAGTATTGCAAGTCTATTTTTATAATATTCGATTCGCCAAATTATCACAGAAAGAAAGTGCAAGATTGGCAATGAACGCTGCATCCCTTTTTTGGCTACAAGCCCGCTTACCGATCCGTGATTTGTACAAATGTGCTGATAAATTGATAAAACTGTACAATGAATGGCGACGTGTTTCTCAGGCATAATTTCTCGAAAATTTGGACAATCTCTTCGACATTGCTCACAACAACGCGTTGCAGATGATTCGTATTGAAGATGATCGGGAATTTTTATTGAAACAAAGACAAAAAGGGCGGCCCGGATGCATGATCGGAGTCGATATGCATTTATTCAGCCGTGAAAAGCGATCGCAGGAGCGAAGAGCAAGAGAAGAGTCACGAAAGCGAAAGCACAATGAGTCTCAAAACGTAGATATTGGTAAATATTTTTAATTTGCATTGTATAATACATATCAATTATTGGAATGAATGAATTCCTAACTTCTTTTATGATTTCATTCAGCGATTGAAGAAAACAATAGTGCTAGTGAAAGCGATAATATTTCCGACGACAACGATCCAACAATGGACGTGGACGATTATGACACTCAACCAGAGGAAAGAAGAGGCCGCACGCAATTGATAACACCACGTCTTTCAGCCGCTCTGGATGATGCTAAGATTTGCGATAGAAAAGCAATACATATAATAATGGCAGTGGCAGAAGCCTTGCGTGTCAACGTGTATGAGCATGTTGTCAATCGAACGTCTCTCCAAAATTTACGAAGAAAGCACCATGAAAAAGAATTTGAGAAGATTCAGGCCGAGTTCGTCGAAGACGTAATTTACTTTACTTTTGGTTTAATTTTAATTATATATATATTTTTTTCCGTAGATAAATAGTGCACAATCATTAGTTGTTCATTGGGATGGCAAATTAATGGAAGCAACGGTTGGTAAAAAAAAAGTTGAGCGAATCGCAATTCTCGTCAGTTATAAAGGCACCGCAAAATTTCTCAGTGCAGCAATTGTAGAACCCGCCACGGGAGAGAATATTGCGGGCGCTGTTCGTAATGCTTTAATTAGTTGGAATATCATTGATCGCGTTGGTGCGATGAGTTTCGACACTACTTCTTCAAACACTGGTCCTAACAATGGTGCAATCGCATTCTTACAACAATATTTACAGCGGAAATTAATCAAACTTCCATGTCGTCATTATAATTTCGAAATTGTCTTGAAAAGTGTTTTTGACTTGAAATACTCAGCGACCAGTGCACCCGAAGTTCCTATTTTCAATCGATTTGCGTAAGCTTGGGACAATCTCAATCAATCTTCATTCAAATGCGGTCTCGACGACGAAATTGTCCGTTCAAAAATAAGCGAAGAGGATTGTGATGAAGTCAAACATGTCTGCTATCAAAATTTACAAAAAGATCAAATTCGCGCTGATTATAAAGAATTTCTACAGCTCACAATCACATTCCTTGGTGGAAACGGTGGCAATTTTCGGAGTTGTAGTTCAACGTCCCATGCAAGGTTTATGGGAAAAGCATTTTATTGCCTGAAAATATTTCTTTTTCGCGAAAATTCAAATGCACAGACAGACAATGGAGCGCGCTGCGAGATGTATGTATTTTTCTAGTTCGACTATATGTCAAAGTCTGGTATGGATGCCCAAATGCCATCACAGCTCCAAATCAAGATCTACAATTTGTAAAGGACTCGATCGCATACGCTGAAACAGATGCAGCAGTGTCCAACATAGTTCTATCAAAAATCAAAAACCATTTGTGGTATCTAGCACCAGAAGACGTTGCTTTAGCATTTTTTGATCCTTCCGTTTCAGATGAAGCAAAGCGCAAAATGATCAAATGTCTCCAATCAAGTGAACCGAACTTAAACCTATTGAAGAACCGTCGAATTGCAAACATTGAAGTTTTACGTTCCAGTTCATTGAGCGATTTAGTATCATATAAAACAAAATATTTTTTCACTGCATTTGGTTTGTCTGCCTGTTTTTTGGAAAAAGATCCATCGTTATGGGAAGAAGATGATGACTATCAAGACGCTTTGGACTTTTGTCGTAATTTGTTCGTCGTAAACGATGCTGCCGAACGCGGCGTCAAATTCATGAAAGATTACAACCGATTCTTAACAAATGACGAAAATCAAAAACAATTGGTATTTCAGTTCGTCGAGTCATATCGTCAGAAATTCACATAAGAAATCCACACTCACTTAAATTTGCCTGTATTTAGTATTTTTCAGCTATAAAATTGTCTAACTTTGATATTTTTCATTAAATTTTGGATTTATAAAGCTCGTTGAAATGGTAATTTAATTGGCAATTCAATTAAATATTAAAAATCAACAACTAAAACTAGTTTTATGTATTAAAATTTAAGTATTTCAATAAAAACATTGATTTTTCCCATATATTTCGATTTTTCAAACTTTAAGTCTTGGGCGGCAGGCTCAAACGTTCTCCGATCGCTACCAAATTTTAATGCTAAGCATTTGGTATCAAAAGGAAACTTTTTCCGCCCAGCAATCGGAAATCTATTTTTAGTGGCCAGTCTACTGCGTATTCATTTCCAAATAATGATTTTGGAAACGGTCCGATTGTGTCTACGTACACCGTGTCAAATGGTTTTGTTGGTGTTGGTGTAATTGTCATCGGACTTTTAGAATATTTCAATGTTTTGGCCGTTTGACATTTATGACATTGTTTTACATATTTAGATATGTCTTTTGACATATTTTTCCAATAGTAATATCTTTTTATTTTTTCTAATGTTCTATATATTCCGCAATGACCTCCTTCTATGGGGTCGTCATGATACTTCAGCATAATTTCAAGAATTGCCTTGGCATTCTTATTATTAATTTGGGTCACCTCATTTAGTAGCTCTACTCTTATATTTTTTAAATATTTATTGCCCATTTCTTTAAAATCATTGAGATAAATTCGAAAATTTTCTCTAAGTGACACTTGTAATTTATGAATATTGTA
Organism: Tachina fera; assembly: GCA_905220375.1. Taxonomy (NCBI): domain Eukaryota; kingdom Metazoa; phylum Arthropoda; class Insecta; order Diptera; family Tachinidae; genus Tachina; species Tachina fera. The sequence goes on along the minus strand of LR999965.1, from coordinate 86,013,647 downwards.
TTTACCGGCCACTTTTTCGAGCCTAGGGAAAAATTGTCCTAAGTCAAGATTCCCTTTAGTAAATAAATCATTAATTTGTACATGTGCAATTATTGATTTTCCTCTTTTGATATAACATCTTCCGGGAATAATCTTTAGTTTGCAATATTTTCTGACGTCAGTATTATTTAATGGTACAAATATATTGGGCTTATTATTCACCCTTATTCTATTTGGCGTCGGCAACATAACACGACGCCGTTTTTAATGTTTTTTGGCACATCGGTATTCCCGTAGATAGTATTGCCATTTATCGATGACTGCCAGCATATGTTTGGCATTCTGTACGAAAAATTGATGTTGATGTTGCCGTTCATTTTGTCGTCAGTGTTTTTGATGTCGTGTTCTGTTGTGTGCATACCTCAATGAATTTGAAAAATAATTTAAATAGTAAAAATGTGAAAATATAAGAAATAAAAAAGTATATATACATACATACATACGTACATACATATTTATTTAAAAAAATTATTAAAAAAAGGGAAAAATGTTAATATGGACAGAATTAAAATTACCAAACCCAATTAATTTGAAAAGCTTGTTTAGCAGTTGAAAAAAGTCCTTCTTTAAGTTAGAGGATTCCGCAGGGGCAGTGTTCCTAATACTTATCAAGATACAGTGGGAAATTGTTGTGACTGTACTAAATTCCCTCGGTGCACCATTAGAACTAGTGGTAAATGGCAAAATGTAAAGTAAATAGTGTGTTGGGAAACTATACTGTATGAAAGAATTATTTTTACAGATCTGGCGGGACTTGAGCTGTAAATTAAAAAAAGGTTGCAAACAATGCTGAGCGTTAAGCAACAAGAGGCAGCGTATATAAACAATTAGCAATAAGCCTCTTGGAGGAAGCTGCAATCTCCAATAAACGTTGATCTGATCCCTTTTGTTTCCAAAATCAGGTTCAATTGTATCCAATACGTGCTTAAATGATGTTTTATTCAGCCGAAAATAAATTTAAAATATTAAAATGATGAAAATTTCTCATTATTTTACAAAAATATGTCGAAATTTATCACTTACTTTTCATTGGGTAAATTACAAATGCAATGACTTTTGTCTGAGAAATCTTCTTTTCACTAATAAATTTTTTATTTTCTTCGCCCCGATACGAAAGAATTTTAATTTATGTACAAACCTTTTACTTATTCAAAAACACTTCTACCAAAAATAGTAAACAAAATGAATCAGCTGTCTCAAATATTGGATATGTGTATTGCATTTATCTATAAACAGGCAACGTCGTCGCAACATTGTTAGGGAATACAAAGTTAGCATTGATGTTGTGTTAAATTGATGTTGTTTCAAAATTTGCGACGATGTTGCCGACGCCAAATAGAATAAGGGTGATTATTTATGCTATGCTGATTATTTATTTTATTACTATTTTGGTTGTCAAAGGTCATCGATCTGGTCGTGACTTTTAATACGGATAAAATTTTTTGATTCATTTCTTTAAGGTCTGTTATGGTAATTCGCGATAAAGCGTCAGCAACATAGTTATCTTTTCCCCTAAGATATTCTACTGTAAAGTTATATTCTTCCAAATCGAGTCTAATTCTTGTTAACTTGGAGCTTGGGTTTTTCATTGAAAACAAATAAGAAAGTGGTCTATGATCAGTACGGACAAGAAAATGTTTTCCATATATATGGTCTGAAGTGGGTAATTGCCTAATGAATTGCAATTAATTCTTGCTCATTGGTTGATTTGTTACTTTCTCCCTTTGTGAATGTTTTTGATGCATAAGCAATAGGTAAATGTTTACCATCATATTCCTGTGTCAAAACCGCACCACAAGCGTACTTACTTGCATCTGTTGGTATACAAAATTCCTTAGTAAAATCAGGATATTGGAGTAAAGTTGGACTCATTAGTGCTTTCTTAAGATATTTAAACGCAAAATCACAGTCTTTTGTCCTTTCAAATGGTGTATTTTTCTTGGATAATTTTGTTAAATGTCTGGAGTATTCAGAAAAATGTTTAATGAATCTCCGATAGTAGTTACAAAAAGCTACAAATCTTTTTGCGCTATCTGCATCTGTTGGTATTGGATAGTTTTCGATAATTGAATATTTACTATCGTCTGGTAATATTCCTTTATCTGTACATTTGTGTCCAAGATATGTTACTTCTTTCATGAAAAACGAAAATTTCTCTGGATGCAGTTTTAGATTGTGTTTACGGCATAAGTCAAGAACACTTTAAATTTGAAAGGATATGTTTTTCTGAACATCCCAGGACAACTAAGTGATCTGGTTTTAGTCCAGTAAAAGCAAGTGTCACCATTTTTTGAAAAGAATTTGGTGCTATTTTTAAACCATAAGGTAATCTAGTGAATCTGTATTAACCGTTATTGGTTGAGAATGCTGTTAAGTCTCTGGAGTTTTTCTCCAAACTGATTTGGTGAAAACCTGACATTAAGTCTAAACAGGAGAAATATTTTGCTCTACCAAGTTGGTCTAAGATATCATCGATTCTAGGCAATGGGAATTTATCTGCAATTAGTTTTTTATTTATTTGTCTGTAATATATGACAAGTCTCCATCTTTTCTGTTCGGAGTTTGGAAGTGATTTCTTTGGTACTAATAACATAGGACTGTTGTATTCAGAAAAGGAAGGTTCAATAATTTTATCATCTATTAATTTTTTCACTTGTCTATCAATTTCTTCTTTATGTGTATGTGGTACACGGTAATCTTTAATGTATACTGGTTCTCTATTTTTTACTCTCAACTTCTGTTTATAAAAGTTATTAGTTGTTATTGTTTCTGATTCCAAACCGAAAATATCACTATATGTTGAACATAGTTCCGTTAATGTATTTTTAAATTGTTGTGGAAAATTTTTCTGTAAAATTTTTAATATTTCTGATTTTCTTTGCGTATTTTGGACTAAATTTCCTTTGATAATCTCATAATCAGAGATGTTTTCGGTTTTTATGTTACTTTGTTTGATTTAACTAATGTATTTGGTATAAAAATACCTGGTTCAATTTCTTGATTTGGAATTAATATTTCATTATTTGAATTTTTAAAATATACTTTCCTTATTACTTCACATCTTGGAGGTATATTAATTTCATTGCAGTTATTCGTAATCGGTATATCTATTGTATGTGGTATATTAAATGGTCTAAGGACAAGATAATCATTATCTTGGTTGAAATCCAATATACAGTTATATTTTTTGATAAAATCCATGCCAATGATTCCATCGCATGGTATCGGAAAATTATTATCTACCACCTGGAAGTTATGTGGTATTAAAAAATTTTTAAATTTTAAATCGAAAAATGTTTTTCCAATCGATTTGATATTACCTTGTCCTATTCCACTTAAAGTTGTTGTTTTATTAGTGTTAATTTGGCTTAATTTAACGAATTTTGATTTTATTAATGAAATATCTGCACCAGTGTCTATTAAGAGTGTGAGTGTAGTGTTAGTGTTGCCTAATTGAATATTTATAAAGAAGCTCAAGTTTAAATTTAGATGGTAAATTATTACTGATTTAATCCTAGGGGAAATTCGGAGTTTTCCGAACTGTTTTCATTTGATTCTGTTGATCTTACGTAGTTATTGTTCTTACGATTTCTGTAATAAGATACAATACAATACGGTTTCTGTAATAATTGTTATTATTATAATTATTATTGTTGTTATTATTTCTACGTGGGTAATTGTTTCTTCCACGTGATCGTGTGTTATTACCACGGTAATTGTTTGCAGGTTTGTACTTTTGTCCATAGTATAATATGGCATTTTGTTGACCTGTGGCGTCTGTACAACTATTGACAAATTTACTGATAGCATCGTTCATGCTATTAAATTGACCTGCCTCCATGATAAACTTGACTTTATCAATGGTGCATTTTTAGTTAATGCCTTTACGGCCGTTTGTGTGGAATATTTTGTAGCTAAGTCGCATGACAGTCCATCTGAAATGTATGCGGTTTCTAATGCTTTAGTTAAATTTTCTATTTCGTTGCAATAAGCATTGGCAGTTTTATTGTTTTGTTTTATATTTAAAATTTTTGCCGTTAATACTTCCACAGATTCTCCCTTGACGCTATTTTTACTTTGTGTATTATTTCGGATATAGTTGATTCATTATTGATTTCTAGCGTTTCCTTTAGTTTTATTTTTATTAGAGATACTGCCACAGATTCGTGGCTGCCTTTTATTGATTCTACCAAAGATAAGGAGTCAATAAAGGAGATTCAGATTTTCCATCAAAGTCTGTAATGAGCTTTGATACTGTGTTTAAAAAGTCTACTACTGTTTGAGTCATGGTGGTTTCAGTTATAGGCCTTAAAATATTATATGTTACACTTTCGTGTAATGAAGTAGTAGTTAGATCTGTATTGATTTTTTATGGGCTAGTTTTGAAATTCTGTTTGTTAAGTCAAAGATAAATGCGTCTGCTGCTCTTTGATGAGATACTGTAAGCCTGCTGTAACAAACGTTAAGTAAAACTCTTATTTCTTCTATTCTTTTAAAAATGTTCTGAAAATGGTGACTAATTGTTTCGTTTTTAATAGGTCTATCAATATTGGGGCATTTGTATGAACGTTCTTTTATAATTCTTCTTTTATAATTCGAACCTTATTTAATATATCCTTCCATTCCATTAGTGAATATCAACAACAACAAAAATTAGCTATAACGATTAATTCTGCTTATATTTTGTCTAAATTGTTTGCTCTACTAGCATATTTCTTCTTTAAATTTTTGTGGTGTATTTTGTAAATTTTTAAAACAAAGTTTAAAAGTGATAATATAGTTATAATTATTAAAGTTATTTCAATTAGTTTTAAATTAATTTTTTCCTGAAGGACTTCTACCTCGTTTATTACGTTTGCATTTGGGTTTTCTAATTTGGATTCTGTTTTACTCATATTTTCGAAATTATATATTTTACGAAATTATTGGGGATTTTCTTTTTCTATACGTTCTGACCACCTGATTGCACGAAGTGTCATTTCTTCTACACGAGTCTTATTTAAAACATCGTCCTCAGTTGGGACACCTGGCATTCCTATCAGTTTCCAAATCTGTGCTAAAAATTTAATATCTTCTTCTATTTCAGATTCTTGTTTTGTTTCTATATTAGGACAAAATGGTTTTTTAGTCCCATTTTCGAATATCCTATCCATTATAATTGTCCTTACAAAATTAATTACCATACGAAATATTATCTTACTCTAAAATAATTAGTTTTATTATTTATTTTTAAACATTGAAAAAAAAATTATATATATATTTTGTCAACGGCGGTTAATGCCTACCGACCTAGATGTGCTTAGCAATTAGAGCACTATCTTAAGAAAGTTTTTTTTTAATTTTTAATTTTTACTTGTTAGCTTAAGTTGGATTAGCCGGTCCAGTTCATCAATCCTTAACCATATTTTTTGGTTGCGTCCTCCCAGGTTGGTGGTACTTCCTTGTTGACTTCTCGGAGGAGAAGTACCTTCTCCCTTTTTAGACGGCAGAGATATCCTCCCCTGCGCTTTGGTTTCCTGATAACCGGGATGATTATTCTTCTTTCCTGTTCTGTATTTTTTTTTTGATTCCGCCTTTTATATTGCTCGATGATTATGGGTTGCGGACCCGGTTTTCCCATATTTCAAATTGCCTTTTGGCCAGGCGGACTTCCTTCTCTTTTCTGACAGATTATCGGCTTATCTGTCAGCTATTTTTAAATATATATTATACGTAGTGCCTGTTATCGCACAAAACGTATTTACTCGCAATAATAGCTATACTGGCAGGATCGCCATGTAATTGATAGCTTCACAGCTTTTTATTTTATTTTGTTCTTGCATTTATTAAATGTTCCAATTTATAGTAACATTTTAGTTCCGCATATTATGCATTTTTATAACTTATTATTAGTGTATGATTATGTTATTTAGTATATATTACCACAATTTCAATAAAGAATTCATCAGTTACAGCATAACAGATCGCAACTCAATCATTTAGATACCTTTTCTGGTTCAACTGCTAGAAGAATGTAAACTTTAATTACAATTTAGTGCCAGCCCAAATTTATGTGTTTGGACTAATTATCACTAAGGACCAAGAAACATTGGTGACCCCGACGTGATTTCAAGATTCCCTGATTTCAAGGGTCCTGAAACATAAAAAACAACACTGTGTAAACAAATCCTCAGGACATCTTAAGTTAAAAAAGACATGCTCGTGTCAAGGATAAGTTTTTAACATCATTTATAAACCCATCGTGGCTACCATAGAAGAGCTAGTGAAGCGGCAAGACGGCGTGGCTATAGAAATTAATAAGTTAATTGCTAACGCAAAAAAAAAACGCCCAAGGGAGAAGAAATCTGGAGTACTACGAGCGGAAGACCTTGGAGTTGGCACTCTTATGGCAAACATTTGAGAAAAACGATAATACGATTCGGAGAACAGCATCGGTTACACAGGAGCATCCATATATTCAAAGTGGCCTATATGTTAAATTGGCCAAAGGCACAGCGAGGCCATAGAAGAGATTGAAGTTGTCATGGCAACACTAAGGTCATTAGCAAGCACTTCAAGCAATACGTCAGACCGCACACAACCAAGGGTGGCAGCAGAAAGGCACGGATTAGTAATAAAGCTACAAACGCTTATTACCATCATCAACAATAAGTTGGATGAACTGCTGGAAGAAGATTTCGTAATTTCCCACTTAACACATTAAATTAAAACTAAGGAATATAGATAGTCACATCAACACCATGCAACAGCTACATGGAAAAATTTGTGCCGATAACTTAAACATGACCTCAACCAGTACATGTTAGAAGAAACCGTCATTGGGGACAAGTACATTAAGGTCCAAGAAAGACAAGAGGTAACCGTATCACCAACTCAACAAGAATCTTCAGTTCACCTACCGGACGTAACAATACCACACTTTTATGGAGACTACAATTGCGTGGATTCTATGAGCTATTCAATGAAATTATTCATAAGAACCCGATGCCGACAATAAAGAAAATGTGGTTCTTGACAACTAATGTGAAAGGTAAGGCTCAGAAACTTATTCAACACCTATCGTTAACTGAAGAAAATTATACAACACCATGGAATTTGTTTCAAGAAAGTTATAATAACATGAGAGTAACAATACCACACTTTTATGGAGACTACAATTGCGTGGATTCTATGAGCTATCCAATGAAATTATTCAGAAGAACCCGATGCCGACAATAAAGAAAATGTGGTTCTTGACAACTAATGTGAAAGGTGAGGCTCAGAAACTTATTCAACACCTATCGTTAACTGAAGAATGTTATACAACAGCATGGAATTTGTTTCAAGAAAGTTATAATAACATGAGAGTAACAATACCACACTTTTATGGAGACTACAATTGCGTGGATTCTATGAGCTATTCAATGAAATTATTCAGAAGAACCCGATGCCGACAATAAAGAAAATGTGGTTCTTGACAACTATTGTGAAAGGTGAGGCAACACCTATCGTTAAGTGAAGAAAATTATACAAGAGCATGGAATTTGATTCAAGAAAAACATGAGAGTTTTGACATTCACGTTAGTAGATAAACTCACAGTGCAAAGCAAATGATCGGAAAATCCATCTGCTTCTACAATTAAAACCTTGCACGATAACATACAAGAAACTCTAGCAGCACTCAACAATTTAAGGGTAGACACAAACTATATATATATATATATGGGGCCCTATAGTTCTTCACGTAGTCATGAATAAGCTAGATAAAGAAACGTACATGTTGTATGAGCAATCATTGTCATGCCAAAAGGAAATTCCAGCACTAACAGAATTTCTCAAATTTCTTGAAACCAGATTTCAGTCTTTTGGAAGCAATGGGGCAGAAAAAAAAAACAACTTGTCACAAAGACGTATTCATCCGCAGCTGCATATTCAATCACAAGGGATAAAAGGGACAAGAAATGTGGCTGTTGCAACGAAAAGCAGCATCCATTATGCAGATGTCAAAGGTTTGTAGGTCAGTCTATAGACAAAATACTGCAGTACATAAAAACTAACAAATTATGTATAAATTGCCTCAAACCAGGCCATGTTGCCAAGATGAGCCCATCACAACATTGCACCAAATGTGAACAAAAACACAATACATTAGTGCACATTGATCAATTCATGTCGGACACAGCAGAGCGGCAAGAAGACTCTTGCTCCATCTCTGGCATCTCTGCAGCAATCTGATTATGTATTATTGGCAACTGCTCAAGTCAGAATACAGATTAACAATGGGCAAATCGGTGAGTTTAAGACACTACTGGATTCCGGTTCTCAGATCAACATTGTAACCACCAGAATAGTGAAACGCTTAAACATTAAGCCTGCAGAAGCTATCATATGGATAGAGAGCATCGGAAGTCAATCAAAGAAGTTTAATCAACGTGTTAATGTGAGTCTCCAATCAACAACAAGTGAGTACAAAACTCGGCTCAAGGCTTTCGTTCTTCCCAGTTTCATCCCTGTTCAGCCACCAAGGGATTTTAATCATTCATTATGGCCGATTCCAGAGATCATTCAGCTCGCTGACCCTGAGTTTAGCAAGTGTGGCAACATAGATGTACTTCTGGGAGCCGAATATTATTTCGAATTACTGACTTCCTGAAAATTAAACAAGACGGCCAGCGAAACTGCAGTATGTGCAGTGTATGGTGAAAATGAAACAAGTGATACAAGCGATTTGTTACAACATTTTTGGAAGGTATACAACTTTGAATAAAGCAGTGAATTTACAATTAAGGAAGAATTTTGTGAAACACACTTCACACAAAATGCATCAAGAAAACAAGACGGCCATTTTATTGTCAGACTACCATTCTCAAACAATCCAAGTGCTCTAGGTGAGACAAAGAGCATAACAATATCAAGATTTAATATTTTAGAGCGACGACTATGCAGAGATCAGGACCTGAGATCCCAATACATTGAGTTCATGGATAAATACGAGGCACTGGGCCACATGATTCGCATAAATGACCAAGAGGTCCAATGACCCCATCCTTATATTCCTCATCATTGCGTGCTAAAACCAGAAAGTAGCACCACCAAGCTTCGTGTGGTATTCGATGCCTTGCCAAAATCCGCCTCAGGACTATCGTTGAACGACATTTTACACATGGGTCCTGCTACGCAAGGCGACCTATTCGGCATGTTACTACGTTTTCAAATGCCAAGATTCGTATTTTGCACGGACATTGAGAAAATGTACCGTCAAGTTTTAGTTCATCTAGCGGATCGTAACATGCAATTAGTCCTTTGGAGAAGAAATCCAGCCGAAACTATTTCAACGTACATGCTGAATGTAGTAACGTATGGAACATCCTCAGCACCTTTCCTTGCAACAAAGTGCTTACAACAATTAGCCAAAGTAAACATGGAAAGATACCCGCTAGGGGAGTATACATAAAAAAATTGTTTCTATTGGATGACGGCATGAGGGAAGCAGATAGTCTAAGCACAGCAATTCAGATACAGCAGGAACTCACACAATTGCTCCACGAAGCCGGATTTAACCCAAAAAAATGGTGTGTAAATCATTTTCAACTACTAAAGGGTATTCCTCTGAAAGATCTGGATCAATCAACTAAGGTTCTGGGATTAACATGGAATCCAAAGTCAGATCAGTTATGTCTGAAGACAAACATCCAAGACAACCAAAAAATAACTAAGCATTCAATTGTATCCGATGTGGCAAAACTTGTCGATCCACTAGGCATTGCAGGGCCAGTAGTAGTGTCTGCAAAACGCTTTATACAGAAACTGTGGGAGCTACAAATTGCATGGGATGATCCACTGCAGGAAAAATTAACTTCAGAATGGAGAACATTCCGCGAAAACCTGAAAGAGCTAAACCTCGTACATACTGGAAGACACATCCTTAACGGTCAGATAACGACTCACAAGATGGAAGAATTATTGCTAGGCTGTTATGTGCAAAATCTCGAGTTGCTCCATTGAAAAGGTTGACGCTGCCGAGACTAGAACTGTGAGCTCCTGTTCTAGGGACAATGATACCCACAAGATTAAGAAAGGAGCTTCACCTTCAAGGTCATAAAACATATTTCTGGTCCGACTCAGAAATAGTACTTCACTGGATTAATTCACAACCATCATCACTGCACACGTTTGTAGCAAATCGAATCACCAAATTATAAGAATTAACTATAATCACCCAATGGCGACACGTCAGCTCAAACTAAAATCCTGCAGACCACATTTCAAGAGGATTTAGCCCCAGGTATTGGGCGAATGCACTACATGGTTCTACGAACCAATTTTCCTTCATGGCAACGAAACAAATTGGCCTAAAGAATTCAATAAAAAACGACAACCACTGCAATGCATCTGATAGTCAAAGCCATACAAATAGCAGATTTTAAGCAAGAAATCATGAGACTACAGAACAACAAGGAAATAAATAATTCGAGTTTTATATGTACACTGTCCCCTTTCTTGATGAACATGGCGTGTTACGCGTTGGAGGAAGGCTAGAAGCCTCTAACATTTCATACAACGACAAACATCCAATACTGCTTCCACATAAAGATCCGATCGCAAAAGTAATAATGAAAATGGTCCATCTTGACAACTATCACTGTGGTCCTCAAGCAATGTTGGCAATATCCAGACAGCAGTTTTGTATTGTCAGCGGAAAATCAGAACTGTGTGCGATGCACAAGATCGAAGCCAAAGTTACTAAATCAAGTTATGGGCGAGCTACCGGCAAGCAGAGTAACTCCAGCTCGCCCACTCATGAAATCAGGAGTGGACTATTCTGGGTCCTCTACAAGATAAGAGGTAAAAGACCGCACAAGGTGTATGTAGCGGTATTCATTTGTTTCGCAACGAAGGCTATTCACTTAGAGGTAGTGACTGACCTTACCACTGAAGCATTCATTGGGGCTCTCAAGAGGCTTATAGCACGTCGACGACGTTGTCAAACAATATACTCAGATAACGCTACAAATTTTGTTGGCGCCCGAAATCAGCTAGAAGAACTTAAAATGGCCATATTTGCTGACACTTCGCAAGAGGTGATTGTTCGAGCATGTAGTAAGGATGGCATTAAGTTCAAATTCATACCACCGAAAGCAACTCACTTTGGCGGACTATGGGAAGCAGCAGTCAAATCTGCAAAGCATCTATTGTTAAGAAGTGTGTCAACAGCGTCCCTCACGCACCAGGAATTCGAAACAGTTATAATTGAAATCGAAGCAATTTTAAACTCGCGACCATTGACCCCATTATCAACGGACCCTAACGATTTAACGGCATTAACACCAGGACATTTTCTAATTGGCGAACCACTCACAGCTCAAGTGGACTCCAGGACTGCAACCTCATCCAGTTCTCTTGCAACACGATGGAGACTTGTTTCCCAACTGAAGCATGAGTTCTGGACGCGTTGGTCAACAGAATATTTACATAACTTGCAGGAGAAACGAAAGTGGAAAACATTGCACGATCATTATTTGGTGTTCTCGATTCAGATTATGTAGAGGAGATGTCAAACACAATTAAGCTATCTAAGAGTCAGACTCATTACTTGTTTCAACTATTAAAAAAATCAGACGTCCATTATTGACTCAACAATCAATATAATAAAACAGGACGAACTCAATGCTCAAAGTCAACTAAATGCCATCATCGAAATAATAAATAAAGAAGCAAATGAGATAGACAAAGAGTCCGAACAAATCAGCCAAACACAATTAATAGGACCACTAGGAAATCAAATGACGCTGATGGCAATAAATCTCCAAAGAAGAGAAACGGAAATCATAAATGTGCTCATCGACACCCACAATGGGAGAATCAGTCCACTATTATTATCCCCCCATCAACTAAGGAACGAACTTACCACAATCAAGGCACATCTTCCAGCATCTCGTACACTTCCAGTCAAAAATGACAACCTTATACAACTATATAAGCTAATGAGTGCAAAGGGAGCTGTAACTAAGGATGAAGTCATTTTCGAAGTCATGCTACCGCTAGTTGATCAACAATTTTTAGTTAGAGTTATTTAACATTGTGCCAGTACCAACCATCAGGAATGATGTTTTAGTCGCCATCAGCACAGAAAGTTCATTTTTAGCTGTAAATCCACACAGGGATGAATACGTGCCATTTACAAATGATGAATTGTCCAAATGTATCACAGTCAAGGAAAACACATTTATATGTCACAACAAACAATTCACGCTTGGAAGGGATTTGAATTACAATTCGTGTGAAATCAAAATTTTTAACAACAGGAATACAACCGATTGCAAGTTAACCCGGCTTCCAGGCAACTCTACATGGTCGCAATTGAAAAATCAAAATAAATGGATCTTCGCGACTATCGGAGAAATCGAAGTATCATCAGTATGTGGCACCGAAATCACCCAGTGCTCATTGAAGGGAAGTGCACTACTCGAAGTCGAAACTAGCTACACAGTAAATACCAGCCGGATTACGATCCAAGGACTCATTCGGATATACTCAACGCACTCCAGAAATACCTAAATGAATCAAGTCCTGGAATTCAACATTCAACACTACCAGGCAATAAGTTATACAGCATTAATCCTGTCTACAATGCTGCTATTAGCGCTCATCACTGTTAAATATCGAATAAATCGCCACACCAACAACATCAACCATGATGACCAATCCACACCTCAGCCAGTTCCCCAATCACGGCCTGTCACGATTCACATCATAGATACCTAATTGACCGGTGGTCAAGGCGGGGAGAATGTTGCGGCCCACAACGGGTTATCAACAAAACATTTATTTAGGTCAATTCATAAGTCCTAGGTTGCATTTTTATTATTTTATGGTGTGTTTAAATGGTTTATTGGAAATGGTGTGTTTAAATTGTTTATTAAATTTTCAGTATTACTGAGCTCTGCAGCCGCTTTTCTTCAGCACCAGAAGTGCCGATCTTGTTTGAGAAATGAAAGATCTTACTTGATTGCTTGATCAATTATTTCTAAATTTTATTTACAAAATCACTAACTTATATACTAACTTATTCTAAGGGTCAGCATTAATGTGGCAATACAACTATACTGATTTTATATTTTATCTTTATTTGGTTATATTATATGGCCGGCGCTAAGGCGCCGCTGGCCAAGATTCGCAGGTTTATATGCAGAATCCCTTATTTTAATAAAACAATGTGCCGATTTAAGGCATGAAATAATTCTATTTTTATTTTTGACTTATACTGCCTTAAATACTATTTTACAAAAATATTCTTACACAACTAGTAACCTACATAATCATACATTTAATTCATCAAAAACCCTTTTCACTAATTCAGCAATTTATTGCAATTGCCAAATATTCAAGCTACAAAGTATTTGTTAGTTTATTAATAAAAGTTAGTGTGTCAGTACGATCAATGAAAATTGATCGTTTTGTTCCGTTTGTTTTTTCTTTTAAAAAGCAAAAGAAACAAAAGAAAATAAAAGGGGACAAAAGGTGCGTTCAGACGATACTACACTACACAACAAACCAATGGTAGATTTACTGTTCCCACGGAACTTTGCAATCTTGACAAATTTTTAGTTATCAAACCCAGCAACAAATCAATACCAAAAATTTCAATTTAATTTCACATTATAAATTGTTTTATGCCAACAGTTTGCTTCACACAGTATTCATGTTACAATTTCGCTTGATACAAATTATTTAATACAAATAAAAACAAACGTAATATCCATTACTGCTGACCAACATAAAAAATATTTAGCGTAAATAAAAAAATGAATTCAAGTTCAATGTCTTAGAGTAAATAACATTCTTACATTGCTTATGTTAATTATAGACTCACTACACCCTTACCCTTCTAGGTTTGGGTATTATTAAAAATTATGTATTTATATTTATAAAGTGAATTTTAAGTATTTACTCTGTATATTTTTTATTCATATTGTTACATATAGATTTTATGTTCTTATATTATTTATATTTCTTTTTTGCCTATGTTAATTTAAATCATTTTTTTTAGCAAATTCTTATGCACTAGTTTTGTTTTTGTTTTATCAATTTCTATGAGTACATTTAAATCATCTAAGTCTAATACTTTCTATGGGCCTTTGTATGGAGGTTCAAAACTTTAACCAAAACTTCATCTCCTATTCTAAGATCTATTCTATTTTGTTTCTTTTCAGATTCTAATTTCCTTTTTCGTTTTACTTCGAGGATTATTTCTCTTGCTCTTTGTAATGAGTTATGAAGTCTAATCTTTAGTTCATTTAAATAGTTGTCAATATTATAAATCTTTCTAGTATCACTTAAAGTGTCGTTTGGCAGTCTAGGAAGTCTACCAAAAATTAGTTCAAATGGTGAATAGTCTGTATCGACATTTGGTGTCGTATTAAAAGCAAAAGTATAATATGGTATCCACTCATGCCAATTATTGTCATCTACAAAATTTAGAAAATATTCATTTAAAACGCGATGATTTCGTTCTATTGTACCTAAAGTTTCATGTTGGTAAGGCGTTGAGAAATTTTGTTTTATTTTTAATAATACACAAATCTCTCTCATTAATTCATTGGTAAATTCAGTTCCTCTATCTGTTTTGAGAATGTTAAATAGACCGTATTTTAATACAATATGTTCTATTAAAGCCTTCGCGACTGTTTTGGCATCTTTGGTTTCGATCGGACCAGCAACAACATATTTTGTCAGTTCACACTGCATTGTAAGTATGTATCTAAATTGTTCGGATGGTCTTAATGGTCCAACTGTGTCCATTACAACAGTATCAAAACCGTGTGATGGTGTATCTGTTATAGTAAAGGGTTCTTTTGTATTTTTTATCTGTTTATGTTTTTGGCATGAATCACATGTTGTTATGTATTTTTTTTTACCATTTTGTTCATATTTTTCCATATATATCTTTGTTTTAATTTGGAAAGTGTTTTCCTAATTCCAAAATGTCCTCCATGTGGTGATTCCTGAAACTCTTCTATTAATCTGTATTATATTATCTTTTATTTCTCTTGGCATTCTGTATATAATTATTTCTATATCATTTTTCTTTATATTGTGATAGTTTTCCTTCAATTCTTCGGCCGTTATATATTTAAATATTTCATCATTATCATATAGTACGTACTTTTTAAATTTAAATTTCTTCAATCTTAATAAAAGTTTCTCCAAAAATGTTCCTGAAAACATAGGATTTTCGCTTTTATTGCATATTATGCGCGTTATTTTATCATTCTTTTCCTTTAGTTTATTCTTTAATTGTTGCTGCAGCTTATTATCATATATAAATTCAATCTTAATGTTATTTATTGACGTGCATTCCCACATATGAAGGTGATCAGTCTCCTTTCGAGATATGCAGTCGTTCTTTTTATTTTCATCTTTATCATATTTATTTTTCATTTCGTTGTTAAACATATTTCCTGTTATTGCCAAGGTTTTCTATTCTTTTTCATCAATACAGATTGGAATCATGTCTCTTAATATTTGTGAGTTTATTTCTACACGCGATAGAGCGTCTGCGTTCGTATTATTCGCTCCCTTTTTATATTTTATATCAAAGTCATAATCCGATAATTCAAGTCTAATTCTGGTTAATTTTGAAGACGGGTTTTTATGTGTAAACATAGCAATAAGAGGTCTATGGTCTGTGACTACGGTAAATTTTCTACCATATAGATATGGTCTAAAAAATTGTATTCCCCAATGAATACCTAATAATTCTTTTTCAATTACTGATTTATTTTTCTCAATTTTATTCAATGTTCTACTTGCATATGATATGGGTAAATCGTTTCCGATTTCACCCTGTGAAAGAACTGCTCCCAAAGCTACATTTGAAGCGTCTGTCGTTAAAATGAATGGTTCGTCAAAGTTGGGATATCGTAATATTGGCGGGTTTTTTAATTTGTCTCTTAGCGTCTCAAATGCTATTTGGCAATCTTCTGTCCAATTGAAAATTACTTTTTTTTTAAATAAATTATTAAGACATGTTGCCGTTTTGGCGAAGTCTGGAATGAATCTTCTGTAATAATTGCAGAAGGCTATAAAGCGTCTAACGTCGTCTGGGTTTTTTGGAACAGGATATTGTTCAATTACTTTGTATTTCGTCGGGTCGGTTTTTATACCATTTTTTGTAATCAAATGTCCTAAATACAAAACTTCTGGTTTTAAGAAACAACATTTTGATGGATTCAGCTTCAAATTGTATTGTTTTAGTCTTTCTAAGACTCTTATGAGGTTCTCATTGTGGTGCTTCAAACTGCATCCGAAAATAATGACGTCGTCAACATACAAAATTGCTTCTGATTCTAACCCAGATAATGCTATGGTCAACATTCTTTGGAAACTGTTAGATGATATTTTTAAACCGAATGGTAGTCTTGTATATTGAAAGTGACCGTTTGGTGTAGAAAATGTTGTTAGTGGTCGTGATTGTGGTTCGAGTTCTATTTGGTGAAATGAGCTTGTCATGTCTAAAGTGGAAAAATATTTAGCTCTACCTAATCTGTCCAATACATCTTCAAGTCTGGTTAAAGGGAATTTGTCGTTTACTATCTTGTCATTTAAACGTCTGAAATCACCAACTAAACGCCATTTTTCCGTAACGTTCTGTCCTTTTTTTGGTACTAATAATAATGGAGAATTATATGGACTAATAGATGGTTCTACTATGTCTTTTTCTAATAACTTTTAATAACTTTTTTAATGGTATTGTTGTGATTCCCAATTTCTCTAGGCAGTGCGCCTCTAAAGTGTTAAAAATTTTAACATAGCGTTGGCCATCTTTGGGAATTATAGTAGTAAAGTGGTAATGGTGCCCTGAGTCCTGTTTTGGGAATTAAAAACCGGGAAAATAGGACTCAGACCCCCATTAATACAAAAGTGATGGCAACCCTGTTCCGAATGTGGGGGATTTTGGGGATTTTCATGCAGAGATTTTGTGTGTGTGTGTGTGTGTGTGGTTGTGTGTGTGTGTGATTTTGATTCTATGTATGTATGTATGTACTTATGTGTACAGCTTTTGTTGTTATTGTAGAGAAACGGTGTGCTTACAGTAGATGGATGTATGGAATTGTTGGTGTTTGTATGTGTGTATGGATGCGTGTGTGTTTATGTATTTAATTGTGTATGTGTGTTTATGTATTTAATTGTGTGTCTGCCGGTGTCGGATACTTTTGTTGTAGTGGTAGACAAACATTATACCCATGTAGGAAATACCGATTTTGAAAATGTACTGACTCGCTTTTCACTTGCAACCAGTACTACTCTCTAATTATGAGCCATACAAAACTTTGTACTATAGACATTTAACATGTGCTTGTTATTGAAAACCTACTAGTAATACTAAAACAATTAACTAGGTAGGTGTTATGGAAGCATGGAGAAATATCAACCAGACAGTTAGTTACTGGTACATTTCTATAATTTACGTACGTACAAATGAATGTATGTATATTGACAAGTTGATAAAAAATAACTTATTATACTACAATTGTCTCTAGAGTTTTAGTGTTGCTACAAAGACACTTGGTTCTCAGTCTGACTGTAGGGTAGTGACAAGGGATCTGTGTAATTGTATGTATGTAGTGATTGTTATTTGGTAGACTTTGGTTTGCTGTTTTAAGTTATCGCATTTATGTTAGCGATTTCTGGGGAAATAATTTAATAGGTGCAGAGAATGGCAACCCTGCTGTAAATGGCAGTGGATAGGGATTGTATTTGGTAATGTATATTTATGTTGTTGGATTCATGTACGTGATTGTATCTATTTTTGCTTTGAAGAATATCATTGCTTGTGTGAATCACATCAACACTTTTTCATACATATTTACAAATGAACGTATATATGTTTTCAAGGCTATTGACGTTGCTATTCTTATGGAGAAAGAAAATATTGTGTTGGCATAAGTTTTATATGTATATACAGGTGAATTTCAGATGTTAAATGTCTTGAATCCTATCAGGTTGATAGGAAGATCTTTTGAATAGGGATAATGATATTTTTATTTCAGTATATTTTCACTTTAATGAAACAATTATAGGAAATAGCTTTTGGAGAAATACAGCAAAAAATTATAGAAGCACCTACTTTCACATGTTTTCATTTTTCTCGTACGTGTGCATTACAAACTGATGCTAGCGATTTTGTTCTAGGTGTTGATGTGTATATGAATTTCATCATATATCGTAATACCAACAGAGAATTATGGAAAAGTATGTGTGTGTGTGTGTGTATGAATTTGAGCATATGTCGTAATAAATTAGATTTGGTGACTACTACGCGATTCTCATATAAAGTATATAAGGAGAAGAAATAATGTAGACTGTCATCAGTCTGCTCTGATATCTCAACAAGTGATAACCTATTTTCCCAACCAAAATTTCTAAAGTGTTTGAAATCCAAAAACTATAAAAGTGCTAGAACTAACTACTGTTTGTTAAACAAGTTTATACTGTATAAAAAATAATTAAATAAACTTTTTTATAATTGAAATAAATTGTTTATAAATAAAATAATTAAATAAATTGTTTATAAATAAAATAATTGAATAAATAAACAAATAAATAATTAAATATAATGAATACTACAAGTTGTACCATATGCAATAAAGTCTTTATGACTCAAACAAAACTAAATCAGCATATGGAAACGCACTCGTATGCTAACCAATCAAAGGCTGCCTTTGGAATTAATAAGCTAATTTTTCAAAACAAATATTGTGAGGATTGTGATGAGATGATCCCATCAAATGCTTATATGGCTCATGTCAGAACCACAAAACACAAAAACAGTTGTCACCAAGAACGGATTGATGATTTTCTCACTAAAAGAGTAAGTAACTTCAATGGGAGTATCGAGACATATATCCTCCTCAACAAAAATGTGGGTGTCTTGTTTCCGGAAGAGTTTCTGAAATCTGCAAAGAGCTTCATAGTACAACAACTCCATGAAATTAGTAGGATACATACTACATTTAAATTTAATATGGAGCTCACATGTGATTATAAGAAGATGGTGAATGGTGAGATGAATGTTTCCCAACTTGTACATATTTCGAAAATGATGTTGGTGACTTTGTCTGATGACATAGAACAGATGTACAAGAAACAGACGGACGAGCTAAGAGCCAAAATGGAAGAATTTCAAGAGAGGGATAGTGGATGGACTTTGACTTCAATAAATTTCCTTGAAGTTAATATAAACAAGGCGTCCATAACAAGAGGATCGAGTTTTATCCCTCTCCCAAAAAATATTGCAGCAAAACATGCATGCATAAATGTTGAGAATAATGACATTTATTGCTTTAAATGGTGTCTAATTGCCGCTTTAAATGTAAATAGTGGTCTGAATCCTAAACAACGGAAAAACTATAGAAATTACAATATTGCTGACATTTCTGATGAGAATATTAATATAGGAGCAATTGCATTAAATTTTGAAGGCCTGGAGTTTCCACTCCCATTGAAGCAGATAAAACAATTCGAGAATCACAATGATATGAGCATAAATGTATTTGGTCACAATGGAACATCGCTTATAGGGCCATACTACATAACAAAAGTAGAAAAACACATTCATATTAATCTCTTATTGCTCCAGTCTAATGACAACTTCCACTATGTGCTCATCAAAGATATATGAAAGTAAGTTTCATTAGTGCATTTATGCAAAATATATTCTCTATTTAAAAAGTTACTTCTTATTGTTATATTAATTTACATATTATTTTATTTTTCTCTCTTCTTTAGACTTCTTCGTTCCAGTATAACCTCTCACGTTAAAAAGATTTATATCTGCAACACCTGCCTTTATCATACACATGATGCTTATGTGTACAGTCAACATAAACATTTTTGTGGTAAAAAAGTCATCAGGATGCCCGAAGATGGATGTATTATTAAGTACAAAAACTACTACAAACAGCTAGATGTACCATTTGTCATCTACGCAGACTTCGAGTCTATTTTAGAAAAACTCCATGATCCTGTAAGTAAAAGCACTACAAATGTACAGAAACACCATGCGTGTGCATTCGGCTATTTTATTACTTGTAGTTTTAAGAAGGAAAATAACTTATATAGACATTATTTTGGTGAAGATTCGGCAAATGTGTTTATCAAAAAAATAGTTGAAGATTGTACAGATATCTATCTAAATTATTTACTAAAAGTTAAGGAAATGTTCATGACCCCAACAGAAATAGCTCAATATAATAATGCAAAAATTGTCATATATGTAAGAAAATATTAAATAACGATAAAGTTAGAGATCATTGTAATCTTACGGGCAATTATCGTGGATCAGCTCATAGCGAATGAAATTTAAATTATAAAACACCTCAGTTTATTCCGGTTATTTTCCATAATCTTTCTGCATATGATATGCACCTATTTTTCAAAGAACTTTCTACTATAAAAAATGCCACAATAAAAGTGATTCCCCAGAACACAGAACGTTATATTTCTCTTTCAATTTTTATCAGATTATATGAAAAACATGGATTCGAAATAAGATTTATAGACTCGTTTAGATTTATGGCTTCGAGTTTAGATACGTTAGCAAAAAATCTTGATAGCAATGATTTTAATACTATTCGATCATGTTTCGTTTATGAAGCTCATTTCAACCTGATTAGAAGAAAGGGTGTATTTCCGTACTCTTACATGGATTCCATGACTAAGTTTAAGGAAATTAAACTCCCTAGTAGAGAAGAGTTCTTCAATATTCTAACGAATGAAGAATGTGATGTTGTCGAGTATGAACATGCTCAAAAAATATGGAGAGAGTTTAACTGTAAAATCCTCCTTGACTATACTGAACTCTACTTAAAGACAGATGTTCTTCTTCTAACTGACGTGTTTGAAAATTTTAGGAAAATTTGTAGAGGTATATACGATTTGGACCCCTGTCATTATTATACAGCACCAGGCTTATCCTGGGATGCAATGTTAAAAACCACAGAAGTTTCACTGGAACAGTTCACTGATTCCGAAATGTATATGTTTATGCAAAACGGAATTAGAGGTGGACTAGTTCAATGCTCGCAAAGATATTCGAAAGCGAATAACAAATATTTGGAAGATTTTGATGCATCAAAACCATCAGAATTTCTTGTCTACTTAGACGAAATAACCTTTACGGTTGGGCGATGTCGGAATATCTTCCTTACGGTGAATTTGAGTGGGTATGTGATACTGATTTTGATGTTAAGAAAATTTCTGATACTGCAGAGTATGGGTACATTTTGGAAGTGGATATAGATTATCCCGATTCAGTGCATGATCTACATAATGATTTGCCATTTTGTCCCCAAAATAAGCCAGTGGGGGGATCCAAAATCAAAAAATTAGTTGCAGACTTAAACGCAAAACAAATTACACCATGTACTTTACAGTTTTAAAAGAAGCCATTTAAAATGGTCTAATCTTAAAATAAATCCATAGAATACTCAGATTTAAGCAATCCCCTTGGCTTAAAAAATATATTGACTTAAACACATTACATAGGACAAATGCTAAAAATAATTTTGAAAAAGACTTCTTCAAACTTTTGAACAACGCTGTTTATGGGAAGACAATGGAAAACATTGAAAAACGTAGGGATATTAGAATTGCTTCATCTTGGGAAACAACAAACAGGAATCATTTAGGTCTCAGAGCATTAATTTCGAAACCAAATTTTATGCAGTTGACAAAATTTTCTGATGATATGTATGCGGTAGAGTTAGAAATAATGGAACCACTATATGATAAACCCATATATGTTGGCTTTACATTATGGCTTCATGAAGCCTAAATTTGCAGAGAACTTTTCTCTCAACTATATGGATACTGACTCGTTTATTTATTCAATTAAAACTGATGATTTTTACGATGACATCCGTAATGATATTATTTTGAATTTTGATACGTCAGAATATCCTATAGATAATCAATTTCGTTTGCGGCTACTCAATAAGAAGGTTTTAGGTATGATGAAAGATGAAAACAGTGGGGATATAATGACAGAGTTTGTTGGTTTAAGAGCAAAAATGTATTCTCTGTCGACTCTTCGCTCGGAAGCTGTTAAAAAATCTAAAGGGGTCAAAAAGTCTGTAATTAAAAAGTTGTCCATTAATGATTACAAAAGTTGCTTATTTGAATCCAAAATTATCAAAATATCTCAGATGAAATGTTTTTGTTTAGGTCTAAAACACATCAACTATTTAGTCAAAAACTAAATAAAATAGCTCTTAGCTTTTCTGATGATAAAAGAAATATAATGAAAGATAAAATAAAAACGCGTGCATGGGGGCATTACATAGACCGAAATAATGAAACAATGGATGTAGAATAGAATGCTTCCTACTAAATTGCATGTAAGAGGACAACAAGAATTTAATTTTGTACCAATTATACTTATTTAATTATTTATTAATTTATTTATTATTTACTTATTTGTATATTAATTTATTTATGTATTTATTTCTGTATTAATTTATTTATTGGTTATATATACATATATATATCTTTGTTTATGAATGTATCTATTAATTTTAGTATATTATTCACACAAAAGCATGTTAAAATTTAATGGTCTAAAACTTTTATCTTTTTTTGCCTGTACCTAAATTATTTGTAAATAAGAATCAAATATTACATTAATGATCTTTTTTTTCTCTCTTTCTTTTTATATCATATATTTTTATATATACATAGAGTTAAATTTGTATTAGTACTAAGATTTTTAAGAAAAAAATTAGAAATAAAATATTGAAAACAGAATTAAATATGTGAATGGTTTTCATTTCTTTATTGGCTTTACTTCGTTGGATCAAAAAATTTTTGCTTTTTCCTTATATCCAAATTTCTGTTTTTATATTGCTTAAACATGCACAGTCTTGTTTTCATGTTACTTAAACATGCGCAATCATGTTTTCTTTGAGAGGTTCTATACAAGAGGAATTAATTCCACAATATTATGAAATTCCATTAAATTTCATCAGATATTTTCTTATCGACACTAACTGCTTTAACACCATCTCATTATTGTTTGCTAACAGAAAATAGCAGAACAGGTATCAGCTATCAGGTCAGCTTTTTCAGCTATCAGATCAGCTTTTCAGGACCTGGTCTGGTTTTCAGATCAGCTTTTCAGGAGCTGGTCTGGTTTTCAGATCAGCTTTTCAGGAGCTGGTCTGGTTTTCAGATTAGTTTTTCAGGAGCTGGTCTGGTTTTCAGATCATCTTATCAGATATCAAATCAGCTTATCAGGTAGCTAGTCTGGCTTTCAGATCAGGCTATCTGATTCAGATTGAATTATCAGTTTACAAGTAGCTAGCCATTTATAACATTTTTATGAATGAAGTTTAGGGTCAGATGAAATACGAAAAGGTAAACTTTTATGAGCAGTAATTTTTATTTATTTTTTCTAAAACGAAATTCGTTTAATTCAATATCTTTGCTTATAATCAAAATCCCATATTTATCCTTCCAACACTCTCTACAAACTTCTTAAAACTTTTAAAAATTCATATTACATACAACATGATGCCTATAAACGTCCTTAATTTTTTTCTCATCTTGCATAAACATTATAATTACATTTTCATTGTCTCTTATTAAATCCTTACAACCATATTCATAAAAATATTAAACAGCATTTCGAATTTTGTTTAAGCAAAATTCACTAAAATTGTATTCATAATAGAAATTTTGCTTAAAAAACATCTTTTAAACCTTATATAAATCACCTAATTTTAAAATTGACTGCACCCATATTTAAAATAATTTTGAGTTGACCTTGGTATAATTTTGCTTCATGTTTATTTGTATATTTAACTTTGACTGTATGTATGTACATATGTATGCATGCATGTATTAGGAATAATGCTAAAAGTTTGGCACAAGTACAATGATGACTCATTCTACTTGTGCCCCATACAAAAATATACACGTACCAGTGATGGTATTTGAGAATTTTAGTTTCGTGCCAAAATGTTAGCCAAAAAGTGCCAAAATTACTTAAAAAGTGCCAAAAAATAAATGTACATACATACATTTCGTCCACTTTAGATTTTTTTAAGCTAGCAAGGACGCGACCTTATAGAATTTGTTTGTTTTTTGAGTCAGTTGTGTTGAATCTTGAACAATTCACATATGCGAACGAATATAACGAATGATATATAACTGGCCAAAATGTAAAAAAAACCGATAGTTTCGACGCCGGTTAATCTATGTATGACAAAAAGGCAGGCGACTCGGTGCGCCATTTAGGCAAGGAGAACAAAAAAGAAGCGAACAAAAAACAACATGTAAGATGTCATTTACTTGAAACTAATACTTTCATTGTTGCAGCTTTTAGAAGTACACATTTTTACAACAGATTTTACAAATTTTGCTGAAGTATTTTCTACAATATTAACAACTTTTTTCAAAAATGTTGGATGTTGCATTAGTGCCAAAATTTGGGTGAGCTTGCCATCGTGCCATTAATCATTGAATTGTGCCAAAAATGGCACGATCGTGCCACATTTACCAACCGTGACACGTACTTATATATGTATGTATATTATTCTGCTTTTCAGATGCAACATCATCAAATATCATAATTAAAATGCTTTAAGCTTTATTATAATATATCATTCTTTTAAAAATGAAATTAACTTCTTCGGATATTCATATTTGGCTTGATGTAGATAATTTGAGTATAAATAGAAATATTCAGACTTGGCTCAGCAGTAGTGAACTGGCTGTTGAGGCGCCGATTAAAATTGTTAAATTGTGGCTGAAATTGTTAAATTGTGGCTGAAATTGTTAAATTGTGGCTGAAATTGTTAAATTTGGGTAATTAAAACTTGAAAATTCTTAAATTCTTGGAAATTTGTGAAATTTGATACCTGCGAGGGTGGTTCGATAAGTCCGTCCAAATTTTTTTTATTTTTCCTAATGCTAACGGAAAATCCTGAAAATGATTTTGCGTAATGTGGACCAGGAAAAAAGTGAAAAAAAAATTTTGTAATGCCGACGGGAAAAATGTGAAAAAAAAATATTTTTCCTAATGCCAACGGAAAATCCTGAAAATGATTTTTCGTAATGTGGACCAGGAAAAAAGTAAAAAAAAATATTTAGTAATGCCGACGGCAAAAACGTGAAAAAAAATATTTTTGTAATGCCGACGGGAAAAACGTGAAAAAAAATATTTTTCCTAATGCCAGCGGAAAATCATAAAAATGATTTTTCGTAATGTGGACGTAAAACGTAAACAATTTCAATCAGCGCCGAATCCCAGTTCACTACTACTGAGCCAAGTCTGAATATTTCTATTTATACTCAAATTATCTACATCAAGCCAAATATGAATATCCGAAGAAGTTAATTTCATTTTTAAAAGAATGATATATTATAATAAAGCTTAAAGCATTTTAATTATGATATTTGCTGATGTTGCATCTGTAAAGCAGAATAATATACGTACATATATGTACGTGTATATTTTTGTATGGGGCACAAGTAGAATGAGTCGTCATTCTAATACATACATGTATACATATGTACATACATACAGTCAAAGTTAAATATACAAATAAACATGAAGCAAAATTATACCAAGGTCAACTCAAAATTATTTTAAATATGGGTGCAGTCAATTTTAAAATTAGGTGATTTATATAAGGTTTAAAAGATGTTTTTTAAGCAAAATTTCTATTATGAATACAATTTTAGTGAATTTTGCTTAAACAAAATTCGAAATGCTGTTTAATATTTTTATGAATATGGTTGTAAGGATTTAATAAGAGACAATGAAAATGTAATTATAATGTTTATGCAAGATGAGAAAAAAATTAAGGACGTTTATAGGCATCATGTTGTATGTAATATGAATTTTTAAAAGTTTTAAGAAGTTTGTAGAGAAGGATAAATATGGGATTTTGATTATAAGCAAAGATATTGAATTAAACGAATTTCGTTTTAGAAAAAATAAATAGAAATTACTGCTCATAAAAGTTTACCTTTTCGTATTTCATCTGACCCTAAACTTCATTCATAAAAATGTTATAAATGGCTAGCTACTTGTAAACTGATAATTCAATCTGAATCAGATAGCCTGATCTGAAAGCCAGACTAGCTACCTGATAAGCTGATTTGATATCTGATAAGATGATCTGAAAACCAGACCAGCTCCTGAAAAACTAATCTGAAAACCAGACCAGCTCCTGAAAAGCTGATCTGAAAACCAGACCAGCTCCTGAAAAGCTGATCTGAAAACCAGACCAGGTCCTGAAAAGCTGATCTGATAGCTGAAAAAGCTGACCTGATAGCTGATACCTGTTCTGCTATTTTCTGTTAGCAAACAATAATGAGATGGTGTTAAAGCAGTTAGTGTCGATAAGAAAATATCTGATGAAATTTAATGGAATTTCATAATATTGTGGAATTAATTCCTCTTGTATAGAACCTCTCAAAGAAAACATGATTGCGCATGTTTAAGTAACATGAAAACAAGACTGTGCATGTTTAAGCAATATAAAAACAGAAATTTGGATATAAGGAAAAAGCAAAAATTTTTTGATCCAACGAAGTAAAGCCAATAAAGAAATGAAAACCATTCACATATTTAATTCTGTTTTCAATATTTTATTTCTAATTTTTTTCTTAAAAATCTTAGTACTAATACAAATTTAACTCTATGTATATATAAAAATATATGATATAAAAAGAAAGAGAGAAAAAAAAGATCATTAATGTAATATTTGATTCTTATTTACAAATAATTTAGGTACAGGCAAAAAAAGATAAAAGTTTTAGACCATTAAATTTTAACATGCTTTTGTGTGAATAATATACTAAAATTAATAGATACATTCATAAACAAAGATATATATATGTATATATAACCAATAAATAAATTAATACAGAAATAAATACATAAATAAATTAATATACAAATAAGTAAATAATAAATAAATTAATAAATAATTAAATAAGTATAATTGGTACAAAATTAAATTCTTGTTGTCCTCTTACATGCAATTTAGTAGGAAGCATTCTATTCTACATCCATTGTTTCATTATTTCGGTCTATGTAATGCCCCCATGCACGCGTTTTTATTTTATCTTTCATTATATTTCTTTTATCATCAGAAAAGCTAAGAGCTATTTTATTTAGTTTTTGACTAAATAGTTGATGTGTTTTAGACCTAAACAAAAACATTTCATCTGAGATATTTTGATAATTTTGGATTCAAATAAGCAACTTTTGTAATCATTAATGGACAACTTTTTAATTACAGACTTTTTGACCCCTTTAGATTTTTTAACAGCTTCCGAGCGAAGAGTCGACAGAGAATACATTTTTGCTCTTAAACCAACAAACTCTGTCATTATATCCCCACTGTTTTCATCTTTCATCATACCTAAAACCTTCTTATTGAGTAGCCGCAAACGAAATTGATTATCTATAGGATATTCTGACGTATCAAAATTCAAAATAATATCATTACGGATGTCATCGTAAAAATCATCAGTTTTAATTGAATAAATAAACGAGTCAGTATCCATATAGTTGAGAGAAAAGTTCTCTGCAAATTTAGGCTTCATGAAGCCATAATGGAAGTCATACATTATCCACATGGATAACCCCAGTACTGTAAAGCCAACATATATGGGTTTATCATATAGTGGTTCCATTATTTCTAACTCTACCGCATACATATCATCAGAAAATTTTGTCAACTGCATAAAATTTGGTTTCGAAATTAATGCTCTGAGACCTAAATGATTCCTGTTTGTTGTTTCCCAAGATGAAGCAATTCTAATATCCCTACGTTTTTCAATGTTTTCCATTGTCTTCCCATAAACAGCGTTGTTCAAAAGTTTGAAGAAGTCTTTTTCAAAATTATTTTTAGCATTTGTCCTATGTAATGTGTTTAAGTCAATATATTTTTTAAGCCAAGGGGATTGCTTAAATCTGAGTATTCTATGGATTTATTTTAAGATTAGACCATTTGAAATGGCTTGTTTTAAAACTCTATAGTGCATGGTGTTATTTGTTTTTGCGTGTAACTCTGCACCTAATATTTTGATTTTGGATCCCCCCACTGGCTTATTTTGGGGACAAAATGGCAAATTATTATGTAGATCATGCACTGAATCGGGATAATCTATATCCACTTCCAAAATGTACCCATACTCTGCAGTATCAGAAATTTTCTTAACATCAAAATCAGTATCACATACCCACTCAAATTCACCGTAAGGAAGATATTCCGACATCGCCCAACCGTAAAGGTTATTTGCGTCTAAGTAGACAAGAAATTCTGATGGTTTTGATGCATCAAAATCTTCCAAATATTTGTTATTCGCTTTCGAATATCTTTGCGAGCATTGAACTAGTCCACCTCTAATTCCGTTTTGCATAAACATATACATTTCGGAATCAGTGAACTGTTCCAGTGAAACTTCTGTGGTTTTTAACATTGCATCCCAGGATAAGCCTGGTGCTGTATAATAATGACAGGGGTCCAAATCGTATATACCTCTACAAATTTTCCTAAAATTTTCAAACACGTCAGTTAGAAGAAGAACATCTGTCTTTAAGTAGAGTTCAGTATAGTCAAGGAGGGTTTTACAGTTAAACTCTCTCCATATTTTTTGAGCATGTTCATACTCGACAACATCACATTCTTCATTCGTTAGAATATTGAAGAACTCTTCTCTACTAGGGAGTTTAATTTCCTTAAACTTAGTCATGGAATCCATGTAA
Source organism: Tachina fera (assembly GCA_905220375.1). Taxonomy (NCBI): domain Eukaryota; kingdom Metazoa; phylum Arthropoda; class Insecta; order Diptera; family Tachinidae; genus Tachina; species Tachina fera. Next base: position 85,984,843 of record LR999965.1, on the reverse strand, counting down.
GAGTACGGAAATACACCCTTTCTTCTAATCAGGTTGAAATGAGCTTCATAAACGAAACATGATCGAATAGTATTAAAATCATTGCTATCAAGATTTTTTGCTAACGTATCTAAACTCGAAGCCATAAATCTAAACGAGTCTATAAATCTTATTTCGAATCCATGTTTTTCATATAATCTGATAAAAATTGAAAGAGAAATATAACGTTCTGTGTTCTGGGGAATCACTTTTATTGTGGCATTTTTTATAGTAGAAAGTTCTTTGAAAAATAGGTGCATATCATATGCAGAAATATTATGGAAAATAACCGGAATAAACTGAGGTGTTTTATAATTTAAATTACATTCGCTATGAGCTGATCCACGATAATTGCCCGTAAGATATCATTGTCATCTAACTTTATCGTTATTTAATATTTTCTTACATATATGACAATTTTTTGCATTATTATATTGAGCTATTTCTATTGGGGTCATGAACATTTCCTTAACTTTTAGTAAATAATTTAGATAGGTATCTGTACAATCTTCAACTACAGGATGGCCCAGAAAGACCGAAGTGGTGTAAATTCCTTATAACTTTTTATTTAAGACATATTTTTTTAATTTTTTGTTTTTTAAATACAGTAAATTTATAGGGAATATTTTTAGATTAGTTGTTAAAAATGATATCCCGCAAGTGGAGGCCATTTTCTGCTTCGCACAAATGATCTCTTTTCAACACATTTTCCATGACCTTTCGCAAAACTTCCGGTGTTATGTTGTTAATTTCGTCTGGAATATTGGTTTTTAATTCCTCAATAGTCCTAGGCTTATTAACATAAACTTTCACTTTTAAATAACTCCAAAGGAAACAGTCTGGAGCGGTTAAATCCGGGGAACGCGGATGCCAATTAAAATTGCTTCTACGCGAATTTATTCTTTCCCCAAAGATGTCGCGTAAAATAGCCATTGTGGCCCTCGGAGTGTGCGCTGTGGCTCCATCCTTTTGGAACCATATTTGCGGATGGTATTCCACGGCTGGCCTTACAAAATTTTCCAATATGGCCCGATATCGATCACCATTGATGGAAATGGCGACACCTCGTTAATTTTCCAAAAAATATGGACCAATGATCCTTTCTGAAGAAACACCGCACCAAACTTAACTGGGTGTAATTGTCGTTGATGAAGTACTCTCGGGTTTTCCTTAGCCCATATCCTAAAGTTTTGCTTGTTAACAAACCCATTTAATTGGAAATGGGCTTCGTCACTCATAAATAAGTTATGAATAATGGAAATGGAAAGAGCACATTTGTGCCAAGCAGAAAATGGCCACCACTTGCGGGATACAATTTTTAATAACTAATCTAAAAATATTCCCTATAAATTTACTGTATTTAAAAAACAAAAAATTAAAAAAATATGTCTTAAATAAAAAGTTATAAGGAATTCACACCACTTCGGTCTTTCTGGGCCACCCTGTATTTTTTTGATAAACACATTTGCCGAATCTTCACCAAAATAATGTCTATATAAGTTATTTTCCTTCTTAAAACTACAAGTAATAAAATAGCCGAATGCACACGCATGGTGTTTCTGTACATTTGTAGTGCTTTTACTTACAGGATCATGGAGTTTTTCTAAAATATACTCGAAGTCTGCGTAGATGACAAATGGTACATCTAGCTGTTTGTAGTAGTTTTTGTACTTAATAATACATCCATTTTCGGGCATCCTGATGACTTTTTTACCACAAAAATGTTTATGTTGACTGTACACATAAGCATCATGTGTATGATAAAGGCAGGTGTTGCAGATATAAATCTTTTTAACGTGAGAGGTTATACTGGAACGAAGAAGTCTAAAGAAGAGAGAAAAATAAAATAATATGTAAATTAATATAACAATAAGAAGTAACTTTTTAAATAGAGAATATATTTTGCATAAATGCACTAATGAAACTTACTTTCATATATCTTTGATGAGCACATAGTGGAAGTTGTCATTAGACTGGAGCAATAAGAGATTAATATGAATGTGTTTTTCTACTTTTGTTATGTAGTATGGCCCTATAAGCGATGTTCCATTGTGACCAAATACATTTATGCTCATATCATTGTGATTCTCGGATTGTTTTATCTGCTTCAATGGGAGTGGAAACTCCAGGCCTTCAAAATTTAATGCAATTGCTCCTATATTAATATTTTCATCAGAAATGTCAGCAATATTGTAATTTCTATAGTTTTTCCGTTGTTTAGGATTCAGACCACTATTTACATTTAAAGCGGCAATTAGACACCATTTAAAGCAATAAATGTCATTATTCTCAACATTTATGCATGCATGTTTTGCTGCAATATTTTTTGGGAGAGGGATAAAACTCGATCCTCTTGTTATGGACGCCTTGTTTATATTAACTTCAAGGAAATTTATTGAAGTCAAAGTCCATCCACTATCCCTCTCTTGAAATTCTTCCATTTTGGCTCTTAGCTCGTCCGTCTGTTTCTTGTACATCTGTTCTATGTCATCAGACAAAGTCACCAACATCATTTTCGAAATATGTACAAGTTGGGAAACATTCATCTCACCATTCACCATCTTCTTATAATCACATGTGAGCTCCATATTAAATTTAAATGTAGTATGTATCCTACTAATTTCATGGAGTTGTTGTACTATGAAGCTCTTTGCAGATTTCAGAAACTCTTCCGGAAACAAGACACCCACATTTTTGTTGAGGAGGATATATGTCTCGATACTCCCATTGAAGTTACTTACTCTTTTAGTGAGAAAATCATCAATCCGTTCTTGGTGACAACTGTTTTTGTGTTTTGTGGTTCTGACATGAGCCATATAAGCATTTGATGGGATCATCTCATCACAATCCTCACAATATTTGTTTTGAAAAATTAGCTTATTAATTCCAAAGGCAGCCTTTGATTGGTTAGCATACGAGTGCGTTTCCATATGCTGATTTAGTTTTGTTTGAGTCATAAAGACTTTATTGCATATGGTACAACTTGTAGTATTCATTATATTTAATTATTTATTTGTTTATTTATTCAATTATTTTATTTATAAACAATTTATTTAATTATTTTATTTATAAACAATTTATTTCACTTATAAAAAAGTTTATTTAATTATTTTTTATACAGTATAAACTTGTTTAACAAACAGTAGTTAGTTCTAGCACTTTTATAGTTTTTGGATTTCAAACACTTTAGAAATTTTGGTTGGGAAAATAGGTTATCACTTGTTGAGATATCAGAGTAGACTGATGACAGTCTACATTATTTCTTCTCCTTATATACTTTATATGAGAATCGCGTAGTAGTCACCAAATCTAATTTATTACGACATATGCTCAAATTCATACACACACACACTTACACACACACACATACTTTTCCATAATTCTCTGTTGGTATTACGATATATGATGAAATTCATATACACATCAACACCTAGAACAAAATCGCTAGCATCAGTTTGTAATACACACGTACGAGAAAAATCGGGACATGTGAAAGTAGGTGCTTCTATAATTTTTAGCTGTATTTCTCCAAAAGCTATTTCCTATAATTGTTTCATTAAAGTGAAAATATACTGAAATAAAAATATCATTATCCCTATTCAAAAGATCTTCCTATCAACCTGATAGGATTCAAGACATTTAACATCTGAAATTCACCTGTATATACATATAAAACTTATGCCAACACAATATTTTCTTTCTCCATAAGAATAGCAACGTCAATAGCCTTGAAAACATATATACGTTCATTTGTAAATATGTATGAAAAAGTGTTGATGTGATTCACACAAGCAATGATATTCTTCAAAGCAAAAATAGATACAATCACGTACATGAATCCAACAACATAAATATACATTACCAAATACAATCCCTATCCACTGCCATTTACAGCAGGGTTGCCATTCTCTGCACCTATTAAATTATTTCCCCAGAAATCGCTAACATAAATGCGATAACTTAAAACAGCAAACCAAAGTCTACCAAATAACAATCACTACATATATACAATTACACAGATCCCTTGTCACTACCCTACAGTCAGACTGAGAACCAAGTGTCTTTGTAGCAACACTAAAACTCTAGAGACAATTGTAGTATAATAAGTTATTTTTTATCAACTTGTCAATATACATACATTCATTTGTACGTACGTAAATTATAGAAATGTACCAGTAACTAACTGTCTGGTTGATATTTCTCCATGCTTCCATAACACCTACCTAGTTAATTGTTTTAGTATTACTAGTAGGTTTTCAATAACAAGCACATGTTAAATGTCTATAGTACAAAGTTTTGTATGGCTCATAATTAGAGAGTAGTACTGGTTGCAAGTGAAAAGCGAGTCAGTACATTTTCAAAATCGGTATTTCCTACATGGGTATAATGTTTGTCTACCACTACAACAAAAGTATCCGACACCGGCAGACACACAATTAAATACATAAACACACACATGCCCAATTAAATACATAAACACACACGCATCCATACACACATACAAACACCAACAATTCCATACATCCATCTACTGTAAGCACACCGTTTCTCTACAATAACAACAAAAGCTGTACACACAAGTACATATATACATACATAGAATCAAAATCACACACACACACAACCACACACACACACACAACCACACACACACACACAAAATCTCGGCATGAAAATCCCCAAAATCCCCCACATTCGGAACAGGGTTGCCATCACTTTTGTATTAATGGGGGTCTGATTCCTGTTTTCCCGGTTTTTAATTCCCAAAACAGGACTCAGGCCACCATTACCACTCTACTTATAGTGTTTGCTAAAAATACTCCATTCATTATTTCCTTACTACATGTGACACTATCTTCTTTTATGTCAATGTCTATAGGTACTATCTTCTCTGTTCTTGGAGGTATAGTTATATTACGTATTCTTTTTGTGTTAATCTCTATTGGGATTATTTTCTCTCCCTCTATGCAAGTTTTTAAAGTCAGTGTTTCATAGTCAATCTGACAATTGTATTTACAGAAAAAATCAGTTCCCAAAATTCCATCAGTAATGATTGGAAATGCTCTGTCCACTAATTGAAATCTGTGTGTTAGTGTTTGTTCTTGTAATATTATCTTCAAATCAGCAGAACCTACTGTTTCTTTGCATTCATTTGTAATGCCACTCAATCTGCAAATATTGTCAGTATTTTTGTAATAGTTGTATATTTTCTTTACAGAGTGAACCTGTGTCTATTAAAAATATTAATTTATAATTAATGTTTTTTACCGTTAAGAAAAGAAAATTCGATGTCCCAATATGCAGTGTATAAACCCTTAATTTTTCCTGTTCGGAGATTCGTAATGAGTCTCCAGGGTTTGTACGTTTCCCTGTTGTTGTACTGCATGAACATTGGAGTAGCTTCTTCCTCTTGTGTTATTATTGTATCATTTACCTCTGTTGGATGTATTGTTGTTATAGCCATTGTAATTATTGTTGTAGTTGTTGTAGAGTCTGTTATTTTTATTATTTCTGTTATGGTTTCTGTTGTTATTGTTAAAATTTCTGTTGATATTGTTATAGTTTCTGTTGTTCCTATTTATGTTAAAATGTCTATCCGTCTGTGGATTGAGATGATTCCTGTTTCTGTTATTTCTAATTCCTGAATTATTTCTATTTGTGTTATTGTAATAATTTCGTTTATTATTGTTTATTTGTAAAGTTGTAAATGTATCTGATAGTTGTAATGATCTTTCCTGTGTACTTGCAATGTCATTGGCTTGTGCCAAAGTCTTGGGTTGTGCAGCTATTACAGTGGGTCTTATGTCTTTATATTAACCTTCTTGAAAAATTTCTAGAGCCAGTTTTTCCTTCATAGTCTTAATCGTAGAGCGAGCTACTTGATTTGAACTGTCCTCTAGTTCTGAAATTTGTACCAATGTCAAGTCCGCTATTAAAGTGTTAATTCGTTCTTTGCAATTAAGTACATTTCCTTTTTGCTTGGTATTCTTTAAATCAAAATGTATGCTGCTTGCCGTTCTTGTGGATTTGAAATGTTTTGTTAGAATTGTTTTAAGTTCTTCGAAAGTTTCAGGTGTGTTTTCTATAATCAAAAGATCCCTGACTCTGTCTACTAATTTTATCGCCAATACATATTTTAATAGGTTATTTTTTCCTTGCTCATTTAGTTCAGAATGAACCATTTCTATCATTGAAAGGAAAATATTAACATGTTTTGGCTTTCCGTCGAAGACTGGAATTATATCCGAAGCCTTTTTGCTGTCAAAGTTCGACATGAATTTAGGATTTTCAACTTCTTGCTCTATTTCTAATTTTTCTCCTTTATGTTCTGTCAACAGCTGAATTGCTTTTTCTCTCAAATCTCTGAATTGAGTAATTTTCTCATCTCTTAAGGGATTTGCTAAATGACCTACAAGTTTTTCGAATTTTTCATTCAACTGTTGTATTGACTTTAATTTTTCCTGTATAGTTTCTTTTGTGTATTTCTTTGCTATCTATTTTCTAGCATTCGTAATTAACTTTTCTAATTCTTCAAAAATTTGTTCCATTAATTATATGTATTTATTTCTACAGCATTTGATAAAAAAAATTTTATTTAGATTTTCTTTATTTAAATTTTGTTTTGTTATTTATACATTTTGTACAGAGTTTCTTACGAACTGTTTCTTTATATAATGCTGCAAGAATTTAAATATGACTACTATTATGAAAATTATCAACAAAATTGTTATAATTTCTTGATCTATTGTTATTTTATTTGTGTTTATAGCATTGGCATTCGCATGGCCTTCTACTTTTGCATCTGCGATGCCCATTTTGAGTTGTTCTAATGTATATTCTATTCTATCTTCCTCGGTTAACTGAAAAGTGTGTAGTCCTAGATTCATAACCTCTCTTAAAATCTAACAACATTGAAGCCAAATTTTCTTATTCTTATTTCCAAATCTTTAAATTATAACTTAATGTTATATTTATTTATATTAATTTATTTAAAATTTGTAAAATCTTAGCATTATATAAAATTTAGGGAAAATTTTTAATTAAACTGGATTAAGGAAAAAAAATATTTTTAATTAGTGTTTTATGGGAATTTTTTACAATTTAAGTTTAAAATTTGTAAACGCACTAATAATCCCAAAATTATATTTTACTTATTCAGTAAAATATTTTTTTATTAAAATACATTGAAATTGATTATTGAGGGGTTTAGCTGGATCCTATGCGCATTTCACTGTTGCTAATGCAGATCATCAGGGAACCTTTACCCAAAGTTTCTTAGAACAACTAGAGCTATTAGTTATAAACTTTCATTTAAATAAATGAGAAGCTCAACAACAAATAACAAAGTTGAAACAAGAACTCAATAATCAACATGTTTTTTATTTTTGGGATTATTAGTGCGTTTAGAAATTTAAAAAAAAATATTTTTATTTATTGAGTATGTTGGTTGATGTTTAATTTCTCCAACCGGTTCTTCTGAGTTCTATCAGTTGCTGTATCAATGCTTGTTATTGTTTTCCCTGACTAATGCCTATTATGCGCTGAAGGTCCTTTCAGGTGTTTTGACATTTTATCTTTTTACCTCCTTTCTTCTTTTTTTTTGATTTTTGATTGGTTCCTGAAGTTTTGTAATTCTTGTTGGTAATTTTTCTGTCTAGCCTGATACTGCTCTATTGTGATTGGTTTAGGGCCAGCAGACTTTGGAGTCGATGTGTAGGTTGGTGGTTCTTCAATTGGTGTTCCTTCTGGAACGTACTACTCTTGTATACATTTTTGCCAGCGTTTGAAAATTTCGTTGACTTCCTCTTGAGTCATTTGGAAAAATAAATTTAAATGTTAAATTTTGTAAAATTCTCCAGCAAGGGGGAAAAAAATTTCAAAATCTCAAAAAGGTAAACATGCAGGATTCCAAAAATTTATCCTGTTTATTCTCCAGAAATAGATTGGCAGGATCGCCATATGGCGTGTTTAAATGGTTTATTGGAAATGGTGTGTTTAAATTGTTTATTAAATTTTCAGTATTACTGAGCTCTGCAGCCGCTTTTCTTCAGCACCAGAAGTGCCGATCTTGTTTGAGAAATGAAAGATCTTACTTGATTGCTTGATCAATTATTTCTAAATTTTATTTACAAAATCACTAACTTATATACTAACTTATTCTAAGCGTCAGCATTAATGTGGCAATACAACAAACCAATGGTAGATTTACTGTTCCCACGGAACTTTGCAATCTTGACAAATTTTTGGTTATCAAACCCAGCAACAAATCAATACCAAAAATTTCAATTTAATTTCACTACAGTTTAGTTTAGTTCGATTAAGTTACCTCGTACTGCAATTAGAATCCTGTTATTAATTTTTAATGCCATTTTACGACTGGAGTATTATCCAGACTGCTGGAAGCTTGCCAAGGTTAAAATGATTCCAAAGCCAGGTAAAGATCTTACCAAGGCTGAGTCATATAGGCCAATAAGTTTACTGTCAACAATGTCAAAGCTTTTTGAAAAGCTCCTCATGGCAAAATTGCCTGCAATTTTAACTGATAATGGGTGCATCCCTGACCATCAATTTGGTTTTAGAAGCCAGCATAGCACCATTGAGCAAACGCATAGATTGGTTCAATTTATCAGAAAAACATTTGAGGAAAAGAAGTATTGTTCTGCCGTGTTTATTGATGTTTCTCAGGCATTTGATAAAGTGTGGCATGAAGGCCTGATTTTGAAATTGAAGACATATTTACCAATAAACATTCTAAATCTTTTGGAAAGTTACATTGTAGCACGAAAATTTACAGTTGTGGAAGGACACTTTATGAGTATGCCTGAAACTATCTCATCCGGTGTGCCACAGGGGAGTATACTGGGGCCATTTTTATATTTGATTTATACTTGTGATATGCCTGTGAGCAGTATTATCCACACTTCTACATTTGCCGACGATACCGCCTGTCTTAGTATGCACGAAAACCCTGATGAGGCATCCCGAAAACTCCAGGAACACATTAGCGAGATGGAACTATGGTTAAACTTATGGAGAATTAAGGTAAATGAACAAAAGTGTGTCCATATAACATTTACCTTACGAAGAGATACTTGTTCCCCAATTCGGATTAATAATCAAATTGTTCCTCAACATTCACATGTGAAATATCTTGGTATACACCTCGATCGACGCCTTTCATGGAAACATCACATTGACTATAAGTTAACTCAAATGAAACTAAAATTAACTCAGGTACATTGGCTGATTGGCAGAAATTCAACACTCAGCCTAGACTGCAAACTTTTAATATACAAGTCGCTTTTAAAGCCAATATGGTGTTACGGTATGCAGTTATGGGGCACTGCTTCTGCTTCCAATGTAGAGAGAATTCAACGAAGACAAAACAAAATTTTAAGGTTAATAACATCTGCTCCATGGTACATTAAGAATTCAAATATACATCGTGATTTAAATATGCCACTAGTGACTGAAGAAATTGCAAAATACGCAGGCAAATATCTAACTAAACTCGTGTCACATCCTAATCCGCTTGCTCGTAACATCTTGAACTTTACTGGACACATCCGCTTAAAAAAGAGAGATACAAGGGCTCTAATACTAAACACTCCGAATGAAGTTGCTTGAAAAAAAAAATTTTTTTTTTTGCTTATCACCACTTATGTATTATTTACAACTATCACTTAGTTATGTCTGGCATTGGTCGGGCCTATTAATTATATGTTAGATTTAAGATTTGAATACTTATTGTTAGTTCATATATGAAGATACAATAAATAAAAAACATGCATTAAAAAAAAAAAACAGTTTAGTTCACTTGCACTCTATTTAGTCAAGCACAATTGAAAACGTTGAATATTTCATTTAATTATGTCATTTTAAAATCAAGCTGTTTTGTTCTTGCATTTATTAAATGTTCCAATTAATTGTAACATTTTAGTTCCGCATATTATGCATTTTTATAACTTACTAGCTTAACCCAGTGAGCTTTGCGACCCCGTTCCACAATTTCTAAGAAAAATAATATTTATTTGATAATAAATTTTTTTGGCGAGCACTTTCCCCTCTCCGAAATTTCTATTGGTGACCCATTCCAAAGTAAAAAAGAATTTGAAAATTGATCCACAAACAAAGTAAGTAGTGATGTATATAAACTCACATGAAATAAAATAAAACTCGTTATTCTAGTGCTTCTTAATCTGCAATAAAAAAAATCATATAAAAACCAGGGTAGGAAGAGTGCTCGAATTAAATTCTTTCGCAAACGAATTTAATTCGAATGAATTTTATTTTCCACATTGTAAAGAATTATTATTATAAAAAAATTTATAATCAGAAATAATTCATAGTTAGGCTCAAGTTCAGTAATTTCAATTCTTATTGAATGAAATATTTTTATTAATTAATGTGAGTTTCTAAAGAAGAGAAGAAAAATTAAACTTATACTTTAAGCTGGGGGAAATACCGATACTTTTCTGTGCAGCCACGCACTTCATCAGCACCCTAGTCTATCTACTTGGGTAGAGATTCTTATTAACATCAGCTATTTAACTTAAATGTACAATGAACGGAATATGAGAAACGATTGTTGTGTATACAATTAAAGTCTAAGTTTAATTTTTCTTCTCTTCTTTAGAAACTCACATTAATTAATAAAAATATTCCATTCAATAAGAATTGAAATTACTGAACTTGAGCCTAACTATGAATTATTTCTGATTAAAATTCACTACAGTTCGTTGAATAATTTAGAAGATATGTCGAGTGCAAAAAAGGTTCCAAAACTCTGTTTTTACCCCATTTTCATCCCTGAAAGTACATACATATTTTAGAAAAGTACCAAATACATGTCAGCTTATTTTTTAGCAGCATTCATATGATTTTAGAATTTTTAGTCTATCTAATGTAGTTTCCGATTATGTGTAAAGATAGCAATTTTACCCTATTTTACCCCTTTTCGCGTTTGGATGTCCAAAAATCCCATTTTAGTGGTCTTACACATCGGAAGAGGAATCTACACACCAAATTTCAGCTCTATAGCTATAGTGGTTTGGGCTAGGCGATGATATGTCAAAAAGAACTCAATTTGCAGCCTAACTTAAATTTTATAAGAATTATTCTTTTGCGTTCGTTCTTTAGAATTATAAAATAAAATTCGAAAAAGAATTCTATTTTAAATTCTTGGTTTTTTTAATTCTTCTTGCAAACGAATTAAATCAACTTTTGTTTATTTAATTCGTTTGCGAGGAGAACGAATTCGATTCGCTGTAAACTCTTTTTATTTTTGATGTGTAAACATTTACATATACGCTAGGGGGTGAAAATCTTTTTCACAATACAATCACAAATTTTGAGTAAGATGCACACCGCGTTGTCAAATCGGTGTGAGCTATGTATGAGTGTATGTATTAGTGTAATCATACCCTGCAGTCAGACTGGGGCCAAATGTCTTCATGTCAACACTAAAATTCTAGTAGTAGTTCCATTGTCTTCAATTTCTCTTCTATTCGTCAGTATAAAAGGAAGAAAGAGGAAAAAGATGTGGTGTATTTCTGGTGGATTTTTTAACAACTTGTCAATATAAGTACATTCGTATGTACTTTAGGTATAGAAATGTACCAGTAAATGTCTGGTTGGTATGTCTCCATGTTCCCATAAGAACTATAGTCAATTGATTTAGAGTAACTAGTAGATTTTCAATGACAAGCACATGCTAAATGTCTCTAGCAGAAAGTATTGCATGGAAAATAATTGTAGAGTAATACTGGTGACAAAGTCAAAAGTGATTCAGTAAATTTTCACCATCGACATTTACTTCAGGGTACGAACAAGAAGTACAAGGAAACTTAATAGATGCATAGAAATACACTCATCATAATTTTAAAGCATACCTTCAGGAGTTAATTTTAATAGAAATAGCTTGTTAAGTGTAATAGGATTGCCAGTAAGGATAATTTTGTTAAAAAGTTGAAAAATATAAAATAAATATAAACTTTTAAATGAAAGAGTGTTTTAAATGTCAAATAGTTGTTTAAAAGATATATAGCAGCCTTTATAAAGAATTTATAATATTATATTATATTATATCTTTATTACGTACTGTTGCCTTTCACTGAAGCTGGTGCACGACAATTGGGTATCAATCTCCCTCTCATGCCAATTATTATAGGTGGAGTTTTTAATACAAATTTTGCAAAGCCACAGTCGCAAGCTTTATCAAAATTTTTATTTGACGTTTTACACTTGCATATGAGCAATTCTCCACAAACCCCATAACTAATAATTCCATTAATATAGATGCAGTTGTCCATATATTTTTAAATACAGTAGAGTAAAAAATTTATATATCTTATTTTAGTTACCATAAGCCAATATTAATTATTTGTGCTTAAGGTATTTACCATATATGGGCACTTTGCAGTATGTACTAATAAAATTTCAGTAAAAATAGTTTTTTAACCAGTAAATTTCTACTGATTACTAAAACTTTTTTCTGCAATTTTTATAAAGTGCCTAAATAGTTTATTATGTGATTAGGTGTGTGGCATCAACCTTGCACAGACAATCCCGCAACGCGTTGTATAATATTTAAATTATGGTAACCCTTGGTTTTTCTATTCAGAAGCCGAAACAAAAAGTGGCACCACTCACATTGTTATTATTCAGTCTAGATCGTTCTTTTCATTGTAATAGACTTGAAGAAATTTGTACAAATAAAAAACTGAAAAACAAGGAATTCGTTTTTAATACTATTTATTGGTTACACTAAAAATATCAACCAAACTGGTGACCCCGAAGTAAATATGGAAAACGCAGGAAAGAAAGTAATGTCTGAGGATGAGTCCCCAACGCCCGTTGATGACGCAGCAGCATGTTCAAATGGTGCTCGTGAGATTTTTCGTGTAGGTGTTAAACCACCTACGTTTTGTAAGGAACAACCAGACATTTTTTTTATTCAAATGGAATCTCAGTTTGTAGTCGCAGGTATAAAAGTCGATGAGACCATGTACCATCATGTGCTTTCATCGCTAGAGCCACAATATTTGCTACAAGTGGCAGACATTATACGCAATCCACCACAAAATGGAAAATATGAGGCTGTGAAAAAAGCCTTAATTGCTGAATTTACGGATTCCGATCATCGCAAATTGAGAAAATTAATTAAAGAAATTGAGCTTGGGGACCTAAAACCTTCACAGCTGTTGAAGAGAATGAAAGATTTAGCTGGAAATAAAATAACTGACGACACCTTAAAATCGTTGTGGATGGAACGGCTGCCGGAGACAGTTCGCTCAGTTGTGGCCATTGTTGACGGGGATTCTATGCAAATGGCGTTACAAGCCGATAAGCTAATGGAAATCCAGAACTACCCAAGTATTGCAACAGTCCAGCAGGATGGAACTTTGAGAGCCGAAATAGAGGAGCTTCGCAATCAAATTAAAGAAATGCGCACAAATCCCTTTCACAGAGAACGTTCTAAGGACCGCAGTCAACAACAACGCAAACGTAGCAAGTCTAGAACAAAGGTGCGCTTCCCATTTTGTAAATTTCATTACAGGTTCGGTGACAAAGCTCGAAAATGTGAGGAACCATGTCAGTTTAAAAACCTCAAGCCGGAAAACTAATCTCTACTCTGTCATCGGCGGCAAACAGAGTAGAGGCGGCAGAAAGCCGTCGGTTATTCGTAACAGACCAAAAAACAAAACTCAAATATTTAATCGACACGGGAGCAGATTTTTCAGTTCTGCCGCCTACTAATCGTAGCATTCAACATTCGTACAACTTATACGCTGCAAACGGCACCCCAATAAAAACGTACGGCACAAAGATCATGACAGTCGACTTTGGATTACGAAGAAAAATGGATTGGGAATTTCTGATTGCTGACGTTACTAAACCTATTATAGGTGTGGATTTTTTACATGCGTATGACCTTCTAGTCGATGTACGTAAACGAAAATTAATTGACAATAAAACCAAACTTATGGTAAATGTAGTTTTTAACAAAAGCTCCCATGAACAAATCCACACAATTTCACCTGTGGAAAACGGATGGGTAAAGCAGCTTTTGACTGAATACCAAGATTTGACACAACCTTTTAAATACTCGTGCAATGCAGAGCGCTCTAATGTTTTTCACCACATCGTAACAGAAGGACCGCCAATTTTTTCAAAGCCCAGGCGGCTAAATCCCGAAAAGCTTACCCTCTCAAAAAGAGAATTTGAATATATGCTGAAACAAGGTATATGCAGTCCGAGTAGCAGCCAATGGTCCAGTCCACTACACTTAGCGCCAAAGAAAACATCAGGTGAGTGGCGACCATGTGGCGACTACAGGCGCTTAAATGCAATGACAAAACCAGACAGGTACCCGATACCTCACATCCATGACATTTCGCAATTATTACATGGCAAGACAATATTTACTACGCTTGACCTAGAACGTGCCTATCACCAAATTCCGATTGCGCCAGAAGACCGGGAAAAAACAGCTATTACTACGCCATTTGGACTATACCAGTTTAACGTTATGACATTTGGTCTCAGAAATGCCAGCCAGACTTTTCAACGCTACATGGACCAAACATTTCGTGACCTGACTTTTGTTATCGTTTATATTGACGACATATGTGTGGCATCATCGAATGAGGAAGAGCATAAACAACATTTAAGAATAGTGTTTGATCGTCTCCGCCAGAAAGGTCTGAGAATAAAAGTTTCAAAGTGTGTCTTCGGAAAAATGGAAATAAATTTTTTGGGTCATCGTATAACGAGAGAGGGTATTCTACCTACAGAGGAAAAAGTTGAGGCAATTTTGAAATTCAGCAAGCCAACCTATACCTGTGATTTAAGACGATTTATAGCACTACTGAATTTTTATAGACGCTTTCTGCCAAATGCAGCATATAAACAAGGTAAGCTACAGAAGTTAATTAAGTCTAACAAGAAAAACGATAGAACGCCAGTTGAGTGGGATAATGATGCAACAGTTGCGTTTGAAGAATGTAGGCGTAGTCTTGCCGAAGCAGTTCTACTATTTCACCCCTCCCCAAACTCAAAATTAGCTCTCCATGTGGATGCCAGCAACTTCTGCGTTGGAGCAGCAATTCATGATGTCGCTGATGGTGTAATTCGACCGCTTGGTTTCTTTTCAAAAAGAATGTCTGACACACAAAAAAGATACAGTACGTTCGACAGAGAGCTACTTGCAGCCTACCAGGCAGTAAAATATTTTAGGCATATGATTGATGGGCGCGCTTGTACAATTTTTACGGATCATAAGCCACTGACGTTTGTTTTCCAGCAGAAGCCAGAAAAGGCTACACCTAGACAAGTACGCCAACTCAGCTTCATCAGCGAGTACACAACAGACTTTCAGCATATCTCGGGCAGTGAGAACATTGTTGCTGACACATTGTCACGAGTTGAAGCAATGTTTAACGATGATCAAGTAAATTTTGAGAAGCTGGCGATAAGCCAAAAAATTGATGACGAATTGAAAAAGGTCCAGCAAAATTCATCGTTGCAGTTAAAACCTGTAGAGTTGCCACATACTCAAGTGTCATTGTGGTGTGATGTTTCAACAGCAAGGGTCCGACCTTATATCACACCAGCGTTCAGGAAACAAATATTTGATTCGGTCCATAAGATATCTCACCCTGGAAAACGTTCAACAATAAGACTGATTACCGATCGGTTCGTATGGAAAAATATGAAAAGTTACATCAGCAAAATGGTTGATTCCTGCCTTGAGTGCCAGAAAACAAAGGTAAATAAACATAATCGAAGTGCATTACAACAATTTAATGTTCCAGATCATCGTTTTCGGCATGTGAATGTGGACATAGTGGGACCATTACCCACATCAAATGATTTTAGATATTGCTTGACTTGTATAGACCGATTCAGTCGTTGGCCCACTGCCATTCCTATTAAAAGTATAACAGCAGAAGAAGTCGCACGAGCACTCTTAAATGGATGGATATCTCAGTATGGCATGCCAAGCGTAATAACAACCGACCAGGGTAGACAATTTGAGTCGAAATTATTTAGAGAACTGACTCAACTAACTGGTTCAAAGCATCTTCACACAACGGCTTACCATCCTCAAGCAAACGGACTGGTAGAGCGCATGCACCGCACACTGAAAAGTGCCATAAAATGTCATACGTCTAGCAACTGGACTGACAGTTTGCCGATAGTATTGTTGGGTATGAGAACAACCTTTAAAGCTGATTTAAACGCATCACCAGCGGAAATGGTATATGGTTCCACTATTAGACTACCATGCGAGTTTTTTGAAAAGCCAACAGAGGAGTATGTCGAAAGCGATTTTGTACGAAATATTCGAGGGATCATCAACGACCTAAAACCAGTTCCAACGTCCAATCACTCAACACCAAATGTTTTTATACAAAAACAACTTACAACCTGCTCTCACGTTTTCTTGCGAGATGACACAGTTCGACCACCATTGAAGCCACCTTATGATGGCCCTTTTGAAGTCATCAGTAGAAATGATAAACATTTTGAAATAATGGTAGCCGGTAAAGTCGTAAAGGTAAGCATCGACAGGGTTAAGGCAGCGTTTATACTTAACGAGGATAATAACATCTCTTCGGAAAGCAACCAAATGAAGCAGTGGTCTCCACCAGATGTTCCGGATCAAAAAACATTAACTATAGTTCCTCAACAACCACGGCTTCCCGAAAGCAATTCACCCCAGGTGACATCGAGATCCGGTAGAACGATAAGTATGCCCAGAAGATTTGTTCAATTTGTTGCATAGCAACCATATTGGAAGGGGAGTACTGTGGCATCAACCTTGCACAGACAATCCCGCAACGCGTTGTATAATATTTAAATTATGGTAACCCTTGGTTTTTCTATTCAGAAGCCGAAACAAAAAGTGGCACCACTCACATTGTTATTATTCAGTCTAGATCGTTCTTTTCATTGTAATAGACTTGAAGAAATTTGTACAAATAAAAAACTGAAAAACAAGGAATTCGTTTTTAATACTATTTATTGGTTACACTAAAAATATCAACCAAAGGTGCATTGAATTTTCAGTAATCAGTAATGATTGTATTCATAATGAAATTCTACCAAGTGGCTAAATTTTTTTCATATAAAAATTCCAAAATTTGAATGAAAAAACTTTGCCACTTGCTACAATTTTATTATGAACACGGCCTTACGATTTTATTGGTAGTGCAAATTAAATTTCATTATCAGTAAAAATTTACTGAATTTTTTTAGTAATCAGTAAGTTTACTGCTTACTGCAATTTTTATTGCAGTAATATATACTGCAGTGTGCCCATTTACTTACTAAATAAGTTAAATAAAACAAACAAAAACCATCAAATTCCTATGTATTTACAATATTGAAAGTTTTGATACTTGAATTGATTAACTTAAAAAATATACCAAAAGCATAAGTACTTCCAATTAAAAAAAAAATTGCATCACTAGATTTTTACACATCTCCCCTGTGATCGGACTCATTGCTTTTTTTAATTACGTGCGAGTTGGAGCACATTTTTTATTTTATGAAAACCATATTTTTCTAAAAACGGGAAAAAAAACTAATACAGATACGAGTACTTTGTGAATTAATAATCGTTGTTTAGCAAAACTAGGATGCAAATCACAAATACATAGTACAGTATTGCCACGATATTTTAAAAAAAGCTAGTTAATTGATTTTTGGTTAAAACACTGATTATGAATACCAATATTTAAAAAAACATTATTAAGCCTTAAAATGTTTTTTAAGTAATATGGGTTTTAAACCTCAATCTCCTTTTTTTATGAATATGCATATTGATGATATGTAACATATAAGTGAGACGATTAAGGCTACAAATTATCAGGTCTAACCCCCAAGCCGATGGAAAAAGGGCAATCTTAAGATAAATCTTTATTAATTATTACATATGTGCATAATTATATTTAGCTTGTGCAAAAAACGGTTTTGTCGTCCATTACAATATCTTAATTGAAATTTTTTTTAAAAAATGTCAGCATATTAACCGCTACCCTTGAAAAGCAGTAACAGTAAAATCACATGCTCTAACCTAGTGTTCAAATACATAACCTTCAATTCAATCGAAAATAAATTTTAAGAAAAATCGGAAAAAAAATAAAATAAATTAATTTTCAATATGAAAAATTTTCTTGTTGAATTCCGATGAGCTGTTTGAAAAAACTTACATTTTAAAATCTATTAGAAAACGAAAGAGTAACACATAACACACATAACCTGAAATAAAAGTTCCAGATCACTAAAATTATCTTTCTCTAGCACATTTCCTCATCTAGCAATTTAACCTAATCGTAAAATTTCATATACAACCTAAACCTTAACATTACTTGCTAACCTAGCACCTACAAAATGTTATAAATACCATTCATACATAATTTTTTTATTCTTAAGCTTAGCGTAAAATTCTTCCTAACCCTACAATAAATTTTCTTTTAATAATAACCGATTTCAAGATATATCATATTACAATAAGTAACCTATACATGTAATTGTAATAATGAATATATGCAAAATAATTTATTAACAATTTTATTTAAAAACATCCTATTTACAAAAACTCAGTACGTTCGGGTGGCCTCATCGCTCTGCTGCAGAATTTCTACATTATTGGTGAGTCAAAAACAAACAAAATCTAATTCCAAATTTATGCGTAATACTTTTCTAATTTGGTCAATTGGGTTACACTTTGTTTGCATATATGTATTTAATTATTAAATTTTAATACTTTAACAACGTGAACAAAAAGGAAGAGAAAAAAAGCAAAAACAAAAAAAAAGTTAAATTAAACTAATAAAATTATTTCTTTGAAAAATATAAAATTTGATTTACGAATCTCATTGAGTAAATATTTCATTGATTTATGCATCTCATTGTGAAATAATTCATTCATAAAAAAGCTTCATTATAAAATACTAGTGATGTAACGAATGTCAATTTTTGATATTCGCGAATACGAATACGAATATTTGAAACGATATTCGCGAATACGAATACGAATATTATCTGCAATATGAAATATTAAAAAATTGTTATGAAAAACGACTTCACACTCTTCTTGGCGTACTTTAAAGTTAATAAAAATTACCCAAAATTTTAATTATCGTCATTGAATAATTTTTGAAAATGATACAATGCAAAAATTTCTATAAAAAAATTAATTACCCAATTCACAACTTACTGTAGATTGTAGATTGTATTAGCTGCAACTATGTTAGTTATGAACGGCCTGTTAGACTTTTAAAAATTTCGATAATTTAAAAAGAAAAAGAGAAAGAATAAAAATAACGAGTTTTGTATGTACATGTATTTATTTATTGTGTCTTCAAATATGAACTAACAATAAGTATTCAAATCTTAAATCTAAAATATAATTATTAGGACCGACCACTGTCGGTCATAAACTTGTTAATAGTTACAAATAATACATAAGTAGTGATAACCCAAAAAAGAAAAAAATTTATAAAAAGTATAAAAAAAGTATTTTCAAGAAATCCCATCTGGATTGTTGTGTCCCTCTTTTTTAAGGGGATGTGTCCAGTATAGTTCAAAATATTACGAGCAAGCGGATTAGGATGTGACTCGAGTTTTGATAAATATTTGCCTGCGTATTTTGCAATTTCTTCAATCACTAGTGGCATATTTAAATCACGATGGATATTGGAATTTTTGATGTACCATGGAGCCGATGTTATTAACCGTAAAATTTTGTTTTGCCTTCGTTGGATTCTCTCTACATTGGAAGCTGAAGCAGTGCCCCATAACTGGATACCGTAACACCATATTAGCTTCAAAAGCGACTTGTATATTAAAATTTTACAGTCCAGGCTAAGTGATGAATTTCTGCCAATCAACCAATGAATTTGAGATAACTTAAGTTTCATCTGACTTAGCTTAAAGTCAATATGATGTTTCCATGTAAGCGAAGGTATTTCACTTGGGAATGTTGAGGAATAATTTGATTGTTGATTCGAATGGGGGAACAAGCATCTCTTCTTAGGGTAAACGTTGTATGGACACACTTTTGTTCATTGACTTTAATTCTCCATAAGTTCAACCAGATTTCCAACTGTGTAATATGTTCTTGAAGATATCGGGAAGCCTCGTGCGGGTTTTTGTGCATACTAAGGCAGGCTGTATCATCGCCAAACGTAGATGTATGGATATTGCTGCTCCAAGGCATATCACAAGTATAAATCAAATACAAAACTGGCCCCAGTATGCTCCCCTGTGGCACACCGGATGATATAGATTGGGGCAGACTCATGAATTCTCCTTCCACAATCGTAAACTTTCGGGTAGTTATGTAACTTTCAAATAAGTTCACCAAATTTATTGGTAGATATGATTTTAATTTTAAAATTATGCCTTCATGCCACACTTTATCAAATGCCTGAGAAACGTCAATAAACAGGGCAGAACAATACATTTTTTCTTCAAAAGTTCTTCTTATAAATTGAATTCAATTTATAATAACGAAAATAGCTTGAAATTAATAAAAGCAAAAACAAAATCAAAAAAATCGGCATTTTGCGAAAAATACACTGCAGAAATGTTAATGGTGGATTCGGGTGATTAAAAAATAAGGAAAATTACAATTTCATAAAAAATCAAAAAATTTCAGGCGGTTCTGAAGAAGACAATAACTGTTATTCGAGCTTGCTTCCGATTTTGCTAGTTCTCGACAATTTTTGCACACTTCGCGCTAAAAGCGACTTTTTGAATGATTTCAGTTTCCTAACAGTTCTGCCGATTTTTAAAAACTATTAAACTTTGTTATCATTCCGCTGTTAGTAGCTTTTTGCAAATTTTCGCGATTTTTATTGAATTTTTAGCATTCCTTACATTTTTGGCAATTTTTAATCAATATTATGGCTTGTTTAAAATGTTGCAAATTCTCGCAACTTTGTGTAAGGTTCGCGATAAAAGCGACTTTTGCATGCTTTCAGCCTCCTAACAGTTTTGCCGATTTGTAAAAATTTTTAGACTGTTAGTAACTTTTTGCGAATATTCGTCATTTTCGCGATTTTTCTTGATATTTTTGCATTCCTTACATTTTTGACAATTTTTAATCAATACTATGACTTGTTGAAAATTTTGCCAATTTTCGCGATTTTTTGCAAAATTCGCAATAAAAGCGGCTTTTTGCATGGTTTTTAGCGTCCTAACAATTTTGAAGGTTTTAAAACATTATTAAAATTTGTTATCATTCTGCTGTTAGTAGCTTTTTGTCAATTTTCGTAGTTTTGCGAATTTGTTTATTTATTTGCATAAGTAATTGCACTAATTTTTATTAATTTAATAAAGAAAAATTAAGGTAAATGTAATTAAAAAACATTAGCACTTTCATAAGCTTATGCATTCCTGATGCCATTCTACGCCATTCATCAAACATAGGAAAAAATGTTGTAGGTGTCGTAGCAAACTTTTCTATGCAAATTACCTACAACATTTTACAACTATTGTACAGCTTGACGACCTACTACACTTACAATAGGTTGTGAATTGAGCAAATGTATTTGTGCAAAGTAAAATTAAATTAGTCATTTACTTAAATTTCCTTTAGGATTTATGCATTTATTTATTTAATTTCTTTGGAAAAATATTCGTATTCGTATTCGCATAAGCCTCAATTTAGCGAATACGAATACATTCGTACTCGCCTGAAAATGGCCGAACAATCGACAATTCGAATACGAATACGAATATTTGTGCCTCACTATTACACACATACATACATATGTACAAGTATACTAACGTGAATACAACTTTTGTATATACATATGTATGTATTAGGGAGGTAACGATACACCGTTTTGCCGATCCGAACTTAAGTTAAAATTAACAAAACCTTTTATTATACAAAATTATAGTGTAAGAAATTATTAATATTTAAAATTGATATTTGAATTCATTCTTAACAAAAAAAAATTTTTTTTTAAGCATACATGATTTAGCATTGAGAGAAGAGAGAACATTTCGCTACTATGGTGCAAAGCAAAACAAAAGAAACGTTTCATTTTTCTGTTTAGACTTTATGTTCTGCTTTTAATATGTTATTTCTCATAGTTTTTATGCAAAAAAATCCTTGAAAATTTAATTGTTTGCTCAAAATAGCTCTAAACAAATTTAGGAAGTATCGCCGTATCGACAGTAAAACATCGCCGATATCTAGACTTGTGCCATTTAGTTAATTTCAGTGACCGGTCAGTATAGTTCATTATTTATAAATGAACTAGTTCGTTCATTTAGTTCAATCGCTCTTTTTATTTCAATGAACTAGTTAGGTCTTTTTAGTTCAATGATTGTACATCTACAATTCGACATATATATTCAGGCAATTTAAGAGTTATTTATTTTTAATTTTGTAGTTGCCAGCTTCATATTTACTTACAAGAACAAAATACATATACTTATTCAAGCTTAAGTTTGTTAATTTTTTATATATATATTTATTTATTACATATTCTACAAAGTAAATTTAGTAGAATATGGTTGCACAAATATGGGCGGACCATATGCCCAAGATGTTATTAACAGAATTTTAAAAAGTTTTTGTGACTGACTATACACGACCTATGCCTTTTGGTTTATATATTTTATGTTTTTGTAACTAAACGTCAAGCTCATAAGAATAAAACTAGCAATTTATAATTTGATTGCATATCCTGAAAAAGATATTAACAAAACTATTCTTAAAAAAAGAAAGATTAAAATTTGTAAAACATTTTATATGTAATTAAAGGCCTGCTTAAACAAAGCTAAGCAAAACAAGAAAATACATAATAAAATCAATACACTTATCGTCATGTGAGAACTTAAGTGTCAAATATCCAATAGTTTATAGTGGCGTATTGGACACTTAAGTTCTCACATGACGTTATGTAAACACTATTGTATCAAAACTATTTACACCTAAATTTAGATTTTTTTAAAAGTGTATAAATTGACGTTTTCGGTCAAATTGAATTAAATTTTTATGTACATGGACACATTTTATAAACGTATACTTTAATTACTATTTTTGTGTTTTGTATAACTATGCGATTTGTATATACATACATATATACAACCAAGCACAAAACTATTTGTACACTTTAGGCCTGCACATAGATATACCTGTTTGCACCAGTTTTATGGGTGTACAAATAGTTTTGTCCTTGGCTATATGTAATCCTTGTAAAATATCAGTATTATAATTGAAATGGGACTAATATAATACTGCTTTGTATCTATTAACCAATATTGATTTGTATATACATACATACATATCTATTTATGTATATAAAAATTAAAAATTATTATTTTTGTCTTGCTTGTAATGTACATACATACATATGTACATATATGAATAATAATAGTATAACACTAAAGGATTCAAATAAATTCTTAGCATTACTTTAGTGTAAGCATATAAGGATATGTAGTGAATTCCACTATTTGCTATTAAATTATAGATTTTTTTATACAATAAAACATATAATATATTACAATATAAATAAAAATGGATATTTTAAATACAATAAAATCATTATAATTTTTATTAAGTGGGTGGTTTGGAAGGGAAAGGGTTTCAGATTTTTAATGAAACATTTTCATTATTTATTGCTTCTGTTTCATTGGATTAATGAAAATTTCATCATTACTCTAATGAAATATAATCATTGATTGAATGAAGTAATTACATAAATTTAATGAAGATGCAATCATTAATAAGATGAAAAACTTTCATTGAATTAATGAACCAACTTCATTTATGGTATGTAAAAGCTTCATTAAATCAATGAAACAATTACATTTATTTAATGAAACTGTTTCATTTAATTAATGAAACAGTTTCATTGAAATAATGAAATAATTTCATTGAACTAATGAAATAGTTTCATTCTATTTATGACATGGCCGCCAAAATAAAGTTCATAAATACAATGAAACATTCTTCATTGATCCAATGAAGGGCTTCATTAGCTGACTTTTAATGAAAAATTTCATTGATCCAATGAAGAATTTCATTGTCTGAATGAAGAGTTTCCTTTCAGTGTACATATGTATGTATGTATGTATGTATGTTGTGTTCTTTAACAATATTAAAACCACGGATTCTGAGATTAAAAAAGTTTACGAAAACTAAAATTAATTAATTAATAAATTTGCTTTATAAAGGGTTTATAATATAAACTTTATATGCAAAACAAATTTAGTGTGAATTTTTTAGAAATCTCATAAATCCAAAATATTTTGGGTGTGTTTGTGTGTTTTCTTGTTTATTATTGCATTTGGGGTAGTAGTACCCAGCAATAACTAAATACACATACATATGTACATTCGTACATATAGATGAGTATAGAAGCAAAGCACACAAACAATAAAAAGGGAAAGCAAAACGTTGAAAACATTTAGTTCATTTTGTGTTAGTTCATTTTGTGTCTTAGTTCTTAGTTCAAAAATTGAACTACATAGTTCAAAAATTGAGCTATTGAGCGTAAAACAATTGAACTAGTTAACTTAGTTCAAAGTACTGAATCGCAAATCAGAAATATCGCCGATATATCGGAATCGGTATTCGTATTCGTTACTCCCTAGTATGTATGTATGTCTCGTATAATTCTTTTGCTTACTTCACATTACACTCAAGAAAAACTGTTCGTATATAAATATGTAAATTATAGGAAAATTTAATATACATACACATATGTATTATTTTCATAAATACTTTTTGGCTTTAATATACATATAAACTGTTACTTTGCCTGTTGCTATATTTTTCAAAATTAGTGAAAAGCAAATCATATTATCCATTATGAATTTTAATATATATTGAATAATAAAATTCTAAACATTTAAGTTTTCTGGCAAAATCATTTAAACGATCTGGAAGAATTCATTGTGGGATTTTAGTAATATTTTAGCTACTAAAACCATAGGTAGGGAGGGTTATGAGCCAGTTGTCTTTAATTTCGTCAACACGAATACAACCAATATACATACCTGTTGATTAGAACCCGATAAACTAGCTATTTTTAAACTCTTCCTGATTTTTTATTTATACTCAAATACTAAATAGGGAGTCTATAATATTATTATGTAACAGGATCAGTATAGACGCGAACCGCCTAATCGACTGCTTGCTAGTGGCTTTAATGGCTCCCATAGTCTTTCCTAGGCCTGTCTTAAAATAAATTTATAAACCATATCACCTATTAAAGATACATATGCCTACAATAAAAGCTATTGTATACTCAAGTGAATTTATTATTCACTTCAAATTGATAATAGTAAACTCCTGTTCGTTACATAATTGGTGCCCAACGTGGTGCTAAGAAGTGCAGCCAAAAATCGTTCTCATACGTAAAGAAGCCGTACTTTTCCACCGTATAGCAGGTTAGTGAACTTTTCCGCCCGTAATTACATTTATTATTCATCCTTTTTGAGGAAGTAGAATGTTATTTTATTACTATTTTGAGTGGGTCAAATAAGTTTTGAAAATTTTTAGGAATTCGAATATTTGTCTCTTAAGACGATTATTTGACCAAAGATTCAATCATCCTTTTTTTGACTAATTTTAAAGGTAATAAAATTAATCATTAACTTTTGATAGATTCATATGTAAAATTTAAGTTTGGCTTATGGAAATATTATCAACGTTTTATAATTGGCTGGATTAACATTAACTTAGCAGCAAACAGTTTAATGTCCGGTAGTTATCAGTTGGGTTTTTAAAATTAGGTGCAAATATGGATTGCCACATAATAGGCTTCAATTTTTCATACAATCTCTATAGCCAAAGTAAAATTCCTTTCTAGTCAACTATGTCGAAACTTACCTTCCAGTTTCGCTTTATTTATCAAATTTGCAAGAAAAAATATGTAACATTTATTTGATTACCAAACCACAAAAAAATAAATAAAAATAAAATAAAATCTAAAAAATAAAATTCTAAATTTGAAATAAAATAAAATTAAACTGAAAAATAAAATTATATAAGTAAATAAAAATAAAATATAAAACGAAACAAAATAAAATATTTTTTTAACAATGTCCATTATACACAGCCTTACACGTTCACAAGAGGTGACTCCGTCTACAAATTTTTCATTTAAATGCAGTATTTGTATGTTAGAATCCCAAGAAATTTTAAATATTATTAATTGTTATCACTAATATCATCGACATTGCATTGAAGAATACTTATCGCAATGAGCGGAATGTCCTTGTGTGGAACAAGTTGCCAGTTAGCAGACATTGTTCTAAAAAATCTGGAAGTGATCATCAGAGTCGTACCGCGTGGTGCTATGGCAAAAGTACATTTCACAAGAAATTATACTAGGAACCTTAGCTCAGATTTTTCGCAGTCCCAATTGTTAGATACCAGTTTTCCAAACTCTGAAAATGTTATGATTAGTAGTCCAATGCGTAATACTCAATTTCCTAATATGTCTCGAAGTTCTATTCCTTTAACTCAAGACTCATCTAATCTAACTGGAGCCGAATGACATACAATTGAAAAAAAATGAAACCCATCCAATTTATAGCGTAAAGTTTCTGTTACACCGAAAAATCACAGTTGAAGAGCCACGTAAGCGTTCAGGTCCTGTACAGTGCCATAATTGCCAAGAATATGGCCATACAAAAACTTACTGCAATTTACCTACAGTTTGTGTTATCTGCGGTGAATTGCATGGTACTGCTAGCTGCACTAAGCCAAAAGAACAAGCAGAAAAAAATGTAGTAATTGTGGAGGCAATCACACCGCTAACTATAGAGGATGCCCTGTATATTCTTTTGTTAAACAGACTATGAGTCAAAAACCTAAGTTAGCTCCAGCCCAACCATTAAACGCGTACTCCGCCTCTTTTGCTCAAGTAAGCCAACCAGTTACTTCACGTGTATCGTATGCCGATGCTGCTAAGGCTAGTTCTAGTCCCTCACAAAATGTTTCACCGCAAAATAATTTAGCGAATGCAAGCTCAGGCTTTAACTTTAGTCGCCTTGAAGCTACTATTGAGAATCTGGTGCTAACTATAAACAACTTTACAGCAAATATGACTAGCATGATGCAAGAAATGCTGCGAATGCAGAATACACTGCTTCAAGCATTAGTTAACAAACCATGAACATGTTAAAAATATGTTTCTGGAACGCAAACGGCATTCGCCAGCATAAAAATGAACTTGAGCACTTCCTCATGGAAAAAAATATTGATATAATGTTGGTCTCTGAGACTCATTTGACTTCAAGGAGCTTATTTAAAATAATTGGTTACACTCTATATGATTCAAAGGACCCGAGGGGGAGAGCATGCGGTGAGTCAGCAATTCTAATTAAGTCAAGACTCAAACACTATGTCCTTGATAACATTTGTGAAGAACATCTACAAGCAACAAATATTTGTGTCGAAAATTTTGTTACAAATTTCGTGATATCATCAATTTACTCCCCTCCCAGATTCGCAATTACTGAGGATCAATTCGAGGAATTCTACAAATTTCTTGGCCCTTGTTTTGTAGCAGCTGGGGACTACAATGCAAAACATACGTTCTGGGGTTCGCGTCTTATTACACCTAGAGGTCGGGCATTGTTCAACACAATTTCAAAAATGGGCTTGGACGTCATTTCAAGTGGGGAGCCCACTTACTGGCCTACGGATATACAAAAAATTCCGGATGTTATAGATTTTGGAGTCATGAAAAATATCGGTAGGGAATGAATTCATGTTGAAGCTTCTGTAGATCTCTCCTCCGATCACTCTCCCACGATTGTTACAATTTGTAGCCCACTAAGAAGTGACCTCCCTGTCCCATATGTAAAGATGATCAACCGTGTTAATTGGCTGGGGTTCAAAAAATACCTCAGTAGCCATTGTACGGAAAATATTAACCTAAGAACACTAGGTGATATTGAATCTAACATTGAAAATCTTAACGAAAATATTAAACAGGCTGCTGAACATGCCACTACTTCCCATCCGCAGACTGGGTTTAATAGAATTTATTCTACAGACATTGAACGTCTTTTACGTGAAAAAAGGACAGCTAGAAGGGAATGGCAACAGCACAGATCACCCCAAAATAAAATTAGATTTAAAGAGTGCACTAGACGACTCCAAGAGCTGCTGGCATATGAAAAAACTGTATGTCTTAAAAATTATCTGGAAAATCTTGATGCCACACCTGCATCTAAGTACTCCTTGTGGCGAGCTGCTAGAAAGCTTAAATATTGAATATAGACCACCTGTGCGCACTTCTACCAAAGGTTGGGCCAGAAGCGATACTGAAAAAGGAAACATATTTGTTGAGCATTTAAAATCCGTATTTACCCCAAATACATGTACTAGTGTTGTTGATTTACCGAGTGTAGTTGCGCTACCCCCTCGACCCATAAAATTTAAGATGCGTGATGTTCAGAAACTAATTGCTGAACTCAACCCGAAGAAAGCTCCAGGTATTGATGGAATAAGTAACAATATGCTGATAAATTTGCCCCATATTGCAATTAGAATAATGTTATTTATTTTTAACGCCATTTTACGACTAAAGTATTATCCACAAAGTTGGAAGCTTGCGAAGGTCAAAATGATTCCAAAGCCGGGCAAAGACCTTACCAAGGCTGAGTCATACAGGCCAATAAGTCTGCTATCAACAATGTCAAAACTCTTCGAAAAGCTGCTCATGACAAAATTGTCCCCAATTTTAACTGATAATGGGTGCATCCCAGACCATCAATTTGGTTTTAGAAGTCAGCATAGCACCATTGAACAAACTCATAGATTGGTGCAATTTATAAGAAGAACTTTTGAAGAAAAAATGTATTGTTCTGCCCTGTTTATTGACGTTTCTCAGGCCTTTGATAAAGTGTGGCATGAAGGCCTTATTTTAAAATTAAAATCATATTTACCAATAAATTTAGTGAATTTATTAGAAAGTTACATCACTACCCGAAAGTTTACGATTGCGGAAGGGGAATTCATGAGTATGCCCCAATCTATATCATCCGGTGTGCCACAGGGGAGCATACTGGGGCTAGTTTTGTATTTGATTTATACTTGTGATATGCCTGTGAGCAGCAATATCCATACATCTACGTTTGCCGATGATACAGCCTGCCTTAGTATGCACAAAAACCCGCACGAGGCTTCCCGATATCTTCAAGAACATATTACACAGTTGGAAATCTGGTTGAACTTATGGAGAATTAAAGTCAATGAACAAAAGTGTGTCCATACAACGTTTACCCTAAGAAGAGATACTTGTTCCCCCATTCGAATCAACAATCAAAATATTCCTCAACATTCCCAAGTGAAATACCTTGGTATACACCTTGATCGAAGACTTACATGGAAACATCATATTGACTTTAAGCTAAGTCAGATGAAACTTAAGTTATCTCAAATTCAATTGTTGATTGGCAGAAATTCAACAGTTAGTCTGGACTGCAAACTTTTAATATACGAGTCGGTTTTGAAGCCAATATGGTGTTACGGTATCCAGTTATGGGGCACTGCTTCAGCTTGCAATGTAGAGAGAATTCAACGAAGACAAAACAATTTTAAGGTTAATAACATCTGCTCCATGGTATATTAAGAATTCAAATTTGCATCGTGATTTAAGAATGCCACTAGTGACTGAAGAAATTGCAAGATACGCAGGCAAATACTTAACAAAACTCGAGTCACATCCTAATCCGATTGCTCGTAATATTTTGAATTTTAATGGTCAAATCCGCCTAAAAAAGAGGGACACAAGGGCTCTTATACTCAACACTCTAGATGGGAATGCTTGAAAATACATTTAATTTTCCTTTTTGATTATCACTACTTTGTATTATTTAAATTATCACTAAGTTTTGGCCGACACTGGTCGGGCTAAATAATTATATTTTAGCTTTAAGATTTGATCACTTATTGTTAGTTCATATTTAAAAGATACAATAAATAAATATATGTATTAAAAAAAAAAATATAATTCTCAGGTACCACATCATCAGACTTCTCTTATTGCATCACAAATTAACCACATGATAGAGAATACTTTAACTAGGCTGCTTAGTAACATGAATTTTGCAAATAATAGCCAATTTCCTAGAAATATTGACAGGAAGAGCACTAGTTTTCAATCCGCATCAACGCCAATGATAACTTTTATGGCAATCGAAATAATTACTCAATTCACCCGTCGTATAGAGATGATCCGTCCACGATAAGATCTGAAAGAATCAGCTCTATAATTCTGGAATCTGAAATTCGATGGCTCCTCGAATGGCTTGAATGTTGAGGAATTTTTGAGTTTTCAGAGTTGGATTCCTAACAGCTGAAAATTTTAATCGTGATTTCAGTGTAA
This sequence comes from Tachina fera, assembly GCA_905220375.1. Taxonomy (NCBI): domain Eukaryota; kingdom Metazoa; phylum Arthropoda; class Insecta; order Diptera; family Tachinidae; genus Tachina; species Tachina fera. Next base: position 85,954,442 of record LR999965.1, on the reverse strand, counting down.
TATGCAAATATGGAAGAAATAAAATGTACTAATTTTGTTCAGCTCTAAAATACCAATAAAAAGGTTTCCGTTCCAATTTTGACATCAGGGAAGAAATAAGAAACCGTAAAATGAGAGCAGGAGAAAATTGTTAAACTTTTTATGAAGCCATTTGTTTTGAACTAGTAGAAATTTTGACAAGAAACTTACGAGCAGACATTACACATGAACTATTGTACGTACCAATATATTCAGTAGCGCATCTTAGAAAACTCATGCAGATGAGGGAGGCGTTACTGGGAGATTACTATTTGAAACGAAACTTAGCATCAACAAATTTTCATCAAAATTTTAAAAAGCGTGTTATATCTGAGCTTCATTTTCAGATTGTTAAGATAAAGCATCTTCGCCAATAGTTGAGCCAACGATAGAGGCCATAAGATCCGTACCTTTTACCTTCACTTGCTGGAACAGTGATAAAGAGCGTCGCCACTGGGAGGATTGTGTTGAAAATAGAAAAGTGTTCTGTTATGGATGTGGGGGAAAAATACATATAAGGCGCAATGCTCACGTTGTTCTGCAAGAAAATAAAATTTTCCAAAAAACTAAGTAACGAAATACTACCAGCTCAGATCCCGTCATAGTTGCTTACGCCAACGATTTAAATTTCATGTTTTAGTTTTAAGTTTAATAGGCGTAGCCCCGCCCCTATGGCTACATTTTCCTAACTTTTGAGGTTTTTCTAGTTAGTTTCTAGCTTGTCTATCAAATTTCACCTTATTAGCGAAAATTTAAATTTTGTATTCTTATTTGCGTGATCAAGCCCACTTTTTCCATTTCAAGATTTTATTTGGCGAGTGTTCATCTCTCCTGTTGAGTTTCGCTGGAGCGTTCAATAATAAATACATAAATAGTACACACATAAAATAGGAGGTAAAATTTTGTGGGTGTTTTAAAGAACATTTATAACCTTGTATTATTGCAACATGCAACACAAATTACAAATTGAGTTAAACGCATTGGATTTGGTTTTTTAATTCTGCGCTTTGTGGACGTAGCCCCACCCCTTTCTATAATTTTAAGGTTGTCGGATTTTTTTAGCTAGTTCCTAATCTAGACCTACTTCTTTATCAAATTTCAGCTTAATAGTGCAAATTTGTATTCTTTTTTCTTATGGGCGTGATACCGCCCACTTTTTTAATCTCAAGATTTTCTTTGGCCAGTAGTTATCTTTCTTGTCGAGTTTCGTTGGAAACGGATAGTAATAAATTTCTAAATATGTAGTATATTCAAATGTATATGAAATAGTAGGCTTAAAATGTATGGGCGTGTTAACGCCCACTTTTTTCAAAGTAAATTTATAGAATGTATGTACTATAACATGCATACCAAATTTCAATAAAATCGCTTTAGTTAAAGGCCTTAGATTTGTATTTTAAGTTCTGAGCATTATGTGCGCAGCCTTGGTAAAATTTTTGAGTTTTCAGATTTTTCTAGTAATTTTATAATCTATAACTACTCGTGTATCAAATTTCAGCTCACTAGCGCAAATTTAAATTTTTTATTCTTATGGTCTTGTTTCCGCCTACTTTTTTTAATCCAAAATTTTCTTTGGCTAGTGTTTATCTTTCCTGTTTAGTTTCGTTGGAAACCGATAATAGTAGTTACACAAATAGTACATTTAATTCTGCTGACCGGAAGTAATCATGAAATAGGAGGTTTAAATTGTATGGGTGTGTTAACGCCCACTTTAAACAAAAATTTATAGCCTTGTACTATTGTAACATGTGTGTCAAATTTCAATAAAATCGCTTGAGCTAAACGCTTTAGATATGGTTTTTAATTGTAAATTTTATGGGCGTAGTCCTGGACCCTTGGTAAAAATGTTTTCAGATTTTTCTAGGTGATTACTCACATAGTCCTACTTGTGTACCAAATTTTAGCTCACTTGCACAAAGTTTAATTTTAATGGGCGTAGCCCCGCCTCCTTGGATAAAATGTTTGGGTTTTCAGATTTTCCTAGTTCATCGCTCACCTAGATCTACTTTTGTTCCAAATTTCAGATATCTAGCTATAGCGGAAGTGCTTCATAATATTGATGAGTGAGTCAGTAGGTCAGTGAGTCAGTGAGTATGTCTTAAAATATGCAATTTTGCACCTCCATATCTCCGGAACCTTTCATTGAAAAACTTTCAAACTTCGCATATGAGTTAACATGAATTTATTAATTAATGTTTAATTATGTTAATTATGGTTTAAATTTTATAATTTTACGATTCCGGGGAACATAGTTTTGAGGGGGGTAAAACAGCTCGAATGGATTCCTGTAAATATACACACTGCGTGCATTGGCCGGAACTTGCTCTGGCGCAAAACATATACATACGAACATATGTTCATCTCTTTATACAGACGTGTCTGTATTTCGAGTATACACACATATGTAAGTATACATTTCTATATATATATTTTATTTCAACAATATTAATTTATGTTTAAAATTTTAGTTGTTCTAGTTGTTCTAAGAAACTTTGGGTAAAGGTTCCCTGATGATCTGCATTAGCAACAGTGAAATGCGCATAGGATCCAGCTAAACCCCTCAATAATCAATTTCAATGTATTTTATTAAAAAAAAAATATTTTACTGAATAAGTAAAATATAATTTTGGGATTATTAGTGCGTTTACAAATTTTAAACTTAAATTGTAAAAATTCCCATAAAAACACTAATTATTAATTTGACGGCACCCGGTCAAAAAAAATACTTGTGTGGCAACACTCTATCTTGAATAGCTGTTGTTGTTATTTACATTTATTTTCTTTTTACATACTCTTTATATCTACAATTTGATGCTGAAAAAAAGTCAGCCATTGTAGTAATGATAAAGTAAGAAAATAAAAAACATGTTGATTATTGAGTTCTTGTTTCAACTTTGTTATTTGTTGTTGAGCTTCTCATTTATTTAAATGAAAGTTTATAACATAATGACTCTAGTTGTTCTAAGAAACTTTGGGTAAAGGTTCCCTGATGATCTGCATTAGCAACAGTGAAATGCGCATAGGATCCAGCTAAACCCCTCAATAATCAATTTCAATGTATTTTATTAAAAAAATATTTTACTGAATAAGTAAAATATAATTTTGGGATTATTAGTGCGTTTACAAATTTTAAACTTAAATTGTAAAAAATTCCCATAAAAACACTAAATATTAATTTATTTTTATGTCGGATTAACGCACAGCTGTTTTAAATAAAAGATATGATTGAAAAACAAAATATTATAATTATATGAAATAAAACTGTTGTAGTATTTAACAATATTATTATAATATAAAAACATGGTATGGTGAGTCTCAATTATATTTTAGTCACATCTTAAAATAGTGTTTTCATATTTACAATAATAAGATTAAGTGTAACAGAGTTCATTTGCTTTTGTTGATAATATTATTATTAGCTGAGATAATAATAGTATTAAAAGTTTGCTTTTCTATTGACAATAATATGATTAAACTACAACCATATAATTCAATCATAGTATGCTGCTGTTTGATTATGGTTACTTCAACCATATTTTTTCTTTGCGTGTAGATAACTGCAACTTCCCATTAACTACCACGCAACTTCAACAATTATCAGTAGCAATAAATTTGTTTCCAAACTTTGAAAAACAGGGACTGGGAGGAACTAGTTTAATTAAACAATTTAATCGTGACTTGAGGTGGGTGGGGGGTGTTGTGGAGGCAGATTGGAATTTAAAGCTGATCTTTATTTATTAGGGTTGAGGTGCTCTTGTAATATGTAACCGGGAAAATTTTTATGTACATATGTACATATTTTTGTTGTAATATGTATCCGTGGGAATCTGTGTGTATATACATATGTATGTCTGTAGGAGTTTAAGACTGTCAATGATTTCGGGTAGAAGAGAAGAAATGCAATCCATCTGGAGGCCACAGGAGAAATTTCAACACAACCATTTCTGGTGGCTTTTGCACGCTTCTTTTCAAGAAGAGGGACCCTTCGCGCCATTTACTCCGACAACGGCACGGCCATTGTCAGCGCGTCCAATATTTTACACGGTGACAAATTAAATTTTTTATATCTCGTTCGTAAAGGTCTTTTGGCTAAAAATTCCTTTGCCCCCCTCTAATGGCATTTCATACCACCCGGCGCTTCCCATATGGGAGGCCTCTAGGAAGCAGGGGTGAAAAGTTTCAAACCTCACTTCAAGAAACTATGTCAAAGCCAAAGTTTTACTTTTGAAGAGTTCAGCACCATGTTCGCACGAATCGAGGGATGCTTGAACTCCAGACCCCTAAGCCCTATGAGTGATGATCCAACCAATTTATGTGACTTAACTCCAGGTCATTTCCTCATTGGAATAGCTATACTATCTTCCCCCGAACCACACTTGTCTAATCACTCTTAAGGTTACGTAATCCCTGGCAAAAGCTAAAAACACTTCATCACCATCTAGCTCGCAGATGGAAGGAGGAGTATCTTATGGAACTCCATAAACGTAATAAATGGAAATAGCCCTAGCGAGATTCTGCTCTCGGAGACTTAGTAATCATTACACAAGACAATATGCCCCAAATAAGTGGCGACTAGGACGCATCGAAAAAGTATAATTTGGACAAACGAGTCCGAGTTGCAGATTTACGTATCGCCAATGGCTTGATTACAAGGCCTATCACAAAATTAGTACTACTCTTACCATCGTCATCACAATGACAATAATTTTTTTCTCTCCCTTTGTTTTCCAGTCATAAATCTAACATCATGTCTCAGTCCAACCGCAGCCTGAAGGCAGTGATCGAAAAGCAAATGAGGAGTCCAAAACATCCTGGATCAACCCACAAAAAATCCAACTATGACTGTCTATCGTGTAACAAAAATCACCCCTTGCATAAATGCATTCATTTTTTAAAAATGAATGTGGCTGAACGGCTAACGGTAGTAAAACGCTTCAACTACTGAATTACTTGGCTCACTCGCATCGGATTGTTAAATGCCACAGCAACGAGCGTTGTAAGGAATGTGGCGCTAATCATCATACACTGCTTCACCACCATGAGCGTCTTCGTAACCCCACCAGACTTTTGTCCACAGTCAGTACTGCCATTGTCATACCAACTGTAATAATCATGATTGAGCTCGATGATGCCTGGGGTCGAGTACGAGGCCTCCTCAACCCATGTGCCGACTTCAGTTCTATTGCAGCGTTTCTTGTGGAAAGATATAGAGTGCCTACGGAAACTCTGGATGAAAAAAAGTGGTGTACTGTTACATTTTGGTCACGGTTCGAAGATAGACCCACCTTCTCGATCACTGCCCAAGTAACAAAGGATTTACCAACATTGCAGCAAAAAAAAGAGGCTTGACAGCAGAGTAGCAGAACCGTACAACAACTTGCGACTGGCTGATCCGGAGTTTTGTTCCAGCCGAGACATTAACATAATTCTGGGGGCCGATATCTATCGACAACTTATCTGAAACGCTATTGAACCATCAATCGTTACGTCACCCATGGCTCAAGACACCCTACTTGGCTGGATTATCATTGGAAAATTTGGTTACTGATTCACGTATATTTTCACCCATTTTACAACCATATTTTTATATTCCTATTTACTCTGAGAATTTTTTGATATTGTTTTTCACTTATCTTACCTTAAATTCATTCATTGACCCTCAATTCAAATTCGATGGTATATAACGTTCATTTGTGATCTAACTACTTTTTTGTAAAATCATTTGTATTTAACTAACTAACTATTTGTGATCTTTTTTTTTTTTTTTATACATTTATTTATTTATTGTATCTTCAATTATGAACTAACAATAAGTATTCAAATCTTAAATCTAAAATATAAGTATTAGGCCCGACCACTGTCGGACATAAACTTAGTGATAGTTATAAATAATACATAAGTAGTGATAATCAAAAAAAGAGAAAAAAAAAATATTTTCAAGCAATCCCATCTGGATTGTTGAGTATAAGAGCCCTTGTGTCCTTCTTTTTCAAGCGGATGTGGCCAGTAAAATTCAAGATGTTACGAGCAAGCAGATTAGGATGTGATTCGAGTTTTGTTAAATATTTGCCTGCGTATTTTGCTATTTCTTCAATCACTAGTGGCATATTCAAATCACGATGTATATTTGAGTTTTTGATGTACCATGCAGCCGATACTATCAAACGTAAAATTTTGTTTTGCCTTCGTTGGATTCTCTCGACGTTAGAAGCTGAAGCAGTGCCCCATAACTGAATTCCGTAGCACCATATTGGCTTCAAAAGCGAGTTGTATAATAAAAGTTTGCAGTCTAGGCTGAGTCTTGAATTTCTACCAATCAGCCAATATATCTGAGTTAGTTTAAGTTTCATTTGTATAAGCTTTGAGTCAATATGGTGTTTCCATGTAAGTCGTCGATCAAGGTGTATACCAAGGTATTTTACATGTGAATGCTGAAGAACAACTTGATTGTTGATTCGAATTGGGGAACAAGTATCTCTTCCCAGGGTAAATGTTACCTGAACACACTTTTGCTCGTTTACCTTAATTCTCCATAATTTTAACCATAGTTCCAGTTGTGTAATATGTTCTTGTAGATATGGCGAAGCCTCATGAGGATTTTCGTGCATACTTAAGCAGACTGTATAATCGGCAAACGTAGATGTATTAATATTACTGCTCAAAGGCATATCACAAGTATAAATCAAATACAAAACTGGCCCCAGATGCTCCCCTGTGGCACACCGGATGATATAGTTTCGGGCACACTCATGAAATCTCCTTCCACAACCGTGAACTTCCGGGAAGTAATGTAACTTTCTAATAAATTCACCAAATTTATTGGTAGATATGATTTTAATTTTAAAATTAGGCCTTCATGCCACACTTTATCAAATGCCTGCGAAACGTCAATAAAGAGTGCAGAACAGTACTTCTTTTCTTCAAATGTTCTTCTTATACATTGAACCAATCTATGCGTTTGTTCAATAGTGCTATGCTGACTTCTAAAACCAAACTGATGGTCTGGGATACACTCACTACCAATTAGAATTGGGGACAATTTTGACATGAGCAGTTTTTCGAAAAGTTTTGACATTGTTGATAGCAGACTTATTGGCCTGTATGATTCTGCCTTGGTAAGATCTTTGCCCGGCTTTGGAATCATTTTAACTTTGGCAAGCTTCCAGCTGTGGGGATAATACTCCAGTCGTAAAATGGCATTAAAAATGAATAACATGATTCTAATTACAATACGAGGCAATTTTATTAGCATTTGGTTACTAATTCCATCATTACCCGGTGCTTTCTTCGGGTTGAGTTCAGCAATTAGATTTTGTACATCACACATTTTAAATTTTATGGGTCGAGGGGGTAGCGCAACTACACTCGGGAAATCAACAACACCAGTACATGTGTTTGGGGTAAATACGGATTTTAAATACTTTGCAAACAAGTTACCTTTTTCAATATCACTCCTGGCCCAAACTCCAGTAGAAATGCGCAGAGGTGGTTTAAACTCAACGGGTGTTTTAATTATTTTCGCAGCGCGCCACAAAGAATAATTAGATGCTGGTGTGGCATCGAGATTTTCCAGATAGTTTTTAAGAGATGCAGTTTTTTCATATGCAAGCTTTTCTTGGAGTCTTTTAGTGCACTCTTTTAATCTAATTTTTATTTTGATCTGTGCTGTTGCCATTCTCTTCTAGCTCTTCTTTTTGCACATACGAGATGTTCAATATCTGTAGAATATATTCTGTTAAACCCAGTCTGCGGATGGGAGGAAGTGGCATGTTCAGCTGCCTGCTTAATATTTTCGTTAAGATTAGCAATATTAGATTCAATATCATCATGAGTTCTTAGCTTAATGTTCTCAGCGCAATGACTACTAAGATATTTTTTTAATCGCAGCCAATTAACACGACTGACCATTTTCACATATGGGTGAGGTAGAGCACTTCTCAGTGGGCTACAGATTGTAACGATCGTGGGAGAGTGACCGGACGATAGATCTAGGGAAGCTTTAACATGAATTAATTTCCTAGAAATATTTTTCATGACGCCAAAATCTATAACATCCGGAATTTTATGTATGTCAGTAGGCCAGTAAGTGGGCTCCCCACTCGAAATGACGTACAATCCCATTTTTGAAATTGTGTTGAACAACGCTCGTCCTCTAGGTGTGATAAGACGCGAACCCCAGAAAGTATGTTTTCCATTATAGTCTCCAGCTGCTTCGAAACAAGGGACAATAGATTTGTAGAAATTCTCGTATTGATCCTCAGTAATTGCGAATCTAGGAGGGGAGTAAATTGATGATATGACAAAATTTGTGCAAAAATTTTCGATTCAAATAGTCGTTGCTTGTAGATGTTCTTCACAAATGTTGTCAAGAATATAATGCTTGAGTCTTGACTTTATTAAAATTGCTGATCCTCCGCAAGCTCTTCCTCTTGGGTCCTTTGAATCATATAAAATGTAGCCATTAATTTTAAATAGACTTCTTGAAGTCAAATGAGTTTCAGAAACCAACATGATATCAATATTTTTTTCCGTGAGGAAGTGCTCAAGTTCATTTTTATGTTGGCGAATGCCGTTTGCGTTCCAGAAACTTATCTTTAACGTGTTCATGGCTTGTTAAGTAATGCTTGAAACAATGTAGACTGCATTCGTAGCATTTCTTGCATCATGCTAGTCATATTTGTCGTAAAATTATTTATAGTCAGCACTAGATTTTCAATAGTAGCTTCAAGGCGACTAAAATTAAAGCTTGAGGTTGCATTCGTTGAATTATTTTGAGGCGGAATATTTTGTGTGGGAATAGAACTAGTCTTAGCTGCATCGGCATACGATACACGTGAAGTGACAGGTTGGCTCATTTGAGCAAAAGTGGCGGAGTAAGCATTTGCTGTTTGTGCTGGAGCTAATTTAGGTTTTTGCCCCATAGTCTGTTTAACGAAAGAATAGACAGGACATCCTCTGTAGTTAGCGGTGTAATTACCTCCACCATTACTACATTTTTTTCTGCTAGATCTTTAGGTTTAGTACAACCAGCAGTACCGTGCAATTCACCGCAGATAACACAAACTGAAGGTAACTTGCAGTAAGTTTTTGTGTGACCATATTCTTGACAATTATGGCACTGTACGGGTCCAGAACGCTTGTGTGGTTCTTCAACTGTTATTTTTCGGTATAAGAGATATTTTAAATTGTAAATTGGATGAGTCTCGCTTTTTTTCAATTTTATATCGTTTGACTCAAGTTCGAGGTTGAGGAATCTTCTCCCTATTTATTACGTTAGATACATTTTTTACCTTAAATCCCTGGAGGACGAGTGCATCTTTTATTTCTTCGGGAGCAACATAGGAATCGATCCCCTTCAATACGAACTGCAGGCCTTTAGCACTTTTAAGCTAATATGTGTAGAAACTTTTCTTAGTTTTTTCAAATTCAGTAATCAGTTTGCGAAAATGTTTTTCTTCATAAATTTGAATTTTGGTTTCATCAATATTACCACGTTTTATTGGAACGATGTGAAATTTATTCTCACCAATGACTGAAATTAATTTTTTTATAATAGCGTTTGAATTTTTTTCTCTCAAATAGATTGGTGGCGGCTTGAATGTTTTGTTTGTAGATACATCGGAGTCGTTGTTATCATCTTGTAATATTTGAAAAAGATTTTGACGGTTAATAGAGGATGCGCTGTTATCCCTAGACATTTTTGGAGCAGATGAAATTTTCGAAGACTGGGCTTCGTCCGCGCTCTACCACTGTTATATATCTGTGCATTCCCACTTGGACCTTGGGTTTTGGGCTGCTCTTAACTTCAGTAAAAACTTGGTTAAGTGATGACCACGAGCCCGAAGCGGATGATATCGCTGAGTTAAATGTAGAAGTACTAGGCAACGGTAATGTTAACGAATCACTAGTTGGCATTGGACAAGGCGAAGTTGATCGCTGACGAAAAAGTGGCCTAACCGTTTAAAAAAAAGTCTACTATCAGATTTCTTATTTATTTTGTTATCATTAAGACCTTCAGACCTCTCAGTAAGTCTATCATTAGATTTTTTATTTTTATTATTTTCATGAAGAGCTTCAGAACTCACAGTAAAATAGGCATTTCTGCCATTAGAACTCACTTCACAGTTATTTGTTTTTGAGGTACTCATATAGAGTATTCCTCAAGGGCACTTTTGTTTGTTTGTTTGTTTTTTTTTTTTTTGATTACGGTTTTTTTGTTTTTGTTAGTTATGACTATGTAAAAAATATTAGCAATGCAAATAAAGCTAACAATAACAATATGTATTCCGAATATTTTTTCGTACAATTTTTTTTTGTTTAGTATGAAATAAAAACTCCGCTAAATTGACTGTTCACTATGAATGTACAACGAGAACTCCTATTTGTGATCTAACTATTTTTTTGTAATATCATTTGTATTGTCTCCGTACTTTAAAGTAAATTGCACTATGGCAAGGGGGCGGGATGTTTACGTGTGCATGCACACACCTAAATAATAATAATTGATTTCTCTGCTCTGCGTATTTCTTTTTACTGCCACTCAAGCGAGAATACACATAATATGGTGTTCATACATGCGTTTTTAATTGAAACAATATTCAGTTAATTGACAATTTCTTTTTAGTGTTCATACATACTCAATATTGCTACGACAATTAGCATTTGACAACTGAAAAAAATATATTGTTTACATTTTTACTTTGTATGTTTTTGGTATTTATCACACAAAATGGAAAGACATTTTGTTTTAAAAAAATCTTTTCTTTTATACAATAGAAAGATAGAACTTTTTCAAACAGTGCGTTCCAGTTTTGATTCCAAATTAAATATTTTTAAAAAAAAAGAAGAAAAATTTGGAAATACTGCAGAGTTTGAGGAAGCAGCAGCTCTTGCTTTTTTTAATATTAGAGGAATGTTCATGTCGAAAGACTTTATGGAAATTGGTAAGTAAAACTAGAGAATTTTGTTTAAATCCGTTATTGCATTTCCGATTTACAGAATCGCCAATCGTCATTCTGGGAGTTCAATTGTAACCACAATGACGACCAGTTTTTTAAGAGGCATTTTCGGATGACCCGTGCAAGCTTTGATATCCTCTGTGACTTACTGCAAAGTCTAAAAAAAGTGGATACAAAATGGCAAAAAGCGATAACGCTACAAAAGCGTGTAGCCATCGCTTTATTTACCCTAAGTTCATCTGGGGAGTACCGAGTGGTTGGTGAGCTATTTGGGGTTGGAAAATCAACTGTGTGCACTATTTTGCTAGCATTTTGTGAAGAAGTATGGCGAGTGTTGTCCACCCAGTACATCAAGAAATTGCCCCCGACACAAGAGCTTGTGGATGAATGCGTCAATGGATTTGAAAGCCTTGGTTTCCCTCAATGCCTGGGTTCCATTGGTAAGTTTTTGAATAATTCTACCAAAAGAAAAACCGGCCTTCGTAAAGTGGTTTTTTAGATGGGTGTCACATAGAAATTAAGCCAAATCAAAGCGATGCCACTGATTACTATAGTTACAAGGGATGGTACTCTATCGTTCTTTTGGCTCTTGTGGATTACAGGTGCGTATTGTTTATTTTTTGTTTGTTTTTATGTGAATATTTTAAACATAACGTACAGATACCGCTTTTTATATATAAATATTGGTGCTCCGGGACGTTGCAATGACTCCCAAATCTTTAATGCTTCCCTTCTGAAAAAAGTGCTGAATGAGAGCGAAATATTGGAAGCCAGCAAGAAAGAAATTAATGGCATCCAAATCCCAGTATGCATTTTGGGCGACTCAGCTTTTAAATTTTCGCAAAACCTTATGAAACCGTATGCTTTTTCTACGGAGCTGTCAGATGAAAAAAAATTATTTAACTATCGATTATCGAAGTGCCGCAGAGTAGTGGAGAACGCATTTGGCCATTTAAAAGCGCGCTTTCGGCGCATCGGAAAAGGACTAGACAATCGGGTAGGAAATGCTCCCAACATTGTTCGGGCTTGCTGTGTTTTGCACAGTTTCCTAAATGAAAGAAATGACCATATTAACCAACTTTGGATGGAAAATCTTCAGGAACAAGAAAGAAGTAGAGAAAGTCCCACAGCCAATGTAACTATTGGTGATAACGAGCCAACCGCTGAAGCTATAAGGGAAAACTTATGTAACTATTTTAGTAAGTACCTACACAAATTTTCATTACGATTTTTCATTTTAAATTTTTATTAAACTATGTTTGTATATTGATTGCCACACGAGATCATTAAAAAATTAAAAAAAAAATATTTCAAAGATATTTACTATTTTTTATAAAAAATTAATTTTTGTTCAAAAATGACATAAATGCATTGTTCAATTCCTTGTTGTCATTGGCTATTCTGTCCAGGGTTTCTGCCTTCTTTCTCTCAATTTCGATAAGTTCCCTTTCATTTTCATCACTGTGTTTTAAATGTTCAGTTATTTCTTTCGAAATTCTGTCGAACTTATTTAAAACCACTTCTCTAAAATCAATTCTTTTTTTCTTTCTTGTAGCTTCTCTGACTGTAGACGATGAAGAAGGACTCGGGGATAGTGGCGATGATGGCGCAGACAATGGTGTAGAGGGCGATGGCAATGTTGAAGTACTGGAAGTATCTATATAAAAGAAAATAAAAAATCATTGTAAAATCAGAAACAAAATGCGCTTCAATTGCGGTTTATTTATTTGTAGAAGTAAACCATAAAACATATTTCATACACAAGTTCGTAGGTATTAATATTATTGCAAACATTCGTACAATATTGAAATGTTTATTTCTACCCAACAAACAATAACATTTGATTTCAAATTGGAAGTGATTTGATATAAAGGTTTTTCTAAACGACAAATGTTTTTAGCTTTCGCTTAATAAATTCGTATTATTTTTTTAATTTGTTTTCATATAATTTTGAGTTTTTCAAAAACAAATAGGCATTATTTTTTCATTAATTTAAAACTTTTCTTTAATTTAATTGATATCAAATGATAAAAAAGTCATTTTATATAAAAGGTTTGTTGGGTATTGCTTAAGAAAAAAGTATATGTAAAAATGTTCATTTGTAATAATAAAAAACACTTACCATCAATGCTTTCCAGCGTCAACTCCGTGTAAATATTGGCCTTGAACCCTCCAATGATCTGGTGCACAGTGGTATAGTGTGCCCATTGAGATGGTGATCCACCTGATACACACCCATTGCTGCCTTTTCTTTTCTGCAAAAATTTAGAGGTTTAAAAAGTTTCTACATACTACATACGACGACCACTATTTTGGCTAATAGCTGTAGAAGAACAAATTATTTAGTGAGCATCATTATACCATTGGGTAACATAAATTTTTTATGCTTGGTACTCACTTTTGTTTCTTTTCATACAGCGGCAAAACAGTAACACCCAGAGTACTAAATTTATGTGTACTCACCTGTAGCGCTGTGTAAAATTTTGCAATTTTACCTGGATATCTCGTGGGCTAAAGAAATACCCCAGCTGGTTGAGCTCATCAGCCATTTCGGCATAAACGTGTGAGTTTTTCCTTTGCCCACGAAGACCATCCAATTTGCTGGGCCACAGAATCCTCTTCTTCTTTGATTTCACACCTGTTGATGAAAAAAAAGTTATTAACAATAAATAGTTTGCTAATAAATTTTATATTAATAAATTTCTCACCCTCAATTTGTTTCTCCATTTTTTTGTTTGTTTTTTTTTTTGACGTTTGATGAGTCAAATTTCAACAAAGTGTGTTCAAAAAGTACTGTTGTTGTAAAAGCATGTTCAGTTAGTATTGCTTTTTTTTTACTAAACACACTTTTGACAGTGTTGCATTATAAATTTTACTCATTATTAAAACAATTATCTCTTAATTGGCAATAAGTAAATTGTAATTTTTGTATGAAAATTTTGTCTCAATAATGGACTTAATTGTTATAATTTGAATATTGCTACATGTATGAACACCATATAAAGCATAGATCATACTCACATTCCTTTTTTTCATTGCTCTATGTAATCAGTCGTTTAGTAGATCCCAATCCTTTCACTAGTGTACAAAAAAAAATTTGAATAATCGTGATAAAAATAAACAACAAGAACAAAAGTAAATCGTTTAATAAATTTAAAGAAAACAAAAAGTAGTTAAGTTGAACAAAGGGAAAATATAATAATTTGAACCCAAATAAAACTAAATTTTAAAAAGAATTTAATGTACCTTGACATATGTACTAAGATATAAGAATCTCTTCCAGAAAAAACAAATAAACCAATAAATAACTATACCAATACAAAAAGTTGTGTGTTTTTAAACAAAAGTGATTTAGTGATTCATTGGTTATCCAATTGATACCAACCCCAAGATCAAACCAAAAGTAAGTCACCCTAATCGACTCAACCAGCACCTGTGGTCTACGGTTTTGATACCACCACTTTATACACCCCCACAAGTATCTTTATAGTTTTTTTATATTTGAAAGTTTGTGAGGATTTTCTGTTTGAAGTAAAACTGAATTCTTTAAGGTACATAGAGTAAGTATACTTACTATACAGTATAGTAGTGTATAGTAATAGTAAGTATAATAGAAATATTTCTTATATTTAATTTAAATTTGCTTAAAGTTTCTGCAGCCTATATAGTCAATGTCAGAAATTTTTGGGGGTATACATAGCATTGCCTTTTAAAAATTGACAAATATTTTTAAATCAAACTGATCCAGCACCTTCAGCTTAGGCGATGATAGTTTTTTTTTGTTAGCCAGTTTGCTTATTTTTACTCTTTTATTTTTATTGATAAACATTTATAATCAAAAGGGAGTTTTATAACGAAATTATTATTTTCATAATTGATGAAAACAATCGCTACTTCTTTTGAGATGAAATCATTTGAATTACTTTTGAAGCCTTACTCGTCTATAAAATTTTAATTAATATGTACATATAATATAGAATTGTGAAACGTTCATTCTAAAATTTTATGTTAAGATTATCCTATGGATATGAGACTGAATTTAAACGTACTTATAAATTAGTTAAATCATAATGAACAAACTAATTTTCTTCTTGAATAGCGATCAACAGAAAAAAATCGTTTTCTATGAATTAAGATCTCGATCTACTCTTACAGGAACCGCGTAAGTAGTAATGAACTGTGTATTAGACTGGCCATTATTTTTAGAAAATTCCTTCGATTTCCGATTGCTGGGCGGAAAAAGTTTTAATACATAAAACTACTTTTACTTGTTGATTTTTAATATTTAATTGAATTTCCAATTAAATTACCATTAATTGGCAATAATTAATATAATAATTAAATTGTCTGTAACCAAGATTGCATTTTTGATTTGCAGCTTGATAATATAAAGTCGGACGAACCATCAACCTTTGCCGAAATGGAACCAACCACATCAAAAGTGATTACTCGTACGTCTGATAAAGTATTACGTCAAATATATTTGATTGGCAACGTGACACATCAAATAAGTGGAGCTAAATTACCCTCCAATCGACAAGTATTGCAAGTCTATTTTTATAATATTCGATTCGCCAAATTATCGCAGAAAGAAAGTGCAAGATTGGCAATGAACGCTGCATTCCTTTTTTGGCTACAAGCCCGCTTACCGATCCGTGATTTGTACAAATGTGCTGATAAATTGATAAAACTGTACAATGAATGGCGACGTGTTTCTCAGGCATAATTTCTCGAAAATTTGGACAATCTCTTCGACATTGCTCACAACAACGCGTTGCAGATGATTCGTATTGAAGATGATCGGGAATTTTTATTGAAACAAAGACAAAAAGGGCGGCCCGGATGCATGATCGGAGTCGATATGCATTTATTCAGCCGTGAAAAGCGATCGCAGGAGCGAAGAGCAAGAGAAGAGTCACGAAAGCGAAAGCACAATGAGTCTCAAAACGTAGATATTGGTAAATATTTTTAATTTGCATTGTATAATACATATCAATTATTGGAATGAATGAATTCCTAACTTCTTTTATGATTTCATTCAGCGATTGAAGAAAACAATAGTGCTAGTGAAAGCGATAACATTTCCGATCACAACGATCCAACAATGGACGTGGACGATTATGACACTCAACCAGAGGAAAGAAGAGGCCGCACGCAATTGATAAAACCACGTCTTTCAGCCGCTCTGGATGATGCTAAGGTTTCCGATAGAAAAGCAAAACATATAATGATGGCAGTGGCAGAAGCCTTGCGTGTCAACGTTGATGAGCATGTTGTCAATCGAACGTCTCTCCAAAATTTACGAAGAAAGCACCGTGAAAAAGAATTTGAGAAGATTCAGGCCGAGTTCGTCGAAGACGTAATTTACTTTACTTTTGGTCTAATTTTAATTATATATATATTTTTTTCCGTAGATAAATAGTGCACAATCATTAGTTGTTCATTGGGATGGCAAATTAATATAAGCAATAGTTGGTAAAAAAAAAGTTGAGCGAATCGCAATTCTCGTCAGTTATAAAGGCACCGTAAAATTTCTCAGTGCAGCAATTGTAGAACCCGCCACGGGAGAGAATATTGCGGGCGCTGTTCGTAATGCTTTAATTAGTTGGAATATCATTGATCGCGTTGGTGCGATGAGTTTCGACACTACTTCTTCAAACACTGGTCCTAACAATGGTGCAATCGCATTCTTACAACAATATTTACAGCGGAAATTAATCAAACTTCCATGTCGTCATCATATTTTCGAAATTGTCTTGAAAAGTGTTTTTGACTTGAAATACTCAGCGACCAGTGCACCCGAAGTTCCTATTTTCAATCAATTTGCGGAAGCTTGGGACAATCTCAATCAATCTTCATTCAAATGCGGTCTCGACGACGAAATTGTCCGTTCAAAAATAAGCGAAGAGGATTGTGATGAAGTCAAAATTTTTTTTTTTTTTTAATACATATATTTATTTATTGTATCTTCAAAAATGAACTAACAATAAGTGGTCAAATCTTAAAGCTAAAATATAATTATTTATCCCGACCAGTGTCGGCCAAAACTTAGTGATAATTTAAATAATACAAAGTAGTGATAATCAAAAAGGAAAATTAAAGTCAAACATGTCTGCTATCAAAATTTACAAAAATATCAAATTCGCGCTGATTATAAAGAGTTTCTACAGCTCACAGTCACATTCCTTGGTGGAAACGGTGGCAATTTTCGGACGTGTAGTTCAACGTCCCATGCAAGGTTTATGGGAAAAGCAATTTATTGCCTGAAAATATTTCTTTTTCGCGAACAATTCAAATGCACAGATAGACAATTGAGCGCGCTGCGAGATGTATGTATTTTTCTAGTTCGACTATATGTCAAAGTCTGGTATGGATGCCCAAATGCCATCACAGCTCCAAATCAAGATCTACAATTTGTAAAGGACTCGATCGCATACGCTGAAACAGATGCAGCAGTGTCCAACATAGTTCTATCAAAAATCAAAAACCATTTGTTGTATCTAGCACCAGAAAACGTTGCTTTAGCATTTTTTGATCCTTCCGTTTCAGATGAAGCACAGCGCAAAATGATCAAATGTCTCCAATCAAGTGAACCGAATGTAAACCTATTGGAGAACCGTCGAATTGCAAACGTTGAAGTTTTACGTTCCAGTTCATTGAGCGATTTAGTATCATATAAAACAAAATATTTTTTCACTGCATTTGGTTTGTCTGCCTGTTTTTTGGAAAAAGATCCATCGTTATGGGAAGAAGATGATGACTATCCAGACGCTTTGGACTTTTGTCGTAATTTGTTCGTCGTAAACGATGCTGCCGAACGCGGCGTCAAATTCATGAAAGATTACAATCGAATCTTAACAAATGACGAAAATCAAAAACAATTGGTATTTCAGTTCGTCGAGTCATATCGTCAGAAATTCCCTTCACATAAGAAATCCACACTCACTTAAATTTGCCTGTATTTAGTATTTTTCAGCTATAAAATTGTCTAACTTTGATATTTTTCATTAAATTTTGGATTTATAAAGCTCGTTGAAATGGTAATTTAATTGGCAATTCAATTAAATATTAAAAATCAACAACTAAAACTAGTTTTATGTGTTAAAATTTAAGTATTTCAATAAAACCATTGATTTTTCCTAATATTTCCATTTTTCAAACTTTAAGTCTTGGGCGGCAGGCTCAAACGTTCTCCGATCGCTACCAAATTTTAATGCTAAGCATATATATATTTTTAGTGGCCAGTCTACTGTGTATACTAGGACAATTAAAATAGTGAAATTTGGGTAATTAAAATTTGGAAATTTTTAAATTATGTCTATCTGTATGCCCGGGGGAATTTGTGTGTGGAATATTTTGTGTGAATGTATTAAGGTCGATCATAGTTTCGAGGTTTTTATGGGTATATATGCCGACGGAAAAACATGATTATTATTTTTTCCTAATGCCGAAGGGAAAATTATAGAAATGATTTGTCATTATGCCGATGGGAAAATGTTTTTTGTCTAATGCCGAGGGGAAATCCTGGAAATGATTTGCCCTTATGCCGACGGGAAAACGTAAAAGTTATTTTTCTGACGATAATATAGGTGTTACTAGACTGTGATTTGGCTGGTTGAGTGTTTGGAATATGTAACCGTAGGAGGTTGCGAATGTATCTGTCTGCGGGAATTTAACTGAGTCTGAATTAAGGGGGGGGGGGGGGGGGGGGGGGGTAGTTGAGGAAGATCCATTGAGTGTATATATCTGTGAAAATTTAACACTGATTACGATTTATGGGGGTTGGGGTGTTCTTGTGATATGTAACCGTAGGAATTTGTATGTATATATGTTTGTAGGAGTTTAATGCTGTCCGTGATTTGTAGTAGGTGAAGGTGTTGTTGTAATATGTATCCATGGGAATCTGTGTGTATGTATGCCTGTAGGAGTTTAAGGCTGATCATAATTTGAGGTGGGTGGGGGTATTGTGGAGATAGATAGACTGAGTTTATGTAACCGTAGGAATTTGTATCTTTATATGTTTGTAGGCATTTAAGGTTGTCCGTGATTTGTGGTAGGTGAAGGTGTTCGTGTAATATGTATCCGTGGGAATCTGTGTGTGTGTATGTTTGCAGGAGTTTAAGGCTGATCGTAATTTGAGGTGGGTGGGAGTGTTGTGGAGAAAGATGGACTGAGTCTGTAGGAATATGTCTGTAGGAGCTTAAGGCTGCATCCGTAGAAATCTGTGTGTGTGTATGTTTGTAGGAGTTTAAGGCTGATCATGATTTGTTTTGTTGAGATTGATTGATTACATGTATGTATGACCGTGCGAATTTGTTTTGAGGATTTAAGGCTGGTCATGATATGTGAGGGGTGGGGTGTTGTTTGAAATTTTCTTAGATTTTTCTTAGATGAATTCTGCTATGTGTGTATGTGTGTTGGCATGATTTTCTCTCACTGGTATTTATATGTTAGTAGAAATAAATTGTTTTCAATATCGACTAAAAATATAAAAATATAAAATACTATCATATGTCTGAACTTCCCTAATCCTAGTATGTTTTTATACTTACGATTGCTTTATATTTTCTCATGCTTAAAAATGTCACGCGTTAAAGTTTGCCTATTAGAAATTTGTTTATATTCCAGATTTTGTTCATTTAACTACATCCGCCTGCTTTGGCT
This sequence comes from Tachina fera, assembly GCA_905220375.1. Lineage (NCBI taxonomy): Eukaryota > Metazoa > Arthropoda > Insecta > Diptera > Tachinidae > Tachina > Tachina fera. Next base: position 85,934,802 of record LR999965.1, on the reverse strand, counting down.
GGACGACTTTTCTACACCCAGAGAAAAACCAACCTAAAATCAGTAAAACCATGTTGAATTAATAAGAAACATTAACGAAGGTTTAGTCATATTGAAATTTCTTATTTCAATATCGGAAAATATTAATTTACAGTATTAATTTATTAAACTCATTACTTTGTGGTTACCTCAATATACATTTTCTTTTACATACACATATTGGAAATAATTGAATTAATGTGACACATTCTTATTTTTAAACTGTAGATTTTCACTGAGTGTACAATTATGTGAATTTATGAATTTATTAGAGATACTCTGTCCATAATAAGTTTGTTTACCTTTGCATTGTGTTTCGACTAAACGATGATTCTTATATTTTCATGATTTAGATATGTAAGTGTGAATTTTAAGATCTAATAAATGTTTGAGCACTAATAAATAAAAAAATTTGATATGTATACATACATATCTACAAATTGATTTTATGTATGTATGTATGCATGCATATGCAAATAAGTGCTTAGCTCAATCTTTGAATACATTATTTTGTCATGTGAGGTCTTTTGTTGTTGTTCTAAGTATTCGTCTATAGATGTGAAATATCTTTATAGTTTTTGATGTGTAAACATCTATCCGCTAGGGGGTAAATATCTTTTTCGCAATATACAATCACAAATTTTGAGTTAGATCACACCACGTTCTCAAATCGGTGTGAACTATGTATGTATTAGTGTAATCATACGAACAAGAACTTCTTGTTCTTTTTAAAGTTGCCCCTTTTTTTCTTAAAATCCGCTTTTTGGAGCCACCTTTTCTTAAAAATCACCTTTTTGTGTCACTTTTTGAAATTTTACAACGGTAACGCTGACAAGAAGTACCAAGAAACGTAACAGCTGCATAGAAATAGCTCATTTGAATTTTAGAGCATACCTTCAGGAGTTAATTTTAATAGAAATTGCCTGTGAAGTGTAATAGTGTGCCAGCGGGGATAATTTTGTTAAAAAGGTGAAAAATATAAAATATACATATATATAATCTTTTAAATAAAAGAGGGGTTTAAATGTCAAATATTTTTTTAAAAGATATATAGCAGTCTTTATAAAGACTTTATAATATTATATTATAACATGTCTTCATTACGTACTGTTGCCTTACATTGAAGCTGATGCACGACAATTGAGTATCAATCTCCATCTCATGTTGATTATTATGGGTGGAGATTTTAATACAATTTTTCAAACCCACAGTCGCAAACTTTCTAAAAAAATTTTTATTTGACGTTTTCCATCTCCACAAACTCCCATAACTAATAATTCCACTACTATAGATGCAGTTTTCCATAGATTTTTAAATACAGCAGAGTCAAAAATTTATATATCTTATTTTAGTTACCATAAGCCAATATTAATTATTTGTGCTTAAGGTATTTACCATATATGGGCACTTTGCAGTATGTACTACTAAAATTTCAGTAAAAATCAAAAAAATTTAACCAGTAAATTTTAACCGATTACTAAATTTTTTTCTGCAATTTTTATAAAGTGCCTAAATTATTTATTATGTGATGAGGTGCATTAAATTTTCAGTAATCGATAAAGCTTGTATTAGTAATGAAATTCTACCAAGTGGCTAAATTTTTTTCATAAAAAATTTTAAAATTTGAATGAAAAAACTTTGCCACTTGCTACAATTTTATTATGAATACGACCCTACGATTTTACTGGTAGTGCAAATTAAATTTCATTATCAGTAAAAATTTACTGAATTTTTTCAGCAATCAGTAAATTTACTGCATACTGCAATTTTTAATGCAGTACATATATACTGCAGTGTGCCCATTTACTAACTAAATAAGTTAAATAAAACAAACAAAAACCAGCAAATTCCTATGTGTTTACAATATTGAAAGTTTTGATACTTTGAATTGATTAACTTAAAAAATATACCAAAAGCATAAGTACTTCCAATTAAAAAAAAATTTCATTACTAGATGCTTACACATCTCCCCTGTGATCGGACTCACATTGCTATTATTATTATTTTAATATGCATATTTGATTATGAACGTACATATATATTAATTTATATGGGTAATGATGGGCATTCAAAATTAAAAGCAGTTAATACGGCTTGTTCATTGAAAAATAATATTTGATAGTTTTACTAACTTCCGATTTATATTATAATTACTAAAAACTAAAAAATATCTATAAAAGTATAACCATGAATATGTATAAGATACAAAATATGTATGAAAGATTACAATAATAATAATACAATTTTAACTAGAACTTATTCTCACTACAAACATGGTAGGAAAATACGTCCCCTTCTAAATGTCCCGTGTTTAGTCATACCAAAGGTTAAAATGAGCGAACACAAATATTGCAAGATGCCAACTACCAAATTAAAGCCACATTATTACACTTTAAATTAAAAAAATCTCTGTGAAAAATGATGTTATAATTCGCAGATTGTTTAATTTTTAAGATGCTGTCAAAAACGAGTTCCAAATTTTGTCCCGTTAGCAATACCAGGTTTATTACTTAAATATAAAAATCAACAAATCAATGATATCTTAAATTTGTTATTAACTTGCTATCCAAACATGGCAACAAACAAAGAAAATATTTAAGATTTCTTTATATTATTTCACTTTAAATGTGAGCGGATGTCCCGTTCTGGATCCTGGAAATACCCATGTGTAAGTTTTTATAAAAAAAATTTGAAACCCTGAAGAAAAATTAATGCAATCGTTGAGGTTCAAAATAAAATGCCGCAATTTATTTAATAATCTACAACAGTTCCAATAAAGTTTTAATTACTACACATATATATACACATACAAGAAGACTTATTGCATATAGCTCATTTGTTCTGAAAATGTTTCTGCCAGTGCTCTCCACGATATTGGGGATCCTTTGGTATATGCTTAATGATGCTATTGATTCCAGAGCAGATATCTCTAAAAAAATTTGAATATGCTCTGTACTCAATTCCTCTTAGCTTTCTCTACATGGCTTTAAAATTTAAAAACTAGTAATTTAAATGATATTGATTAAAAAAGTTCGTCTATTTTTTTTAAATAAATTTCTTGATTTTCTAAGATAATTTTGAATGCCATATAGTGGATGCGTGAGAATTCATGCATCTTTTGCAAAATTTTTGAAATGTTTCCCGATAAAGAAGCCGATTGGTCGGTCAAACACTAATATATGTATATATAATATATATGTATGCATATATTATGTTTATTACAAAGTTCTTATTGTTTTTATGCTTTTATAAAAATTAAGTTGTGCTAATGGGGAAAAGTTTATAATCATATTTGGTCTGCTAGTACGTCAAACAGCTCCACAAGATACGGAACAGTTCTCTGTACCAATAAGTTGCCCACAAGATTTTAACTCTGTAAAGACTTCTGTGAAAAATCCAGGCTCTGCATTAATTTTCAACATTTTATTACTTAGTCGGTCAACAATGACAAGGCACCTGGAAAGAAACGAAGGTTTTTCAATTGGTTATTTTTGTTTACTTAATGTATATAAAGTACTATAGATAATATGTACACTAGGGTGGCCGTTATTTTTTTATTTCTTGTATTCATTCTCCCCAATTAGGTGCAGTTTTAGGTAAAAAATATAATTACAAAAAAATTCATAGCGATAAGTTGGGTTTTAGGGGGTGCATCCGATCTCAAAGTTAGCCTTCAATCCCATTTATTTAATGCAATTTGATTGCATATAACTATCTTTCTAAAAAACATTTTACAAGAATATGATATATGCCCATATTTTATCTCTTCTAGTCAACAACATTAGCCTTAAAGAAAGCTTTTTCCTAAATTAATATTTTAGAAAGTAATTAATAAATTATATTTATATGAAAACTATTTAGTTCTAGCTTAGACGAGTGAACATTTGGAAGGAAAACATCTGGAATTACCTTTTGTTGTTTCCATCGCGTTCACAAAGATGAACACAAAAATGATTTTCTCTTCCCCACCCGTAAATTGCTACCAAACTAAATGTTTCCCAAATGTTTTCGTGTATAAATGCGGTCTAGTAAAAAAACTAAACAAAAAAATTAAAATTGATTAAATGGACTGGAGGGTCGACTTTGAAGGGCGGACGCACCTCTTAAAACACAACTTATCGCTATGATTTTTTTTAAATTTTTTTACACAGAACAACCGGTTTTTTTTTGGGGCGGGGGAATATAAGAAAGCAAAAAAAAATATCCAAACAAGTAACGGTCACTCTAATGTACATATGTATGTGTCTTCACAAAAATGTAAATGTGAAAAAATCGGGGATCGTAACGGTTATAAGTTTTATTTTAAAAATTACTTTTGATCATTATTTCTTGATTTTTATTTATTCCTTAGAAAATAAAATTTATTTCTTGATTTTTATATATTCTTCAGAAAATGACAGTTGTTTCTTGATTTTTATTTATTCCTCAGAAAATAAAAGGTATTTCTTCATTTTTATTTATTTCTTACAAAATTAAAGTTATTTTGTGACTTTTATTTATTCCTCACGAAATAACAGTAACTTTTACATTTATTTTTTGCTTAGTTTTGAATTACCGACAGCGTATTCGTTCGTTTCGTTACGATAATGTTAAGCGATTTAAAACTTAATTTATCACCAGAGTATGTACAAAAAACTCTTATATGTATATGCCCTTATTTATGAAAGTGGTCTAAGTCATGTGCATTTTAGCTTCAACATATGAAACAAATCTTAAAAAAACTTTAAAAAATATTAAATTAATTTATATAAATCGAGACTAGTACAACTCCAAATTCAAATGTTGCACAATATAAAAATATTTTTTAATTTGTTCAGATGTAATCTACTAAATACCTTAACAAAGAAATATATGAAAGTGGTGTAACACTTTCATAATTAAGGGTACATATCGTTACCTTAGTCGCAAAAAGAGCTAAGTCAATTTTTTCAAATTATTCAGGAGAGACAAAAAACTGTCTAAGTTTTTTTAGTATATATATATTTTTGCGATATAGGGAACATCCAATTGCTTAGTATTATAATATTATGTTGAATTAAATTGTGTATTTATTTTTTATGTTAAAAAAATGGGTACAGAATATTTAGAAAAACAAATCATTGATGAGGTAGATCATTATAAAAAATGTAGTCTATGAAAATTTCGATCCGATCTAATGATTTTTACATAGGGTTGTCATTACAAGAAGTTCTCTTTTTCGATGCCTGGTCACTAAATTGGAAGCGATATTAGGAAAAATTCCCTTTTTTGTGTTCTATGATAATATTTTCATCTAGGAAAAATTGTAAGTAGTTACCTATTTTAACAATTCGTTTCTCTTTATATGAATTTAAGCCCAAAACAGTGTTTTCATGTAAATTTAAGCAAATAACTTTTAAATTTTAGGCTAAAATTAATTCATAAATTTCTTTAAAAAAACAAATTTATTTTTTTTTTATTTCTGATGAGTATTTTCTAACACTATAGAGGAGTTACAAGGTTTTGTATGACTAAAATAAGCTTCTACATGGTTTTTTGCTCACTCTCGGCAAATTAAAAATATCGATTTTTTGGAAGCAATGAAAATGTAGTTCCACTAGAATGACTTCCATTTTTTTCACTGGGCTGGGATGTAATTTATGAGCAATGAACTTATTTGAAGGTTGGAGAAATTGAAGTGTAAGATATTTAGGATTGTCAAGGAGAATTATAGATGAGTGATTATGGGAGCCAACGTTATGCTCGTGCGTGTGTATTTGTGTATATTTTTACAATAACTTGAGCATTGACAGATGGGTAAGTAGTCCTATATGTATATAAAAAAGCGAGTGTGTAATGCCGAGTACACATCTGCCATTTCTTGCGTTCTAATAATTTTTTAAAATGTGTGCAGTGCCTTTCACATTATGTTTTTTATATGGAAAGCAATTCCACACAACAAAAAATAAACACAAAATCGGAAATTATTAACGTTACCACTAGTGCACACTCTTGCGATGTCACAAAATATCATAGTGTGCACTCGCCATTACTTTTTTTGTTTGTAATATTTAATTAAGCTGGTGAAATGGAAGGGTATTTTAGAAAGTAATTATGTATGCTGGTTATTATTGTTATTATTTGATTTTAATGTTTTTATGTGTAACGAGTTTGAAGAAATTAATAAAATATACATTTATGCGTGTTGTATTTATTCACTCTTTTTACTTATTTTGTAAAGAAATTGAAGATTGTGATATTGAGGATTGGTTGTTATTTTAACTGCTTGCTGACATTTGTCTCTGTCTATTGACATTTACATTATGCATACGACTTAATCGTAATTCTTATAAATTTAGAAGTTTTTTAATCTAGCAGCAAGTACAACATTGTTTCTACAAGTGTCAAATCCTCAATTATTCTCCTTTTAATAGTTTGAAACGTATTTAGTAAACAATCAAAGTGAATTTTGAATAAAAAATATTAAATATAATAATATTAAAAATATATATTATATATTGTATAAATTAAATAAAATGAATTCTGTGGCATATGAATGTTATTTGTGTAACAAGGTATATAAATACTAAGAGTGCTTTTTGGATCACATCCTAAATCATGGTGTAGAGGCCCAAGTGGTCATAAGTCGTGACTCAAAACAAGAACGACCACTACCACTGAATAATCATCCATATACAGGCTTCACTTATCCTCAACAACTACAATATGCTCAACAATATCAATATCCTTATCAACAATATCCTCAACAACAACAGCATCAGTATCCTTATCAACCAAGAACAACAACCAGAACTAAAATGTCTTCAACAACAACAACATCAATTTCGTTTTCAATAATATACTCATCAGCAATATCCTCATCAGCAATATCCTCATCAAGGACAACAACAACCACAACTACAAATGTATTGGCAGCACACTACTCCCATTCAATGGTACCCAAATTTGCAGCAACCTCCTACTCCAATACATTGGTATCCAAATACTGACCAACATCAAATACTACAACATCACCCTTAGCAACAACAACAACACCCTCAACAACAACAACAACAACAACAACAACAACAACAACAGCAAGGATCACATGATTTTGGAAGAAGCTAAATAAATACTATCAACATTGATGGAGAGTGTATGAAATATTATTAAATCAGAAAATCATTTAAAAACAACATTATTTCTTAGGGAATACAAAATAAAAAGGATCAACTTCTCTTTGAAGATTTTATTGTCAAAAATGAAGTGACTTTTATAGAGTGGCTTGAATACCATTGGAAGCAACATACTATATTGAAATTTAATGTAGTTATAGTTGCAGAATATCTAAAAATTGTTGGTGAAGAATTAGAAATAATTACCATAGTACATACAGCACAAATTAACTTGTTGACTAGAGAAGATGACGTGAAAGAATTTTTCTGTAAGCAGGTGACAGAAATTCAAAATAAAATGTCTGAGTTCCAGGAGAGAGATTCCGGATGGACCCTTGTTCGCATAGTTCGAGCTGAATTAAATATAAAAAAAACTTCTTTATTAAAAGGAACTCATTGGATTAACATTGAAAAAAGTGATAATTACTGTTTTAAGTGGGTCTTGATTGCGGCAAAGAGTACCTCGGCTATCAATGATCCGAATCGATGCTCTTTATTAAACATTGAAGATATTAGTGCTGATATAGTTTCGCTACAAGACGGAACTATGGTTGATTTCACAAAAAAATAATTAAGGAATTTGAGGGGCGGAATGATGTTAGTGTGAATTTGTTTGGATATGACGATGAGAGTGATGCAATAATTGGACCATTTTATATAACCCAAAATGAGAAGACAAGGCATGGTAACTCATTGTTATAGGAAAACATGAATGGTCATCACCTTATCTTTATAAAAGTTATATCGAAGTAAGTAATATATGGGAAAGTATTTAATATTAAATAATACAATAGGCATGTTTGATGTCTTACAGACTACTAAAAAGGAAAACAACGACACATTGTGATTGACTTTTATTTTGCAACAGCTGTCTGCAACACATGATGAAAATATTATGGAGAAACATGAAATGGAATGTGGTAAAATAGTTACCATAATGCCAAAGGCAGAAGACTCCATACTGTGGTTTAAGAGCCACCATAGAAAACTTGATGTCCCTTTTGTTATATACGCTGATTTTGAATGCGTTTTGCACCAGATAGACTTTAATGTAAGTAGTAAAACTAAATTAAATCAGAGGCATGTACCCTGCGCATTCAGCTATTTCATTAAGTGTAAGCATGACAATAAATTGGATAAGCTGAGAACTTATAGGGGTAAAGATGGTTCTGAACAATTTGTTACATTTTTGAATCAAGATTGTCAAGATATATATAATAAGTATCTCACAAAAACAATTGAAATAAAGAACTTGACAGATGAAAATGTGAAAAATGTAACATGTTACAGTGTGATAAATTGTCACATATGTGGACAATACTTAAACAATGATCGTGTAATAGATCATTGTCATATAAGCGGTAAACATCGAGGTGATGCGCGCAACAGATGCTACCTACACCATAAAGTACCCAAGTTTATTCCAATTTATTTTCATAACTATTCATCCTATGATTCTCATCTTTTTGTGAATTTATTGAGTAAAGTTGCGACAAATATAAAAGTCTTTCCGTTAAATAAAGAATTATATATATCTCTCAGTTTATTAATATGAGTGATGGTACAAATTTTGAACTTAGGTTTCTTGATACAATGCGTTTTATGGCCGATAGTTTGGAATCTTTTGTAAATAATCTTACCGTGAAGGATTTTCATACTGTAAGAGCACAATTTTAAATAAGCCAAGAATTTAATCTCATAAGGAGAAAGAGAATTTTTCCCTATGATTATCTTGATTCTTTTGAAAAATTAAATGAAACGCAACTTCCACCTAGAAAAGATTTCTTTAATAAACTTAATAACAAAGAATGTTCTATTGAAGATCATGTGTATGCGACTGAAGTCTCTAAAATTTTTAATTGCAAAACTTTGAAAGATTATGTGGAATTGTTTTTGAATCAGATTCAATTCAGATATAGATATAAACTAAAGACTTTTACGCAGCAATTAAAAATGATATAGAACATGAAATTGACACTTTCGACTATCCAGAAAAAGTTCTGGGTATGATGAAAGATGAGAATTATGGGAAGATTATGGAAGAATTCGTGGAACTACGGTCTAAAATGTACTCCCTTACTGTACAAAATGGAAATAAAATTAAAAAAGTCTAAAGGGGTTAAAAAAATGTGTTTTAGATAAGTATAGCCTAAATTCCTATGGAGATTTCTTATTTAATAAGTCAAATGTTTATGATAATATGCTAACTTTTAAGTCCAAGTTGCATGAATTATATACATGCAAATACATAAAGTAACATTAAGTTATCAAGATGACAAGAGAAAAGTCAAAAGTGATGGTATAAATATAAATGCATGGCATCATATTCAAATTGATGAAACAAATCCTGATTATGAACTTGATATGCTATTATTAGAAATAAAGAAACTTCAAGAAGATGAGTAAAATATGTATAAAAATTAAAGCTTCTGTAATTTATTTCTCCAATTATAATTTTTGAGTTTTAAGCAAAAATCTTTGTATCTATTGTAAATTATTTTTTATTTAAGAAATATTGTCTAGTTATTAAGATAACAAAATTAAAAATATAATATTTCCTATGTTATGCTTCTCTACATAATTTGATTTCCAAAACTGTACTATACTATTTGCAAGATTACTTTTTAAATAAAACACACTAATATGAAAATAAATAAGCATTAAAAACGAATATTTTTAAGTTTAACATTTAGTAATGCACTAATAATCCCAAATTATTATTTTACTTATTCAGTAAAATAATTTTTTATGTTATTTTTTTCGGGCTATTTGTGGTCCACAATTTTTTCCATAAATGTGTAAATAAAAATTATATAATTTTTGTTTTTATTTCTCCCAACATTTCGTTTGTTTTTGCAAACTTCTTCAGGGGTTGTATTTTATTAATTGATATGTATCTAGCACAAAAGTATATGCATTTAAAATAATTTAAGGATCATAATATATTATCACAGATTTAAACTTACTATTTATATCGTTATCAGTTATTAATTTTTAAATTAATCATCAAAACAACTGGACATCACTACACAGATATGAATAATAAATAAATAAATAAAATGGTGCATCACAACACAAAATGTATAGTCAACTTATTACTATTATCACAGATCTTCAACTAATTTAAGCTATCGCCACGGAATATTGGAGTTTTGTGATGTCCTTATCCTCTTTATGGCTCAGTCTTGTGTATTTTCTCTTGAATACGTAGACTCTCTATAGTGAAACGTTTATTTTTAATTTTTTCCCTATTTAATATTATCACATCCTCGAAATTTATTTTATGGTTGTTGTCTTTTGCATGTTGTGCTAATGCCGTCGTTTCTTTACTTTTCTCAATATCAGATTCGTGCTCTTTTGTTCTTGTAGTAATTTTTGATTTTTCGTATTTTGTTATTATATTTTGTTTGTATAATTTTGTGTTAAGATTGTTGTTTGTTCTTTGTAATTTTTCAGTGGGATCTTCTCTAACATGCTTTCTTATCATCTAATAATTTGTATATTTTGCTCTTATATTAACTTTTGTACATTATAACAGTTTTATTTCTTTTATCCGCTGTTGTAATAATTATGTTCTCATGTCTTCTTAAAAAATTCTTTTTCGTTATTTCTTAGATTTCTTCTATAATTTACTATTCTATTGGCTATTCGCGATCTTGTACAATCTTTGTCGGTTTCATATTTTATATTTTGGACCCACTGTTCAATGTCAGCTATAGGTGGTATAGGTTGAAAATTTTTTCTGCTTACTGGAATTGCGAACTTTGTAGCGTCATCAAATTCGACGTTGGTATACTTTATGAACCATTCTTCATTGAATACAAAGTTAAATTGTTTAAATTTTTCTCGTTTTAGTTTGTTAATTTTTGACAAATGTATCTTATAAATTTTGGTTCTAATGTTGCTGTTCGTTCTTGAATTGTATGAAATCCATTTGTCCTAGTGTGAGTTTCATCTTTCGTTTTGCTGTTTGGGTGTAACTTTTCACATATATAATATTTGTATGTGTGGCTTTACATGTGTTTCTTTTATCTTCCTTATAGTTCATAAGGACAATAAAATAAATTAGTTGAAGATCTGTGATAATAGTAATAAGTTGACTATACATTTTGTGTTGTGATGTACCATTTTATTTATTTATCTATTTATTTATTTATTTATTTATTATTCATATCTGTGTAGTGATGTCCAGTTTTTATGATGATAAATTTAAAAATTAATAATTGATAATGATATAAATAGTAACTTTAAATCTGTGATAATATATTATGATCCTTAAATTATTTTAAATGCATATACTTTTGTGCTAGATACATATCAATTAATAAAATACCACCCCTGAAGAAGTTTGCAAAAACAAACGCAACGTTGGGAGAAATAAAAACAAAAATTATATAATATTTATTTACACATATATGGAAAAAATTTTTGACCACAAATAGCCCGAAAAAAATAACATAAGAAATAAAAAACAACAGATTGGTCAAAAAATATAACTTAAAATAATTTTTTATTAAAAATACATTGAAATTGATTATTGAGGGGTTGAGCTGGATCCCTGATATATTCTCTAAAGTACGGTTATCTATCCTCAATGAAAATAATATTTAAGCTAATAGCTTTTTCGGTCTATTAATCTCTATATATACATAAATATGTACATTAAAGTAAATAATAAATCATACACATACAAATACATTTTATATTTATTCATTGTTTTTTTTTTGAGATACACTTTTGTAGGTTAGGTTAGGTTAGCAGGCTGCTGGTAAGGAAGGGTGAAATTAGGATCCAGCTCACTTGGGTCCAATACAATGGTTCCTTTGTGATACCTGTTAGTTGAAGAGAAGATAATTAGTGAGGGTGATAGGGAAGGGATAGTGATAGAGAAGACAGGTTTTTTTGAAGGAAGAGATAAAGGAAAGCTTCATTCTTTTACAACTCTGCTCTTTTCACGCTTTTTTTGATAATGCAGTGCTGCAGTGCCTTCTGGTGTCAAATGAGCGAATTAAATTTTGAAGCTTTGCTTAGTGGCCTTTTATTAGTTATTTAACTTCGCCGATGATTCTGCTATACAACGAAGGAGGGCGCTCTGATATTACATTAAGATTAGTATCTGATGAAGTCAGTATAGTTTTTAGTGACCAGTGCCTTATGCCTGCATCACTAGAGCTTTTCCCACAATAAATGATACAAAGAATACTAATGCAAATCAGAAAAATGCGTGGTGTTGTTATTTTTAATGACTGTTGGAGACCGGGATTGAGCCCAGGATCTTCGGTTTTGAAGTCAACGTGCGAACTACTTTAGCCAACGCCACCCTCTAATTTTTTGTAAGTCTCAATAATTTTAGAAATAATTTTTTCCTATGTGGAACATTGTACACCGACAAGTGTTTGGCCCTTCTTCTCATCCTTCGCTATACCAGGGGCAGCTGGCAAAATGCCGCCTATCTTCGCAGTCCTCATGATCTACAGCTCCATACTTCTCATTTTCAGTCAGCATGTACATAAAAAATTGATGGTTTCCTTATGCTCATGGACCAATAAGTCCTCAAAGGAATTAATTCCAACAACGTCTCACGTATTTGGCTCATTTTAATTTAATTTTATTTTTTTAAAGAATTTTATTGAGTGCTATTTTTACACTAATATTCTTTACACAAGCAATTTTGAGTTATTTTGAAATTTTTTGTTTCAGTTCCACTTTAGAGCATTAATATAACTATCTCTCTGATCTTTGGTTGTAAATTTTTTGTTTCAGTTACGCTTAAGAACGCCAATATAAATATTTTTTCACTACAAACAAACAAAAAAATTACATAAAAAATAATTACGATATGAGAAAAACAGATAGCTACGACATTGATATTTGTTTTTTAGGTTTTTTTTGCCTATTTAAAGATTGGTAAAAATTTTTAACACATCAATTTACAAAAGCAGATTGAGCAATCTGTCAAAAAAGAAAAAAATACATATAAAAACTAAATTTAATTAATTAATATTCTGAAAATGAATCCACCAAATTTGATCACAAAGTTCAACACTTTAAATAAAAAACATTAATCCATATAAAAGAGCTCCAGGACTCAACTAAATATACAGTTAAAAACGCTAAACAGGTGACTAGTAAATACGGCACCACAATTCAAATTGAACTGGAAAATAACATAATGTTTTTACCAAATCGGTACAACACGCTGTTGGGTGATGATATAATGGAATTGGCATCCGGAATATATTGTATATGTAAAGAAGGAGAAAATTCTTTAAAATTGGATACTGCTGCTGAAATAAGTATATTTCTAACAAATGCTCAATACCCACTTTTTTTATTAATAAAGCAAAAAATTATTAAATTAAAAATTGTTTGTGTGTGTTATTTATTAATTCTTTTCACTTATTTCGAAAAGAAATTGAAGACATAAATGTCCACTTTTAAATTAATCATAATCTTGATATTGATTGGAATTATATTTTATATTTTTGCCTAGATATTTAACTATTTCTAATGGAGGTTGTAAATTTCCAAAACTGTCGAAATATTCTTTATGTTCATTGTTTTTATAATATGCTACCCAATGGGTTCCACGTCCTCTTGATAAATCCAAATTAATGATTCCGCATTCTCTTTATATCGATCGTTTTGGTAGTGTATCCAACATGAAAACTCCTTTAAAGTTGAAAAGTTTCTCAGATCAACATCAGATAGGGGTTTATTGAGTAGCTTTACGAAAAATTTGTTTTTCTTGACAAACTAAGTCATATCCTTTCTTATATGGTTTAAGGTGAAAAGCTTTCCCCACTGCTACTGCTTCCATTGCTTTATTATGTCTAGTTGCTTCATCAAGTTGTTGTTTGGCATTCTTGGCAGCATTTATTGGTTTTGCAACAGCTGCTCCACCAGTAGAAAAACTACCAATTGCACACAGAGCAGTAAGAACAGATAGCAAAGGTGAGAAGCCACCAATTTTTGGAACATTAATTACACGTGGTATTACAACTTGCGATTTCTTCCCCCTTAAAAACTTGTTGATAACCTTACGTGCAATCATAATGGCAGAGTTAATGTCGAGGTTTTTCCTTCTTCAAAATTTTATTGCAGTTTTAGTTGCTTTACTGAACAGCTTTTTCCATTTTGTAAACTTCTTTTTGATACTTTATTTTTCAAGACTGCTATCTTTTGAAAGAACTCGTCCCTAAGCTTTATTTTGAAGAATTTTATCAGCTTGATGTCTACTATTTAAATCATATCTTTTGGAATAAGAAATGTCGTGATTCTTACATGCAGCGTTAAATAAATTTATTAATTTGTCACCGCGATCTAAAAGTTTTTGTAATTTTTGTTCCCGTTCCACAAAACTGATATCCAGAAAGATGTAGTTCAACAGATAGAGAGTTTATTATTTTATTCACTAAACTTTTTTCAACGGCTGGTTTTTTATAACTAAGCGTTTTGTTATAATGTATAAGCATCTAATTTTATTTTTCTTTCATAATAAAAGTAACATTTAAGAAATGCAATTCGTTAAAAGAATGCAATTAATAAAATGACATAAAAATATTCCGATTGGCAATATTAGTGATTCAAGGAACATCAGATCTAAAATAAAATATAGGTCTCTGTTACCAAATTCTATTCGTGCTCTAATAGTTGGACCATCAAATTGTGGAAAGACTAATGTTATGATTAGCTTACTAGAAAGTCCTAATGGAAACAACTATTTATATTGAAAATCCCTTTATCAACAAAATATGAGTACTTAAAGCGATTAATTTCACCAATTAAAGGGATGGGATTTTACACATTTACAGATAATGAAAAAGTTATTCCACCTGACGAAGCGAAAACTAATTCAATTATGATCTTTGATGATGTTGCATGCAAGAACGAAAATAATATACGAGCATACTTTTTGATGGGATGACATAAAGATATTGATTCATTTTAATTGTATCAAACTTATACGCGAATTCCCAGGCACTGTATTTTTGATGATAAGCAGAGATAATAACTTAAAAAATGGTGGCTATAGAAAGAAATTCGACTATTTTATAACAATATAAATTACTCTACATAAAAGTAAAGCATTAGTACTTAATTTGGCTTTGCACATAGTACATTTACTTATTTCCTAAAATATATATATATATATATATATACATATATATATATATACATATATATATATCGGATCTGATAGCTGATCTGTAACCTGATCTAATAGCTGATACCTGATCTGATAGCTGATCTTATACCTGATCTGATACCTGATCTGATAGCTGATCTGATAGCTGATCTAATATCCGATCTGATAAGTGATACCTGATCTGATAGCTGATACCTGATCTGGTGTCTTATAGTTGAAAATGGATGAAAAAGTTTTAAAAGAGCTAATGAAGACAAGAAATGTTTTAAAGAAAAAATTTCCGAGTATAAAATTTGGTGAAGCAGATACACATGAGCAATTCAAAGATATACTTAAACCAATAATAGAACCATTAACAGAATTTGTAAACAGTTCTAAAAATAATAAAAAAATTATTAAATCAGAAAGAGATGAATTTAAAACGAAAGTTTATAAAAATTCAAAATTTCCATTCAACGAACAATCAGTTAAGTTAGAGACAAGTACTCCAAAGAAACTTGTTGAAGAAACGTTATACAAGAAAAATATCTCACTTAGTAATCGAAACGCAAACAAGGTTGATAATGTTGATACTGATGATGATGATGACAACGATGATTTTTACTCTCAATCGGAAACTCTAGACAATTCAGATAATAATAAGAGTTATACTGACCTAGCACTCTTGGAAAGCAGAAACGAGTTAGATACTCTATACGGTCCACATATATTCATATATTAATAATGAATGGAAGTTTGGCAATAGTAGTATTAAACTTACTGAAGATAAAATAGTGATTGGAAATCAAATATGGGCTTTTACACCAGGTTTATTTTCTTCACTCTTTCACAATAAGCATATATAAACATATTATCAGTAAATTGTTTTAGAAAGAAAGTGAAAAATACTCATCAACTTCATCATCATCAAGCTGCAGGTCATACTAATCACAATAACGAAATTGTCCCAATTATCGAAGAATTATATGAAGCAAAAATTATAGAATAATATTTATCTGCATAAATCATGTCCATCGATAAGTTCGGGCACTATCTTAATGATACAAGTGGTACTGTTTTTGTGAAAAATGTTCCTAAGCTGCTGGGCTTCGTTATGGATACAACTAATAACATTGACGTTCAAAACAAAAGAATCAAAAATGTGGCAAAAGCTTTGGAGGAAAAGGACGTTGTTAATAAATTGTTTCTGCAAAGTCAAATTCAAGAGGTTCGAGATGAAATCAACATGAGCTTAACTCAATAACTCAATGAAATTCAGGAAAAGATTTCAAGTATGAAACTATTTTTTTGAAAAAGAAATTAGAAAGATAAATGAGTTAATTTATGGGTATGTAAGAAATATGATGGTAGACAGTACTTACATGAAGTCACACTCTACTCAACTTATCCTGTAAAATTCAAAATACCTTAAATAATGACTTCAAAAAGAAATTTACGGCCCTATGTATAAGCAAAAATTGGCATGAAGTTAGCATAATTGGCAAAATTGAACATGGTCTCAAAGAGTTTTGCGATGAAACTTCACATTAAAAATCATGCTAGGTCTTAGAGGTGGGTTAAAATTAGGTAATGCTACCGTTTTTAATGCCAAATTGTATGGAGGAACTCTCACACACAGAATTCAATTGCGTCACGTATGCTAACTTCATGCCAATTTTTGCCTATACATAGGGCCGTTAATAAATGAATCCCATAAGCAAGCACGAAAATATTTTCCACGTCGAAGAGTTGTTATGAAAGGAATAGAAGCTATGCAGAATATTTTTCAAGGGGGATGAATACCAAAAAACTTGCAAACAGACGACGGTAGAGTTTCTCAATAAACACTTTGGAAAATTGATGAATAAATGCAACATTAATCACTACTCGACATATAGCAGAATGCAAGCATCAATAGTAGAACGATTTAATAGAACATTAAAAGAAATGATGTGAAAAGAGTTTAGCTTTAATGGGTTTTATAACTGGATCGACCTTTACAAATACTTGATTAATACATATAAGAAGACTATTGTGGTAATCCTATTAAAGGTGGATTCTATGATGAAGAACTTACAAAAACTAAATATCCAAATACATATCTAGTTGAAAATTTTCTTAAAACTAAAGGATAAAGGCATATGGTTAGGATTTACCAATCAACATAATTCTTGGATCAATAAAAATGAAATATTGTAGTTAAGTTTATATATATTTATATATGTATATAAAAGTCTATATTTGTATCTAATATGTTAAATAAAATATAATAATTTGAGTAATAATAGAGATAGGACACTGCTCTGTTATTGACTCTTTCATTTTCTTGATTGTTTACAAAGCGGAGGCGAACCACCGGGATATTAAGTTCCTCTATTTTTTGTTTGTTTTTGAGTATTTTTATTTATAAGTGGGAGATTCTGCCTTTGGGAATTAGGAGACTTTTATCAAAAGGTAAATCAATACACTTATATATAAAAACTGAGCTATTTAGAATAATCGTATTTTTGTTTCTCTTTTTTTTTGCGAGTAGAAAATACACTTGGGAATAAGGACACTTTTTTTCAAGGGTTAATCTACTTTGATAATATAGAGAAGTAAATATGAATAGTACGTTTGCGGGATTTTTGAGAAAAACGTACTCTCGTGTTCTTTTATCTTATTTAAAATTTTAGTTTCTTATTTTCTTTTTTTTGTACTTATGTTACGCGAAAAAAACCTGATTTACTTGTTTCATTTTGTCCAAGTAACCAAGAGAAGGTACGTTACATCTTTCATTTAATCTACACGACTCTGGACTCCGCTGAGCCTACCCTAGCCACCAGCGAATCGGTGTCATTACAGAATTATTAATCAATTAAGAATGTATAGCAATGTCTACACTACTTTCACATATCGTTTCAACTTGAATAAATATGATTGTGATATAATAACAAAGAACTATATTCAGAATGTTAACATATTTGCATGTAAATAACATTATAATGAATATTTATCAACTCAAAAACTTTTTAATTTATATAAAGGAATTTTTTACTCTAAACCTAATTATATCTCAAAACTAAAAGAAATATAAAAGACTTTTAAATAAAATTTATGTTATAAATACAAATGTATAATTTGTTTTTATTTATTGGATCAAAAAACATAAATATGTAAGTATATTTGTTCTTTCCATAACAATATAAATGACCAATGAATACAAACCCACACACACAATTTCAGGTAGGTAAATTATATAATGCAAGCACAACTCACACACACAGAACATGATGAAATATCCTAACGCACAGACTCAAACTAACTAAAATTTTTTTCTTGTACCCTTTTTTGTTGAATGCATATTTTCCCTCTTTAAATAACCAATAGAAATAGTTGAAGCTAAAGGAGCCAGACGGTCATAAAAACCTAATTTTAAACAAAATATATAACAATTTAAACTCTCATAAATGATTACAACTCGCACAACTATGCACTAAACAGTTCAATACAATACCATACAAGACTCATGACACTAAGAAAAAAACCACAACACAACCCTAATTGAACAGTTTTTCCCAACAGTAGATGGAAACCCAAATCTAAGAATTCATCTCTTATTTTATGTCTTTCCGCACTAACAAAATTAAACATATAAAAAAAGTAAAAAGAATTAACATATCGAAATAATTAACCAAAAATGTCATGCAGTTACGTGTTGCAAATGTACGTTTGTTTTCTTTGATCCTTTTTTTAATTACTAATCCTTTTTCTTGGAAAAGCTATACAATATTTGTAATAAAAATAGCCAAATAGACAGAGGAGACTGACGATCATAAAAATTTCATTAAAAAAAACAATTCAAACCCAAAACGTGCAATAAGAAAAGATTTAAATATCAAGTGTACTAAATATTAGACAGATGTTTAACATGTGTTAAGATTTTTCCATATATGGCTTCCATTTGTAGTGTATAAATAGTACGCATATGACATATGCATGAACCTCACCAAACAGTCATAGCAACATGATATTCATAAATAATATATAAAAGTATGTAAACAAATTGAACTAACTTAAAGTCAACCTCTTTTTGAGATAGATCAGTAACGATTTTTAATTGTTAACACACTTACGTACCTTTTCACAATATATGGTTAAAAGATAACAGGGACTTTAACGGCAAGTTTTGTATGAAGAACTGTCAGTTAAAGTGCCCGTTAACTCTTAATCATACATTGTGAAAAGGGACGTTAGTCATAAACGCTGGAATTTCTGTAACATAATATTCTTATAATTTTCATTAATGGATCAACCCTGGGAGGAACTTCTTGAGGACATAGAAGAAGCAGAAGAACGCTGGAAGCGATTACTGAAGGAAGGTGCCTCAGAAGCTTGAATCATCAGAATTCAAGATATAATAAAAGCAAGAAAAGAGAGCTACAGATTCAAAAGGTTGGGAAGGTATATGGAAGATAATAGATATGCAAGAACTCCTACCGAGGACGACATTTTATACGCTCCAAGAATAGAGGAGGGAACAATGCGACTGTTGAGACAGTTTAAACAGCTTTACACTTTTTTACACCTGGTAACAACAAAATAAACATTTCCTAAAAAAACATATTTTACAAGTCTATTTAACTTAAAAATGCCTCACCTAAGAACTGTTGACTTATAAAAATGTAAACTACAAACTGAATTACTAAAATGCTAAAAAAATTTGAATTCTGTAATATTAACTAAATTGTATAAAAAAAGAAAAAAACTTAATTTGAAATTATGAAAACAAATTAAATTCATGTAACGATAAATAAAAACTATGGAGTTGCATTAAAACTAATTTTTAAACGATTAATAGAATTTAAGTAAGAATAAAAATAACAACTAATATTTCATAGATAGAATGCATAGAATATTTTAAGATTAAATGATTTATACAAATTGGTTACAATATTTTGGAAATTTTACAGAACAAATTAAACGAAAAAGCAATAACACTGATAGTTATACTAGGATGAATTTTTTTGGACCTTGCATATATGGTAGAAAGTTTATTGTCATTACATTCACATAAAAATCCAATTTTTAAATTAACAAGAAAAGTTCAAAAGAGGATGAAACAACACTAACACAGATGCATTGTGGATGATACAATTGGACTCAGATATATTAAAAGAAATGAATCCTAATAAAATTGTGAAAGTGTGAAAAAATTGCTGGTGATAAAAAAAAGATATAATATTAGGAAACCAAAAACGTAGGTAAATACAGAAAAAATTAAAAGAACAAAAGTACACTTAAGAAATATAAAAATGGAAAAGTCCTAATGAACCTGATATAATACTTGCAAGAAAAGAAAATAAGAAAATAGAGAAAGAAGAAAATAAAAACTAAAAACGATTCTGTTCTAAACGAAATGCGCATCAGATGTAGCGATAATCCTTATTATCTAGATAATATATTAGAGAAACTACCTTCAGTTTTGTGCAGGATGCCAAAATATTTAAGTAAATAAGTATAAAAAGTTTAAAGAAAAGTTAGACACGTGCAAGGAAAATTATGTTAAAATAATCTTGTATAGCAATTCTCAAAGAATAACAGATGAAAACGGAAAATTAATTATTTAAATTGTATCACAGCACACTATGTGGAGTACATTTCAGAGTTAGAAAACCTTTAATCAAATTTAAACAAAAATACATATGGAAAAATATGTACAAAATGGTAAAAAAGTACGTTTTAGAGTGTGATCTATGTCCGAGAAACAAACAAGTAAGACACACTAAGGAACCGTTTTATAATTTTTCCGCTATGGTTATATATACAGTTGGCCTTTTACGACCTTCTGGAAACTTTCGATATATATTAGCAATGTAATGTGAGCTAAATAAATAAATACATAATAGCTGCATAAATGGAAACAAAGCAAGACACATCAATCGCAAAATGTTTGACAGAAAATTTAATAGCGAAATTTTCAACACTAACAGTTATTCATAATCATTTAAGGAAAAAAATAAAAATAAACAAGCTAAAAATTATATATATCTCTTAATAAAGAGAAAATTTAAAACATCTGAAAACTGTTGTTGCTCATTTCAATAACATTTTATAATAATAAATAGTATTCAACTGATAAATTTCAATTTGTTACTTAATCATCCTTTTGCGACCTACATTGGTTTTTATCTGAAATGGCTTTATCAGCTGAATTACAAGAACTACTTAGTTGATGTTTGTAATTGTCATATTGATAAGGACCACGATAAATTATTCCTGAGAATGATAAACGAATTAAGAATGTATATCAATGCTTACACTTCTTTCATATATCATCGGAATAACTTGCATAAATATGATTGTGATATAATAACAAAGGATTATATTGGGGATGTTAACATACTATGTGTATGTAAATTACATTATAATGAATATTTATCAAACGAAATATAAAAGACTTTTAAATAAAATTTGTGTTATAAATACAAATGTGTAATTTGTTTTTATTTATTCGATCAATAAACATATGTTAGTATATATGTTCTTTCCATAACAACCCTGTTGCTAATTTTTGGAGTAGTTACGTTTTGGAACAGTCCTATACTAGTTATAAAGAGACAAAACTAAGAAGCTTGAAGAAATATCGGCTATACTTCTCTAAAAGCGACGCGCTGTCTGTTTCTCTCTATTTTGTTTGTCATGTAAACAACATGAAAAAAAAGAATTTTTTGCCTGTGCAATATTTGCATTGTAAAATAGAATGCAGCCAATATTTTATTTTGGCGGCGGATAAGTTTCATTTAAATTTAAATACGCAGTAAGTGTTTTAAATTGTGTATATGTATATATATTTTTAAAAGAAAAATGAGTAAGCGCAACATGGCCAGATTTATAGAATACTGGTATAAAACTATTATAATATATTAGTACAAAACTATCCATAACAGGCATTGATAGTTTTTTTTTTTTTTTTTAAATTTACATATATATTTTTTTTAAGAACAAACACAACCCGCAAAGCGATTAGCTTGTCTACGGAAAACACCCAGGGTCTATGGTGGGAATCAAACCCACGACCTCTGGACTGCGAGGCTAGCATTACTACCACTCAGCCACAGGGGCACCCTGTGAAAAAAACAGATGTGCAACCAGTCTGAATTCAAAAGCAACTAGTATGTTTCTGACCACATACTACTCCTCTTATCTGCAGGGAATATAACTGGCCAATGAACACAAACCCACACACACAATTTCAGGTAGGTAAATTATTTAATGCAAACAAAACGCACACACACACATAACATGATGAAATATCCGAATGCAGAGACTCAAACTAACTAAGATTTTTTTCTTATTTTATTGTACAATTAAAAAAGATAAAGTGAAAAAGCGAAAGTCGATCTTAAAAATTTAATTTTAATTTTCACCTTCATAAACTATTACATCTCGCACGTGCACCTTTTCTACATACATATATGCTTTAAACAATTTAAAACAATAACATGCAAGACTCAAGCCACTAAGAAGAAACCAACAACTCAATTTCTACACAACAGGCACTGCGTTTCAGAACTCTATTAAACAATTTTTCCCAACCATAGATGCAAACATAAATCTGAGAATTCATCTCCTTCTGTATGTCCTTCCGCACTAACAAAATAAAAAAAATAAAAATTTAAACCCAAAATGTGCAATAAGAAAGGATTTACATATCAAGTGTTCTAAATACTAGACATATGCTTAGCATGTGTAAAGATTTTTTCATATACGGTATACAAATCGGTGCTGCAAATGTATGGTTCGTTTGCTTTCATCCTCTTTTTAATTACTGATCTTTTTTCATGAAAAGGCTATAAAATATTTGTAATAAAAATAGCCAGATAGATAGAGGAGACAAACGATCATAAAATTTCACTTCAAAGAAAAAAAAATAATAAAAATTCAAACCTAAAATGTGCAATAAGAAAGCATTTGCATATCAAGTGTACCTAATACTAGACATATGTTTAACATATGTTAGGATTTCTTCATATACGACACACATTTTGGTGCTGCAAATGCACGTATGTTTTCTTTCATCCTTTTTTTAATTACTGATCCTTTTTCCTGGGAAAAGCAATAAAATATGGGTAATAAAAAGACAGAACTGCCTCAAACGTTGCTAGATAATTTATACACAGTTCTATCCATAACAATAGAACTGACCAATGCCTACAAACACACACATTTGTAGTAAAAAGAGACAACAACAAGATATGTGATATAAAAACAGTTAGAAAATTACTCAATGCAAACAAAACCTACACACACATATATACATACATAGCATGATGAAACATCCTAACGCAAACAAACACAATAACCAATAGAAATTTATCACTCGTAAGTGCATAAAATTGAAAAAGAGTAATATCATACAATTTCTTAACGCACACAAACACAATAACCAATAGAAATGTATCCCTTCTAAGTGAAGAAAATAGAAAAAATTAAATAAAGATACGAAATATTTAAAAAATGTGCCTCTACAAAATTTTCATTTAAAATTACCTTCCTTTAAAAATAATTGTGTTGACGGAAAATAACAAAACCGTCATACCTAACATGATGTGCACTTTTACATTGGACTTTGATACATACATAAAATAGCATGAAGGAAAATAACACAACGGCCACACCTAGCATGATGTGCACTTTTACATTAATCCTTATAGGAGAACTTGATGCACATAAAATAGCATGAAGAAAAATAGCACTACGGTCACACCTAGCATGATGTGCAATTTTTATTGATCCTTATGGTGCACCTTATCTTCGAAACATATGTACATACCGCCAGGAATATAATATATATTATAAGTATATTACTCTACCTGAAATTCAATAAACTGAATTATTAAATACAATATCTCAATTGTATTCACTATTAATTTTCTGTTTTTCTATTTAGGTTAGCACGAAATTATATTACTCTACCTGAGTATGTTTTAACTATTCTTGCTTATCTTTTACGATCATCACATTAATTCTTTTTACTTATTCGATGTACCATCGGTACATGCATGTAAGTATTATTGTAGTGGCTTTACATATGTTACTTTGTTGTTGCATTCTAGTTTTTATTTTGGATATTATAGCATGCTGAAACTGTGATATCCTAGTGAACAGTGATTGCCAAGTGAACATATTTTTGTCACGTGCCCATGATGAATTGTGAGACATTTGTAGATTTTTAATTGATTGCACAGAAAAGTATCGGTATTTCCCCCAGCTTAAAGTCTAAGTTTAATTTTTCTTCTCTTCTTTAGAAACTCACATTATTTAATAAAAATATTTCATTCAATAAGAATTGAAATTACTGAACTTAAGCCTGACTAAAAATTATTTCTGATTAAAAATCACTAAAGTTCAATTAAAAATCTGAAAATGTTTCAATTAAATCATATTTTAAAATGCGCGGAATTGATATGTAAATACAGGGTGGCCCAGAAAGACCGAAGTGGTGTGAAATCCTTATAACTTTTTATTTAAGACATATTTTTTTAGTTTTTTGTTTTTTAAATACATTAAATTTATAGGGAATATTTTAAGATTAGTTATTAAAAATTATATCCCGCAAGTGGTGGCCATTTTCTGCTTCGCACAAATGTGCTCTTTCCAACACATTTTCAATGACCTTTCGCAAAACTTCCGGTGTTATGTTGTTAATTTCGTCTCGAATATTGGTTTTTAATTCCTCAATAGTCCTAGGCTTATTAAGATAAACTTTCCCTTTTAAATAACTCCAAAGGAAACAGTCTGGAGCAGTTAAATCCGGGGAACGCGGAGGCCAATTAAAATTGCTTCTACGCGAAATTATTTTTTCACCAAAGATGTCGCGTAAAAGAGCCATTGTGGCCCTGGAAGTGTGCGCTGTGGGTCCATCCTGTTGGAACCATATTTGCGGATGGTTTTCCACGGTTGGCTTTACCAAATTTTCCAACATGGCCTGATATCGATCACCATTGATGGAAATGGCGACACCTCGTTAATTTTCAAAAAAATATGGGCCAATGATCCTTTCTGAAGAAACACCGCATCAAACAGTATACTTAACTGGGTGTAATTGTCGTTGATGAAGTACTCTCGGGTTTTCAATATCCCATATCCTAAAGTTTTGTTTGTTAACGAGGCTTCGTCACTCATAACTAAGTTATGAATAATGGAAATGGAAAGAACACATTTGTGCGAAGCAGAAAATGTCCACCACTTGCGGGATATCATTTTTAATAACTAATTTAAAAATATTCCCTATAAATTTACTGCATTTAAAAAACAAAAAATTAAAAAAATATGTCTTAAATAAAAAGTTATAAGGAATTCACACCACTTCGGTCTTTCTGGGCCACCCTGTACAATATTAATTTTTCATATCATTTATTTATTCATTATGTATACCTAGCCTATGGCCCACATTCGGCCATGTTAATGACAAATGTTATTGAAATTAAAAATTTTATTCAATAACATGCTTTTATTGAAAATAATTCTTGTATATATTTTCTGTGTGTATTTAAACATTTTCTTTAATAAGCATTGTTTTCTATAAATCCTTCTGTCGCATAATGTGTGGTTGACTACAAAAATAGTTAACTTATACTTAACTTTTCTAAGACTGACTAAAAGCTAACTGCAATGTCATCCAGAACAAACCCAAAAGTAATTCTTAAGATGATTACGTAATCGAAGTTGATGAGAGCCAATAAATTTATTCTCAGCTACTTTGAAACTCATTTCAGTTTTATATCAACATATTGCTGTTGTTATTTTAGATGATACGTTAGCTGAGTGGTAGCGCGTTGAGTACACAACGTGTGATTTCACATGTTCGAACCCCAGAATTTTTTTTAATTTACTGACTACCAGGTGATTTAAAAAAGTCAACTTTAAGTTAGCTGAAAGTAGTACAGAGTGAGACAATTGACTACCGCCTAGGACATCGCAATGTAAAAATAGTCAGTTGATTACATTGAAAAGTAATCCACGTGTCAGTTAGTATTAGGTGTGAAATATTTAGCTTAAAGTTAGTTTAAATTTAACGCACGCACACGAATGTGTTTGCACTGAATGTGTAGTGTTATAAAAAAAACTATAGTGTGTGTTTGTTTACCAAATATAGTCACACATATCACAAGCATCGATTTGTTATAAATACTTGTATGTACATATTTATGTATGTATGTATTTCCATTGGACTGTATTGTTTCAATGTGTGATTTAGTTGTATTGTTTTCTGGATACATTTAGTAAAAAAAATATAAACATATTAACAAGCTCACATAGATCGTTGACAAGCTATCGGCCTAATAAAATTTCGGGGGCTGAGCTCAATAACTTAGCTTTTTTCATACATACACACTTATGTAAATATGTACATACGTATTTTTGAAAAAGAAACTACTGCATACATATTGATGGTAATAACGCAACCTCGGAACTCGATTTTTTACGATTTTGTGTTTTAACCGGAAAAAAATAAGAGAATGCCCTTCCACAATTTAGCAAAGTCATAGCGTATCTCAGTTGCTTAAAATAAAGAGGTTTACTCTCATGTAGAAGTAAAATATGACAATACCTAATCTTTGCAGTGCTATTCTCGAATCAGTTATAACAAAATTTTTGTAATAGTAAAAATATTTGTGACAATAAAAACAAAAACCTTTTCTGGATTTCAAAAAAAGCTCTTTGTATTAATTTATAATGATAGTTATTATATACAGCAAGCACATGACAATAATAATTTATTGTAAACAATCAACAAAAAACCGTACTTTTTCCCATAAATCTCGAAGTGTTTATATTATTTTAGTGTCCAATAGAAATCATTCATATGTATGGCGTTTTATTTTAAGAAATTAGAGGATTTTATTATTTTAATTTTTTATTATATTGACAATTTCAAAAACTAAATTTAACCTTTTGTTAACAAAAGTTTCAAAATATATTATATACAAATATTTTCAAAAATATTTCCACGAACAGGCTTAACAAGCACCAATGATCTGATCAATGATCTGATGAACTTCTTTCATTATAAATATCAAACTCCACATATCAAAAATTTTAAAATTTTGCTTGTTTTTGTGGTTAAGCAATTTTCTATTATTACTAAAAAATTATGGGTTCTTTTTGAAATATGAATGAAAGTAAATTTTCTTGAATTCACCGATGTACGTACGCACTTTGTTTGTTTTTTATATAAAATTTCATACACAATTTTTCTTAAAAAGTCTTTATAAAACCTTAATAATTTTTATAAATAAGGCTGTTAGTAATAGTGATAATATTAAAAATGAAAGGATTATTCTATTAAAAAAAGTTATGAAAAAGAACCTTTTTGTTATAATTGAAAAAAAATTAAATAAAATATCATATAAACACTAATAGAGTAAACTAATAGATGAAATGTTAAATGACAGAGTTTCGTATGTTAACTTGTATATAAATTTTACAGTGCAGAAAACACGTATCTCTAAAAAAAATTGGAATAAATAACGGTAAATTATTTTTAACACAACTGTTGTTTTGCAAATTTAACAAAAATCATCTAAGTAATTAGTATATAAAAAAAAACTTGTTATAAATAATTTTTTGTCTCTCCTGAAAAGTAGTTTTTAAGTTACGAGGTTGCGTTAATAAACCATCGATATGTAAATTATAGATTTTATTTATTTATTTTCTTTTCGATGTCCACTACACAAGACTTTAAGTCTCATATTGCAGTATGGAACTCAGTACAAGTACATACAAAAACATAATTAATATACAATTTGATACACATAGATAAATTTGAAATAATTACAGATATAACTAACATAAACTGAAGGTTAAGAAAAGGAATGAAGTAATAAAAAAAGTAAAAAAAAACATAAAACATTTATCAAACAAATTAAATTAAGTTAATCTCAAAGTCAAGTAAAATTAATTTAAAAATTGACAGATAATATTTCTCCTGAATCGATGTGCGTTACTAATTACTTGAGATCTGTAGGGAATATTGTTCGAGAGACTTATTGCATGAAAAAAGAATTGGTATTTGGATATCTGAGTGTTATATCTGAAACAAAGCAGTCTTTTACCTCTATTAAGGATTGAAAAATTCAATCTTGGATAAAGATGTTCGGATTGACACGTGTTAATATACACGTGCATAAGGATTAAAATCCTTACCTTCAAATAGTCATCAAAACACATACCATAAAGCTTGTATACCTACAAATAGACATGATTAAATCTTCTTAAACCATATAAGTAACGAACTATATTATTAAAAGTCACATTAAGGTTTCTTTTACTATTACTATCGCAAATGGCAAAAATTTCACACCCATAAAGTAAACTTGGCATCAGGTATGTTTTAGCGAGAATTATACGAATATTTATAGGAGTGCAATGATGGCTTTGCCAAGGATTTAATATAGAAAACACGCGACCGCAAGCAAAATTTATATGGTTAGACCAAGTGAGAGTACTATTAAAGTAGATTCCCAGATTTTTAGCAACGTTTACAATCACAATGGGCTTGCTGTTTAAGGTTAAGACCGGATTATGATCAAGTTTCAATTCTTTTTAATAATTAAACACTTAGACTTAGTAGGATTATCTCCAATCCATTAGCCGTAGCCCATACAGAGATACGATGCAATTCTTCATTTAAGGTTCTCACACATCGATTGACTGATGCAGTGTTACAACTAATGTGAAGCTGGAAGTCGTCAGCGTACAATCTAATTTTACAATGCTCGAGAATGCTCGGCAGATCATTGACATATAATGAAAATAGTAGAGGGCCCAGGATTGAACCCTGAGGAACACCTCTACTCAGAGGCAAGGATATTGATTTTGAGGCAGCTGATTCAACAAATTGCTGTCTGTCAGTTAGATAAGAAGAAATCAGATTAAAGAAGAAGAGGAAGAAAACTTATGGAAAAATTTCAGTTTATTTATTTTTTTTAATACATGTATTTATTTATTGTATCTTCAAATATGAACTAACAATAAGTATTCAAATCTTAAATCTAAAATATAATTATTAGGACCGACCACTGTCGGACATAAGCTTGTTAATAGTTATAAATAATACATAAGTAGTGATAATCCAAAAAAGAAAAAAATTTATAAAAAGTATAAAAAAAGTATTTTTAGTATTTTCAAGAAATCCCATCTGGAGTGTTGAGTAATAGAGCCCTTGTGTCCCTCTTTTTTAAGCGGATGTGTACAGTAAAGTTCAAAATATTACGAGCAAGCGGATTAGGATGTGACTCGAGTTTTGTTAAATATTTGCCTGCGTATTTTGCAATTTCTTCAATCACTAGTGGCATATTTAAATCACGATGGATATTGGAATTTTTTATGTACCATGGAGCCGATGTTATTAACCGTAAAATTTTGTTTTGCCTTCGTTGGATTCTCTCTACATTGGAAGCTGAAGCAGTGCCCCATAACTGGATACCGTAACACCATATTGGCTACAAAAGCTACTTGTATATTAAAAGTTTACAGTCGAGGCTAAGTGTTGAATTTCTGCCAATCAACCAATGAATTTGAGATAACTTAAGTTTCATCTGAGTTAGCTTAAAGTCAATATGATGTTTCCATGTAAGCCTTCGATCAAGGTGTATACCAAGGTATTTCACTTGGGAATGTTGAGGAATATTTTGATTATTGATTCGAATTGGGGAACAAGTATCTCTTCTTAGGGTAAACGTTATATGGACACACTTTTGTTCATCTACCTTAATTCTCCATAAGTTCAACCACATTTCCAATTGTGTAATATGTTCTTGTAGATATCGGGAAGCCTCGTGAGGGTTTTCATGCATACTCAGGCTGGCTGTATCATCGGCAAACGTAGATGTATGGATATTGCTGCTCAAAGGCATATCACAAGTATAGATCAAATACAAAAGTGGCCCCAGTATGCTACCCTGTGGCACACCGGATGATATAGATTCGGGCACACTCAAGAATTCTCCTTCTACAACCATGAACTTCCGGGTAGTAATGTAACTTTCTAATAAATTCACTAAATTTATTGGTATATATGATTTTAATTTTAAAATTAGGCCTTCATGCCACACTTTATCAAATGCCTAAGAAACGTCAATAAACAGGGCAGAACAAAACTTCTTTTTCTCAAATGTTTTTCTTATAAATTTAACCAATCTATGAGCTTGTTCAATGGTGCTATGCTGACTTCTAAAACCAAATTGATGGTCTGGGATGCACCCACTATCAGTTAAAATTGGGGACAATTTTGTCATGAGCAGCTTTTCGAAGAGTTTTGACATAGTTGACAGCAAACTTATTGGCCTATATGACTCAGCTTTAGTAAGATCTTTGCCCGGCTTTGGAATCATTTTGATTTTTGCAAGCTTCCAGAGTTGTGGATAATACTACAGTCGTAATATGGCATTAGAAATAAACATCAAGATTCTTATTGCAATATGCGGCAAGTTCATCAGCATCTTGTTACTAATTCCATCAATACCTGGAGCTTTCTTTGGCTTGAGTTCAGCAATTACTTTATGTACATCACGCATCTTAAACTTTAAGGCTCGAGGGGGTAGAGCAACTACTCTCGGCACATCAGCAACACCAGTACATGTATTTGGGGTAAATACGGATTTTAAATGCTCAGCAAATATTTTACATTTTTCCGTATCGCTTCTTGCCCATCCTCCGGTAGATGTGCGCAGAGGCGGCTTAAACTCAACGGGTGTTTTAAGCTTTCTAGCAGCGCTCCACAAAGAGTAATTAGATGTTGGTGTCACATCAAGACCTTCCAAATAATATTTAAGAGATGCAGTTTTTTCAGATGCAAGGAACTCTTGAAGTCGTTTAGAACATTCTTTAAGTGTGAGTTTATGTTGGGGTGATCTGTGCTGTTGCCATTCCCTTCTAGCTCTTCTTTTTTCACATACGAGATGTTCAATATCCCTGGAATAAATTTTATTAAACCCAGACTGCGGATGGGAGGTAGTGGCATGTTCAGCAGCCTGTTTAATAATTTCGTTAAGATTGGCAATGTTAGTTTCAATGTCATTGGGTGTTCTTAACGCAATATTTTCCGTGCAATGACTATATATATATATATTTTTTGAATCCCAGCCAATTAACACGATTGGTCATCTTCGTATATGGGTGAGGTAAGTCACTTCTTAGTGGGTTACAAATTGTAACGATAGTGGGGGAGTGATCGGAGGAGAGATCTAGAGAAGTTTCAACACTAATTAAATCCCTAGAAATATTTTTCATTACGCCAAAATCAATAACATCTGGAATTTTTCGTACGTCAATAGGCCAATAAGTGGGCTCCCCACTCGAAATAACATCTAAGCCCATTTTTGAAATTATAAACATAGCTCAATCGATTATAAACAAAGCTCGACCTCTAGGTGTTAAAAGGCGCGATCCCCAGTACGTATGCTTTGCATTGTAGTCTCCAGCTGCCACGAAACAAGACCCAAGCGATTTGTAGAACTTCTCATACTGATCTTCGGTAACTGAAAATCTGGGAGGTGAGTAAATTGATGATATTACGAAATTAGAACAAAAATTTTCTACAAAAATATTCGTAGCTTGCATATATTCTTCACTAACGTTGTCAAGGATATAGTGCTTGAGTCTTGACTTAATTAGAATTGCAGATCCACCGCATGCTCTCCCTCTAGGGTCCTTTGTATCATACATAGTGTAGCCATTTATTTTGAAAAAGCTTCTCGAAGTCAAATGTGTCTCTGAGACCAACATTATATCAATACTTTTTTCCGTAAGGAAGTGCTCAAGTTCATTTTTATGTTGGCGAATGCCGTTTGCGTTCCAGAAACATATTTTTAACGTGTTCATGGCTTGTTAATTAATGCTTGAAGCAGAGTATTCTGCATTCTCAGCATTTCTTGCATCATGTTAGTCATATTAGTTGTAAAGTTGTTTATAGTTTGCACTAAATTGTCAATAGTAGCTTCAAGGCGACTAAAGTTAAAGCTTGAGTTTGCATTCGTTGAATTATTTGGTGGTGGAACATTTTGTGGGGGAATAGAATTTGTTTTAGCAGCATCGGCATACGATACACGGGAAGTAACTAGTTGGCTCATTTGCACAAAAGTGGCGGAGTAAGCGTTTGCTGATTGAGATGGAGCTAATTTGGGTTTTTGCATAGTAGTCTGTTTGACAAAAGAGTACACAGGACAACCTCTGTAGTTAGCGGTGTGATTACCTCCACAATTACTGAATTTTTTTTATCACTTTGATCTTTTTTCTTATTACAACTAGCAGTGCCGTGTAATTCGCCCCACACAACACAAACAGTGGGTAATTTACAGTATGTTTTTGTGTGGCCATATTCTTGGCAATTATGGCACTGTACGGGACCTGATCGCTTATGTGGCTCTTCAACTGTGATTTTTCGGTATAAGAGGTATTTTAGGCTATAAATTGGGTGTGTCTCGTTTTTTTTAGCTGTATATCATTCGGCTCCAATTCAACACGAAATAGAGGCTGGGGGATCTTCTCCCTATTGATTATGTTGGTAACATTTTTTATCTTAAATCCTTGTATCATGAGTGCATATTTTACTTCTTCGGGATTAACATAAGAGTCAATACCCTTCAATACGATCTGCATACCTTTGGCACTCTTGAACTGGTACGTATAAAAACTTGTTTTATTTTTTTCAAATTCAGTCACTATTTTGCGGAAATTTTTTTCTTCGTATATTTGAATTTTAGTCTCGTCAATATTACCACGCTTTATTGGAATAACATGAAATGCATTTTCACCAATGGCCGAGACTAATTAAATTAAGGCGTTAGAATTTTTCTCTCAAATTAAAAGACTTTTGCGATGATGCAGCGGGCTTGTCGTCGGTGACTTGCAATAATGAAAAACGATTTTGACGATTGGTAGATGATGCGCTATTATCCCTAGACATCTTTGGAGCAGATGAAATTTTTGAAGAATTCGGGCTTCGCCTACGCTTTCCCACTGTTATGTATCTGTCCATTCCGACTTGTACCTTGGGTTTTGAGCTACTTTTATCTGTAGTGATAACTTTATTAAGTGATGAACACGAGCCTGAAGGAGATGATATTACTGACTTATATGAAGAAGTACTAGGCAACTGTATGTTAATGAATCACTATTTGGCATTGGACAAAGCGAAGTTGATGGCTAACGAAAAATTGGATTTGCCGTTAAAAAAATACTTTCATTAGATTTATTATTTGTATTGTTTTCATTGAGAGGTTCAGAACTCACAGTAAAATAGGCATTTCTGCCGTTAGAACTCAGTTCATAATGTTTTGTATTTGAGGTACTCATATAGATTATTCCTCAAGGGCACCTTTTTGTGCTTCTTTGTTTGTGGTTATTTTTTTTTGTTTTTGTAATTTCCACTATGTAATAATATTAGGAAAGCACATGAAGCTTATTTATTAAAGTTAGTATGTACCTATTACGAATAATATGCACTACGACTATTTTTTTTTGTATAATTTTTTGTTTGTTTAATAAGAATGTAAGAAAAATTCCACTAATCGACTATTCACTATGAAGGTACAACGAGAACTCTCAACTCAGTTGAACAAAGTGAAAATACATATAATAATTTGAACCTAAATATAACTAAAGTTTAAAAAGAATTTAATGTAAATTGCAATAAATATACTTTGGTATAAGCTACCATGACATATGTATGTACTAAGATATAAGAATCTCTTCCACAAAAAACAAACAAACAAATAAACAAATAAATAACTATGTATACCAATACAAAAAGTTGTGTGTTTTTAAACAAAAGTGATTTAGTGATTCATTGGTTATCCAATTGATACCAACCCCAAGATCAAACCAAAAGTAAGTCACCCTAATCGACTCAACCAGCACCTGTGGTCTACGGTTTCGATACCACCACTCTATACACCCCCACATTTTTTGGTCCTTCGAACCGGATCCAGCTATATCTGGACCCAATCCCCTTGGAAATGTTTCAAACCCCCTGGAATTAACACGTAAGTCAACCTTAAATACCATATGTATATTGCGACTGTACCTAACAAAACGGGCATACATACGTATGTATGTTCATGAATGTACATACATACATACGTTGTCTTCGACAAAAAATAAGTACATACAAACCTACAATTATTTCATTTGTATGCACATTTGTACAATTGACACTCCACATACATACAAACAGATATATACATACAAGCGAATAATTGACCGTCCTCTACCGTCAGTTTTTATCCCGTTAGAATTTTTTCGTTTTTCCTTCAAAGAGTAATTTTTAAGCAACGAAATCCACAAAATTCTTGACTTTGTGTTGCTCTTTTTCAACATTGAACAAGAGAATTAGATTCCATTCTTACTTTATCTTCTTATGATTCTCTCCAATGTTCTCTTGAGTCAATTGCATATTCTATATTCTACTACCTTGTTCGTATTGAGTTAATGTTAAACGTACATACATAAGTTTGTATTAACATAAACCACAAAGGGTACACGCAAAACCAAAAGAAAGAGAGAGAAAGTCAATGACTAAATAAAGAACGAAATCTCAGTACATAAGAATGTCGACGAGTATGTACGTATGTATGTAGGAGAACGTGCATATTAAAGAGAATAATTTCAAGAAGGAATACAGTAAGTGCCCAACGAATAATGGAATAATTGCACAAACATATGCTGTTGACCAACTTAACAATACATAAGCATTTATATACAATATTATATACAAGACGCTTCTACGAGGCGCGCTCAGAAAGTTTTTTTAAACTTTGATACTGATAAAGTTACTTTTTTTAAACTTTGATACCTATAAAGTTACTTTTCTTCGAGAATAACACTAAGTACATAAATCCATACGCATTTATATACATTATTATATACCTGCCGCTTCTACGAGGCGCGCTCAGAAAGTTTTATACTTCAATACTCATAACAGTTACTTCTCTTCGACAATAACAATAATTACATAAATCCATACGCATTTATATAAATTATTATATACCTGCCGCTTCTACGAGGCCAGCTCAGAAAGTTTTTATACTTCGATACTTATAAAAGTTACTTCTCTTCGAGAATAACAATAAGTACATACGCGCTCATATAGATTATTACATACCTGCCGCTGCTACGAAGCGCAGTCCGAAAGTTCTTAAACTTCGACACTCACAAAAGAAATAACTTCTCTCCGAGAATAATAATACATATTTGCCACTTCTACGAGGCCCAATTCAAGGTTATTTTTTTGATTTACCTCCTTATATCTCGGAAAAATTATTTTCCTGTATACATAAACGACACGTTATACACTAACAATACCTGCTGCCTTTACGAGGCGCATATGGAAAGTCCCCTTGCAACTTCCCATCTTGTAACTATATTAAATTTCTTATCATACTTCAATATGTCGATATTCGCAGCTTTGATTCGTGCTTCCGATCGCATAATTGAATTTAAAACTTTTATGAGCCAACGCGATGTGGCTGAAGATTCAATTCATACGATGGAGGTCTACAAAAGCGAAATAACGCGTCTTTGGTCCGCTTTTCGACAAAGTTATGATACTGCGCTTGATAGATTTGACGATATTAAGAAAGACACCGATATGGAAACGATGAAGTCGCGTTTCTCCACCTCATTTAAAGCCTACGCCGGAACTCTGGCCAATAGTCTTGTGTAGTTCATGAACGTACTAGTTCAAATGAACGATTCATTACTTTGAACTAAGTGAACTAGTTCAATTGTTTTACGCTCAATAGTTCAATTTTTGAACTAGTTCAATTTTTGAACTAAGAACTAAGACACAATGAACTAACACAAAATGAACTAAATGTTTTCAACGTTTTGCTTTCCCTTTTTATTGTTTGTGTGCTTTTCTTCTATACTCATCCATCTATGTACATATGTATGTATGTGTACTTAGTTCTTGCTGGTTACTATTACCCCAAATGCAATAATAAACAAGAAAACACACAACACACACCAAATATTTTGGATTTATGAGATTTCTAAAAAAATGCACTCTAAATTTGTTTTGCATGTAAAGTTTATATTATAAGCCCTTTATAAGGCAAATTAATTAATTAATTAATTAATTAATTTTAGTTTTTGTAAACTTTTTTAATCACAGAATTTGTGTTTTTAATATTGTCAAAGACCACACATACATATGTATGTAGAATTGTAGATGTTCAATCATTGAACTAAAAAGACCTTACTAGTTCATTTAACTAAAAAGAGCGATTGAACTAAATGAACGAACTAGTTCATTTATAAATAATGAGCTAAACTGACCGGTCACTGAAATGAACTAATTGGCACAAGTCTACTGGCCAAGGTCAATAAAATAATTGACGGGAGAAGCTCGTGAGCTCCTCAAAACCTGTCCCATCACCAATGATGGTTTCGCTATGGCATGGCAGAATATCGTTAATAGGTATGAAAATAAAAGAGTCTTGATAAATGCGCAACTCAAATGTCTATTCAACATACCCCCACTTTCTAAAGAAACTGGACCTAACATTAGACGGCTCCAACGAACTATCAATGATTGTGTCACAAATCAATCTCTTCTACAAATTAACACCAACAATTGAGATATAATTTTCGTTTATATATGTTCAACGAATTTACTCGAGGTAACGCTTAATCTCTGGGAACACTCCTTGCCGCATAGTAGGGACTTACCCACGTGGAAGCAAATGGATGAATTTTTGACATCCAGATATCAAACCTTAGAATCTGATATTCGCTATACCTTCTCCAGTCCATCCAATACTAACAAAATACCTACGTAAAGGAAATCTGACTCAAAAGGGCTTAATAGTTATAGTACGGCCGTATTAATCGTAAAAGCAGGAAAATTCATTCTTTGTTCCTATCAACATCCCCTAAGACTTTGCCCTTCATTTCTGAATATGTCAATCGATGACCACTTTGCTACTGTTAAACGTCAAAATTTATGCATTAATTGCCGAGGAAATTCTCATGATTTCAAGAAATGTAATGTGCAAAACGAAACACCATTCGTTACTCCACTGCAGTGAAGCTAACCCACTCCTAAATCCGCCCCTTGTCCCGAAAAATGAACTTCCCCTTCTACATCCAAACAAGCATCAGAACGAACACCTCAAACATTTTCAACCCAACTACAATCGTTAGCATATTCTATGGTTTTGGGTACTGCTCTTGTTTAGTTTATAATGGTGATATTAAATACACTGTTTGTGCCCTCATAGATTCTGCATCCGAGGCAACTTTTGTATCAAAGGGATTACAAACAAGGCTAGGGATAAGGACACATTCCGTGCAGACTGAAATCCGTGGATTAAAGGAGTCGTTGACGGCTACATCATCACGCATGTATCGCATAAAAGTTGGATCTCCCGTTAATAACTCATTTGTACCCCACGCTGATGCATTAGTGGTCAAAAAACTTACTGGGGAACTACCTTTTTATACAACAACCTGCATCAAAGACAGCAATTTCGCTTATCTCCAATTAGCCGACACTTATCACCACACTTGTTCTGAAATTGATTGGTCTACAATGGGACAATAATCGGCCATTAATTGCCCAAAATAGGATTTTTGGATGGATAGTAACGGGCACAGTCAAAAAGAACCCCGACAAAAAATCAGGTGTTTAATTTTTCAATGAAATCACCCTCTCTAAACAGATTCAACGTTTCAAGGATGTCGAAGACATACCTAAAGGTCCTAAATCGTCACCAGAGGAAATATATGGAAAAAAATTATATCAAACGACAATTACTCGAAACAATGAGGGTCGATTCGTCGTATCACTTCCTTTTAAAAAGGAATTCCCTAAAACTATTAATGTAGGAAAATCTCGCAACATTGCTTTATCCCAATTCTATCGAAATGAAGCAAAACTTATTAAAAACCCTCCATTAAAACATGCTTATGATCGAGTGATCACCGAATACTCGGCCTTAGGTCAAATGACCGAAGTTTACTCCTTGTGCCGATATTCACAGTTAATACCTACCCCATAATGCGGTTTTCAAACCCGACATCACCACCACAAAACTACGTGTGGTGTTTAATGCTTCGAGTCCATCAGACAATGGAGTAAGTCTTAACGATCTTCTTCATTCCGGCCCCAATTTACAGTCCGATCTAACTATTCTCGTTCGGCGATGGCGACTTTTCCGATTTATAACTGTTCTCAAATCTGCCGGACTTATGTTGCGAAAATGGACAGCAACCAACGACTATTTATTAAAGGAGATTCCCGCACAACACTTACTAGACGAAGAATTCTTAAAACTATTCTTAAAACTATTCAAGATCAACTTT
Source organism: Tachina fera (assembly GCA_905220375.1). Lineage (NCBI taxonomy): Eukaryota > Metazoa > Arthropoda > Insecta > Diptera > Tachinidae > Tachina > Tachina fera. Next base: position 85,896,171 of record LR999965.1, on the reverse strand, counting down.
ATCTTAAAAATTACAAATTATATCTATGGACTGATTCCACGATCGTCCTAGCATAGCTTCAAAAACCTCTGAATAAATGAAAAACTTTCGTGGAAAATAGAGTGACATCAATCATTGACAAAGTAGGTAGTGATTAATGGCACCATGCCGACTCTAAGAGTAATCCCGCTGATCTAGCTCTCCGCGGCCTCTCCGTAACGCAACTTTCGTCAAACGATTTATGGTGGCACGGACCGCCATAGCTGAGACGACCTCGGACAGAATGTCCCTCACAAATTTCAACTTTCTCAACTGATAAAGAAATAAAACCGACCAGTGTGCAAGCAACATTGACCGAAAACGAGGATGTTTTGAAAGACTTTTCCAATCTCCCTAGAGCTTTGAAAACGAATTGCTATGTCTTCCGTTTTTATCATCGTGTAAAGGATAAGATTTTGTACAATGCCAGCAATCATGAGAAACATACTTCAACTGAGCTTAATTTCGCTAAACTCCGGCTTATAATCGCAAGTCAACAATTTTACTTCAACACGGAATACCACCAACTTTCTGACGAGCGCCCACTGTCCCGAAAAAGTTCTTTGCTGACCATTAATCCATTTCTTCACTCTGATGAACGATTCCTCATTTTACTGCCCTATCACGCCCGTTTCACAAAATTGTTCCTCACATACCTTCATCAATACACCCTTCATGGTCAGAATGCACTTTATATATCGAGTTATGAAAAATTATTACTATGTTCCAAGGCTCAAGGTATTGATAAAAACTATATTGTCCGAATATCTCCTCTGTGTCAAATATAAACGTCGAACTAGTCAACAAATCATGACTGCCTTACCATCGGAACGAGGAAGTCTATCTCGCCCATTTTATAATACTGGAGTGGACTTTGCCGGCCCCTTTGACCTAAAATCCTACGTTGGTCGCTGCTGCAAGGTCACCAAGGGCTACGTCTTCATTTGTTTCGCCACAACGGCAATCCATCTGGAGGCCACAGGAGAACTTTGAACACAAGCATTTCTGGCGGCTATCACGCCCGTTTCACAAAATTTTTCCTCACATACCTTTATCAATACACCCTTCATGGTCAGAATGCACTTTTATATCGACTTATGAGAAATGATTACTATGTTCCAAGGCTCAAGGTATTGATAAAAACTATATTGTCCGAATGTCTCCTCTGTGTCAAATATAAACGTCGAACTAGTCAACAAATCATGACTGCCTTACCCTCGGAACGAGTAAGTCTTTCTCGCCCATTTTAAAATACTGGAGTGCACTTTTGCCGGCCCCTTTGACCTGAAATCCTACGTTGGTCGCTGCTGCAAGGTCAGCAAGGGCTATGTCTTCATTTGTTTCGCCACAAAGGCAGTCCATCTGGAGGCCACAGGAGAAATTTCAACACAACCATTTCTGGCGGCTTTTGCACGCTTCTTTTCAAGAAGAGGGTCCCCTCACGCCATTTACTCCGACAACGGCACGGCCTTTGTCGGCGCGTCCAATATTTTACACGGTGACAAATTAAATTTTTTATATCTCGTTCGTAAAGGTCTTTTGGCTCAAAATTCCTTTGCCCCCCTCTAATGGCATTTCATACCACCCGGCTCTTCCCATATGGGAGGCCTCTAGGAAGCAGGGGTGAAAAGTTTCAAACCTCACTTCAAGAAACTATGTCAAAGCCAAAGTTTTATATTTGAAGAGTTCAGCACCATGTTCGCACGAATCGAGGGATGCTTGAACTCCAGACCCCTAGGCTCTATGAGTGATGATCCAATTTATGTGGCTTTGGAACAGCTATACTACCTCCCCCGAACCACACTTGTCTAATCACTCCTTAAGTTACGTAAATCACTGGCAAAAGCTAAAAACACTTCATCACCATCTAGCTCGCAGATGGAAGGAGGCGTATCTTACGGAACTCCATAAACGTAATAAATGGAAATAGCCCTAGCGAGATTCTGCTCTCGGCGACTTAGTAATCATTACACAAGACAATATGCCCCAAATAAGTGGCGACTAGGACGCATCGAAAAAGTATAATTTGGACAAACGAGTCCGAGTTGCAGATTTACGTATCGCCAATGGCTTGATTACAAGACCTATCACAAAATTAGTACTACTCTTACCATCGTCATCACAATGACAATAATTTTTTTCTCTCCCTTTGTTTTCCAGTCATAAATCTAACATCATGTCTCAGTCCAACCGCAGCCTGAAGGCAGTGATCGAAAAGCGAATGAGGAGCCAAAAACATCCTGGATCAAGCCACAAAAAATCCAACTATGACTGTCTATAGTGTAACAAAAATCACCCCTTGCGTAAATGCATTAATTTTTTAAAAATGAATGTGACTGAACGTGGCTAACGGTAGTAAAACACTTCAACTACTGAATTGCTTGGCTCACTCGCATCGGATTGTTAAATGCCACAGCAGCGAGCGTTGTAACGAATGTGGCGCTAAGCATCATACACTGATTCACCGCCATGAGCGTCTTCGTAACCCCACCAGAGTTTTGTCCACAGTCAGTACTGCCACTGGCATACCAACTGTAATAACCATGATTAAGCTCGATGATGCCTGGGGTCAAGTACGAGGCCTCCTCAACCCATGTACCGACTTCAGTTCTATTGCAGCGTTTCTTGTGGAAAGATATAGTGCCTACGGAAACTCTGGATGAAAAAAAGTGGTGTACTGTTACATTTTGGTCACGGTTCGAAGATAGACCCACCTTCTCGATCACTGCCCAAGTAACAAAGGATTTACCAACATTGCAGCAAAAAAAAAAGAGGATTGACAGCAGAGTAGCAGAACCGACTGCGACTGGCTGATCCGGAGTTTTATTCCAGCCGAGACATTAACATAATTCTGGGGGCCGATATCTATCGACAACTTATCTGAAACGCTATTGAACCATCAATCGTTACGTCACCCATGGCTCAAGACACCCTACTTGGATGGATTATCATTGGAAAATTTGGTTACTGATTCACGTATATTTTCACCCATTTTACAACTATATTTTTATATTCCTATTTACTCTGAGATCATACTCACCTTCCTTTTTTTTATTGCTCTATGTAATCAGTCGTTTAGTAGATCCCAATCCTTTCACTAGTGTACAAAAAAAAAGTTGAATAATCGTGATAAAAATAAACAACAAGAACAAAAGTAAATCGTTTAATAAATTTAAAGAAAACAAAAAGTAGTTAAGTTGAACAAAGTGAAAATATAATAATTTGAACCCAAATAAAACTAAAGTTTAAAAAGAATTTAATGTACCTTGACATATGTACTAAGATATAAGAATCTCTTCCAGAAAAAAGAAATAAACCAATAAATAACTATACCAATACAAAAAGTTGTGTGTTTTTAAACAAAAGTGATTTAGTGATTCATTGGTTATCCAATTGATACCAACCCCAAGATCAAACCAAAAGTAAGTCACCCTAATCGACTCAACCAGCACCTGTGGTCTACGGTTTCGATACCACCACTATATACACCCCCACAAGTATCTTTATAGTTTTTTTATATTTGAAAGTTTGTGAGGATTTTCTGTTTGAAGTAAAACTGAATTCTTTAAGGTACATAGAGTAAGTATACTTACTATACAGTATAGTAGTGTATAGTAATAGTAAGTATAATAGAAATATTTCTTATATTTAATTTAAATTTGCTTAAAGTTTCTGCAGCCTATATAGTCAATGTCAGAAATTTTTGGGGGATATACATAGCATTGCCTTTTAAAAATTGACAAATATTTTTAAATCAAACTGATCCAGCACCTTCAGCTTAGGCGATGATAGTTTTTTTTGTTAGCCAGTTTGCTTCTTTTTACTCTTTTATTTTTATAGATAAACATTTATAATCAAACGGGAGTTTTATAACGAAATTATTATTTTCATAATTGATGAAAACAATCGCTACTTCTTTTGAGATGAAATCATTTGAATTACTTTTGAAGTCTTACTCGTCTATAAAATTTATGTTATTTTCCATATTGCTTAATTTATAAGACTGAAGTTGTCCTTTGATATGTATATAATTTATTATATGATCATAAATAACAATGCAGTAAGCTGATGTCTTTGCTTGCTGTTTCAAATGAAATTTTTATTCAATTGGCCTGCTGTTTAATAAAAGGAGCTTTTCTCTTAAACTCTGATATAATTAGAAGCGCTTGAGATGCTTTCATATAAAAGCTTTGTTAGAATCTTATATATGTACATATAATATAGAATTGTGAAACGTTCATTCAAAAATTTTATGTTAAAATTATCCTACGGATATGAGACTGAATTTAAACGTACTTTTAAATTAGTTAAATCATAATGAATAAACTAATTTTCTTCTTGAATAGCGATCAACAGAAAAAAAAACGTTTTCTATGAATTAAGATCTCGATCTACTCTTACAGGAACCGCGTAAGTAATAGTGAACTGTTTATACTAGGACAATTAAAATAGTGAAATTTGGGTAATTAAAATTTGAAAATTCTTAAATTCTGTCTATCTGTATGCCCGGGGGAATTTGTGTGTGGAATATTTTGTGTGAATGTATTAAGGTCGATCATAGTTTCGAAGTTTTTATGGGTCTATATGCCGACGGCAAAACATGATTATTATTTTTTCCTAATGCCGAAGGGAAAATTATAGAAATGATTTGTCATTATACCGATGGAATCCCCTAATAAAAACTACAAGATTTCTTCTTGATTTTTTCAAAAAGGTTTTCTCTATGAAATTAATAAGATTTCCTTATTGAAAAAAAAAACATAGAGATATATTATTAATTTTGTTCTATTTTATGAGGTATTTATTAGGCACTATTTTCTGTGTAATTTCTTTTTCAAAAATAAGTACATATGTATGTATGTACGAGTATGTATGTATGTATGTATGTATACATACTGAAAAAAGCTAAGTTATTGAGCTCAGCCCCCGAAATTTTATCAGGCCGATAGCTTATGCGATGCTTTTTAACAAGAGCTTATTTACTTATTTACATAAAACCTACTTACATACATAAATACAATAGCAAACGAATTTATATTTACTTATGCACATTGAATATACATATGTATGTAGGTGTACCTATAAAATGTTTTTGAAAAAACAACTTGATATTCTTCCCTCAATACGTTTGCTTGCATGTTGTTGCTGTGCTAGTAGAATAGAACAGTTTGTCGGTGAGAGAGGAAAAAAGAGGGGTTTTGTGGTTGGAAAAATTTTTCAACCAGGCACAACCCCGCATCAGCAGCACAAAATCAATGCACATAGAACTTAAAAAACAGCAAATGTTAAAAGAATACAAAAAACACTAATGCACACAAAGTTGTGTGTACGTACATATGTACATATATATACACATATTTTTATTCCAGATGAATTAGTCTCGTGTGTTCTACAAAGAACAAAAATTGTGCCGGCATAAAAATTAGTCTCGTGTGTGACAGGCCATTGGCGTTTAGAAAAATCTAGTTAAGAACAATTAAAATGGTTGACCATGTTGTTCATGTTTCCTTCTACATAAGTACATACATATGTATGTATGTAGTTGCTTTTTTAACTAAAGAATAATTACCATTTTTAGTCCCTGATTAATTTCTTTTTCAAAAACATATTGAAAAAACTAAGTATTAATTAAGTAATGATTAAAAATCTTTACTCGAACTCAGTCTGCGAATTTTCACAGGCTGATTGCTTATCATGTATCCGTGCTACCTCATTAAATCTCTTGTATTTTTTTACTTAATGTATCTAGAAAACAAAATAACCAAATCGAACTCAAACAATTCTACCCATTTTGAAATACATACATAAGTACATACCGTGTTGCTAATTTTTGGAGTAGTTATGTATTGGAACAGTCCTATACTATTTATAAAGAGACAGAACTAAGAAGCTTGATGAAATATCGGCTGCACTTCTCTACAAGCCACGCGCTGTTTCTTTCTCTCTCTCTCTTGTTTGTCATGTAAACAACATGGAAAAAAAGAATGTTTATAAACCAGTATAACAGCAGCTAGACCTTAAACTAGTATGCAACTCTACACAAAATAACTAGTTGTGCTCCTATTACAACCCAATGTAAAAGTCGATAGTTCGTTGTATGAAAAAAAAATTGATGTACAACCAATCTGAACTCAAAAGCAACTAGTATGTTTCTGACCACATACTACTCCTTTTATCTGCAGGGTATTTACATAGTACATACATTTGTATGTATGTATGCATGTAGAAGAAACCCATGCTCTTCATCAAGGGCTTTTTTACTTTTTTAAATAATACCTACTAATACATAAGTATGTACATACATAAGAACATTATTACAGTGTTGTTATGTAATTTTTTTTAAGAATCGTCAAATTTTAAAAATAAAATCGTCAAAATCGTCACAATTCCCCAAAAAATTCGTCAAAAAATCGTCACACAATAATTATCCGTTTTATTAAACAACTGATCATCATATTAGAATTTTTTATTTTTTTTTTTAAATACATATATTTATTTATTGTATCTTCAAATATGAACTAACAATAAGTGATCAAATCTTAAAGCTAAAATATAATTATTTAGCCCGACCAGTGTCGGCAAAAACTTAGTGATAGATTAAATAATACAAAGTAGTGATAATCAGAAAGGAAAATTGAATGTATTTTCAAGCATTCCCATCTAGAGTGTTGATTAAAATAGCCCTTGTGTCCCTCTTTTTTAGGCGGATGTGTCCAGTAAAGTTCAAAATATTACGAGCAAGCGGATTAGGATGTGACTCGCATTTTGTTAAGTATTTGCCTGCGTATCTTGCAATTTCTTCAGTCACTAGTGGCGTTTTTAAATCACGATGCAAATTTGAATTCTTAATGTACCATGGAGCAGATGTTATTAACCTTAAAATTTTGTTTTGTCTTCGTTGAATTCTCTCTACATTGGAAGCTGAAGCAGTGCCCCATAACTGGATACTGTAACACCATATTGGCTTCAAAAGCGACTTGTATATTAAAAGTTGAATTTGAGATAACTTAAGTTTCATCTGAGTTAGCTTAAAGTCAATATGATGTTTCCATGTAAGCCTTCGATCAAGGTGTATACTAAGGTATTTCACTTGGGAATGTTGAGGAATATTTTGATTGTTGATTCGAATGGGGGAACAAGTATCTTTTCTTAGGGTAAACGTTGTATGGACACACTTTTTTTCATTGACTTTAATTCTCCATAAGTTCAACCAGATTTCCAACTGTGTAATATGTTCTTGAAGATATCGGGAAGCCTCGTGCGGGTTTTTGTGCATACTAACGCAGGCTGTATCATCGGCAAACGTAGATGTATGGATATTGCTGCTCAAAGGCATATCACAAGTATAAATCAAATACAAAACTGGCCCCAGTATGCTCCCCTGTGGCACACCGGATGATATAGATTGGGGCAGACTCATGAATTCTCCTTCCACAATCGTAAACTTTCGGGTAGCTATGTAGCTTTCTAATAAATTCAGAAAATTTATTGGTAAATATGATTTTAATTTTAAAATAAGGCCTTCATGCCACACTTTATCAAAGGCCTGAGAAACGTCAATAAACAGGGCAGAACAATACATTTTTTCTTCAAAAGTTCTTCTTATAAATTGCACCAATCTATGAGTTTGTTCAATGGTGCTATGCTGACTTCTAAAACCAAATTGATGGTTTGGGATGCACCCACTATCAGTTAAAATTGGGGACAATTTTGTCATGAGCAGCTTTTCGAAGAGTTTTGACATAGTTGACAGCAAACTTATTGGCCTGTATGACTCAGCCTTGGTAAGGTCTTTGCCCGGCTTTGGAATCATTTTGACCTTCGCAAGCTTCCAGCTTTGTGGATAATACTCCAGTCGTAAAATGGCGTTAAAAATAAATAAAAGGACTCTAATTGCAATATGGGGCAAGTTTATCAGCATATTGTTACTTAATCCATCAATACCTGGAGCTTATTTCGGGTTGAGTTCAGCAATTAGTTTCTGAACATCACGCATCTTAAATTTTATGGGTCGAGGGGGTAGCGCAACTACACTCGGTAAATCAACAACACTAGTACATGTATTTGGGGTAAGTACGGATTTTAAATGCTCAACAAATATGTTTCCTTTTTCAGTATCGCTTCTGGCCCAACCTTTGGTAGAAGTGCGCACAGGTGGTCTATATTCAATATTTAAGCTTTCTAGCAGCTCGCCACAAGGAGTACTTAGATGCAGGTGTGGCATCAAGATTTTCCAGATAATTTTTAAGATATACAGTTTTTTCACATGCCAGCAGCTCTTGGAGTCGTCTAGTGCACTCTTTAAATCTAATTTTATTTTGGGGTGATCTGTGCTGTTGCCATTCCCTTCTAGCTGTCCTTTTTTCACGTAAAAGACGTTCAATGTCTGTAGAATAAATTCTATTAAACCCAGTCTGCGGATGGGAAGTAGTGGCATGTTCAGCAGCCTGTTTAATATTTTCGTTAAGATTTTCAATGTTAGATTCAATATCACCTGGTGTTCTTAGGTTAATATTTTCCGTACATATTATTAGAAATAAAAGAATATTTTATGTAGCAAAACACAATCGACTTTATAGTCAAAGATAAGAACTAAAAGGCAAAATTAAAGCATACAATTCAGAATATATAATAGCGTGGTAACAATTTCTAAATAAAACTAGTTTCAAAATAAAATGTTTAAACATAGTTTAAGTTAATTTTCACAAAAAATTAAAATTGATGTAAATACACTTTAATTTTTTCAGTGGCTAATTAAAGTTAATATCAAATTACGTTGAAAGTATGGTAGCACTACAATATTTCCAAATATTATGGAATGATTTTCAAAGAACAGAAAGTTGATTTATCAAATTGCAGAAAAATTAAATAGCAAAAAACACATTTTATGATACAAAAAGAGCATCGGAATGCATTTTTCTATTTATATATTTCATGAAATGAAAATATGTGTTACATTTGTTGTATATTTCCGAAAATTAAACGAAATTATTTTTAGTAAGACCTCATGATGTTTATGTACATGCATTCAAAAAACACACACATGCACAAAACATATGGTATGTTTGTAAAACTTAAACAACGCTTAAATGCACAATGTTGGCTATTTAAGATTCATTTAATTTTGTGGTGAAAAACAAAATTTTGTGTTTAAATTATATTTAAAAATAAAATACATATAATCATTGACAGATTTATTTGCCCTTAAATATAAATGTCATAATCTTGAAAGTTAAAAAATCTAAGATCTCTTATTTAATTTTGAATATCTCAATATATTCCTTTGTACAAAAGATTTGGAAAAGTTTTTAGTAAAGGAAGAATTTTAGAGTCCATATTTAAAATAACGGCTGCCGAAATTATATTAATTTTTTTTTGATATTTGTGTTATTGAAACCAAATCTCTTTTCTGTAGGGACTTGTTGGCATATTTATGTTACCAAATACTTATTTCAACAAATCGTCAAAATATGAGGAATATTTGAAACGAAATCGTCAATCGTCATTTTGGTATATTTGTTATAATAAATCGTCAAAATGACGTAAAATCGTCATATCTAACAACACTGCATTAGCAAACGAATTTCTATTTACTTTTGCATTTGAATCTATGTATGTATGTACATACATAAACACGTGTACATAAGCATGTACCTATGTACATTTTTTAGGAATATTTGCTTCTTTAATACAATACTTTATTTGTACATGCATTAAGGCTGTTCACGACATAGTGGGAAAAAATTTTTTTTATCGGATCTAAACGCATAGTAGCTTATTTTGTGCCACTTAGAGTGCAAATAAGACCTGCAAAAAATATATTCAATCGAACAACGTTTAGAGGTTGCTCAACGCTCCCAAAGATTTGCTATAAAATAGCTTTTGTATACCTATTTCTTTAGAAAATTTACTATTTTGTGCCGCTGTCGATTTGTGAATTGGAAATTGATCATGATTGTAATATTTGCTTAAGACCTACTGTAAACAAGGTTTCAACACACTTACATACTTGTTGTTGTTTCCTACGTATTTTTTTAATCAATGTCTTCAAACAATAACAATTCGTTTTAAAACCGTTACTTTGCTTCGCTGTATAAGCAAACGTCGCCTCGGCAGTTCGCTGCTTGGTAACAGCAAGTAAAGTGCGTAACTATTACTCTGTTTCTTTTCTTTACACAAAAAAAAGTCAACAAAGCAGCAAGTGTTTCTCCTTCTCATTTGCTCAGTAGTCAGTTTGAAGTTGACGCTTGAGAAACAAGCATACTAGACTATTCTGACAAAATATTCATAGCTTTGTCAATTGTGTGTAGCGTACGGTTTTTGAATAGTGTTTTAACAATTTTTACGTTTTGCTATAATATTAATGGCGCTTTATAATGGCTTCAAGTACAACTGCTGCTACTAAGACGAGACTCAAAACAAATATCTGGTTAATTGGACAGCCAGTACCTAATCTTCCCTTGAATGTACTTCCAACCGCATCTGATGTCTTAAAAACTTTTTTCCATCACCACAAAACCCTTAAAAAAACTGTTCCACAAAGTCTGAAGTCCACTACAGGAGAATTAATGGAAATTTGGGACAAAGCTCGTATCCCAATGGCTTTCCAACCAAACATCGTTTCTAAAATGAAATATCTTGTTGAGGAATACAATTTGCTGAAGAAAAACAAATCACGAGTTTCAGAGGCACAGAATACTAGAGAAAATACGTTCTCAAACAAAATTGAACTGCTTTTAGATATCGGATAAGGAAGCTGAAAGCAAAATCAGAATTGAAGAAGATGAAGTGTTTCTAAAGGATCAGCGAGGAAGTAGAAAGATGAGGATGGCTGGACTGGACACGGAATTGGCAATACGGGAAGAAGAAAGAAAATGACGTGAAGAGGTAAGAAAGACAGCTGCTACTACTGCATTTAGCGCACTTGAAAATCTCGACGAAGATGGCGAGGAAGAGAATATGGAATATGATCAAATTGACGCAAGCTATAAAATTGAAATACCAACGTATCATCGGAAACAACTTAACAACATTTTTGTGTCATCTGGAGATAGCCCTCCACACAAATCACGTATTCTCCAGAACATGCTTGCTTCTCCTGATGTGACATCAACATTGGATCGTATAAATCTTTCTGATACTAAGTTCACCATCTTGGCTGCAGCAATTGCAAAAGCTGATGGGCAAGATGATGGTTTCTTATCTCGTTCAACTGTACAAAGAAAGCGAGCAGCTCATCGATCTTATATTGACATGTCTGTGAGAGAAGGTTTCCTTACTATTGAAAAGCCACCACTATTGGTTCATTGGGATGGTAATGTGATGAAAGACAGTACAAACAAACAGGACCCAAAATCAAATGTTGATCGGCTACCTGTAGTTGTCACGGGCCATCATCTAGAAAAAGTACTTGGCGTTTCCAAAATATCCTCAGGAACGGGAGACGCACAAGCAAAAGCAACATTCCAGCTTCTTGTCCTATGGGAAGTTGTGGATGATATTATTGGAATGAGCTTCGATACAACTGCTGCAAATACAGGAGCTACAAATGGAGCGTGTGTTCTTCTTGAGAAACAGATGGGCAGGAACTTTTTATATTTTGCTTATAGACATCACATTCACGAGCTGATTGTTGCAAATGTGTTTTCAGTGTTGTATGGACCATCCAAAGGTCCTAATATATCACTTTTTCAACGATTTCAGCAAGGTTGGGCAAAAATCAATCACCAGAACTTCAAGCTCTTGGAGGATAAACGCCTAAACACTCCATACCTACAAGATCTGAAAAAGGAAGTAACTTCTTTCCTCAAGGGTATTCTATTATCAAAAGAAGAATATATGCCTCAAGATGACTACAAAGAGATGGTGGAACTTTGTTTATTACTTTTAGGGGAGTTACCCACAGCAGATCAGTATCGTTTCAAGATTCCTGGTGCATACCACATGGCAAAAGTGATATATTGTTTGAAGATTTTTCTTTTTCGAGCAGAATTTAAGCTAACGGTAAAAGAGGAGAAGAATCTCACCGAATTTTGTTTGTTCGCTGGCAACTCGTTAATATTAAAAGTTTCCCGAAAGACTGGTCAGAAAGAGGAATCAAGCTCAATAGCTGCGATCGGTTAGAGAGCAAAAGCTTCCACCATCTGGTAAATTATACATCTGTCTGTGCTCTGAATGCCTTAAATATTGATCTGGAATTTCTCACATTGATCCCGATTCGTGGCATGAATCACCAAAATTCCAAGAAGCCAAGCACATTGTTGATTCTTTGAGAGTGGTTAACGATGCAGCAGAACGCTCTGTTGCTCTAATGTCTGCCTTCAACGAATCTATTACGAAGAATGAGACAGAAATGCAGAAATTAATTAAGGTGGTAGAGGATCACAGAAAGAGAGTTCCCGATGCTCGAAAAGTTACACTTAAAGCGTATAATCCGCGATAACAAGATCATAATGCATTTTAGATTGTGTTAAGTGGTTTTTATGTAATGCTGATTAGCACATTTTGCTTAGATTATAATTATGTATTAAAGTTCAATAAAAAGAAGTCCTTTGAGCAAACCCTAAATATTTTTCGATTTGTTTGAGTTTTTGCACAAAGCAATGTTTACAAAAAAGGAACAAAATAAGCTACTATGCATAATCAAATTCAAAAAAAATTTTTTTTGAACCGCCCTAACATGCATACATTCATATTTACATACTTATGTATGTATGTTTGTAAATATGTATATAAAATAATTCTGAGTTTTTACAACAAAAACTGAATATTATTCTTTCAAGGTAGCATATTCTTGTTGTTGCAGTTGTTCAATTTAACAAAGAATACAAACTCTTATTTATGCATAAGTATGTATGTATGTACGAATGCTTGCAGTATACCTACATAGCTACATATTTTTTTTTCATAACAATACACATTATATGCAAAAAAAAAATCGTTTGCATGCCCAGGAATAAGAATGTGCCAAGCATATCATTAAAAAAATTGCTAACTACAGTAAATGTAAACTAAATCTAAGCAAGCATCGATAGCCGAGTAGCTAGTGCGGTTAATTAGAGATTTGAATATTCGTGGTTCCATGCACGTTGATTTTTTCATGAAATTTTCAAAATGTATGATAAAAACCTATATATTGAATTTCGGGAGAACCGATTATTTATTTTTGCTGATTTTTATACCCAATTGTGATAAGACAAGTGCGGTCGTTTCAGTCCAACTCCGAGCTCTCTAACTTGTTCGGTAGCTTCAAAAAAAGCATTTCAGGCGACCCAGAGAAAATCCGTACAGACAGACGGATAGACGGACAGCCGGACATGTTTTATTTATCTCCTGTTCATAAGGATCCAGAATAACTAACTTTATGTGTTACAAAAATCTGGACAAACCTCTATGTACCCTTTACCATTTTTGGTGAAGGGTATAAAAACAAATTAAGATAGTAGATATATAATTCGTTCTAGAAAAATTTTCCTATCAAGGAATGATTTCCGTAACTCGTATTATTTTTAATGCCCATAAGTTCTGATTTACGTACTTTATTTTCATGCTTTACATTTTTTTCAAAATAATAATGTAACACATTTGAAAAATTAAATTAAAACGATAACTTCAGACAAAATAATTAAATTTAATTGGCTAAACCGATAAAGTTCGACTAAAACTTATGACGGAATTAATTTTGGTTTTAATAAAAATGGTTAAAGATTTTTTTCTTGGGACTAATCGCATATTCTTTAATTATATTCATAAATCATTTCCTAAGTACTTTCAGCGAAATATGGCATACTTAAACAATTTTAGAATTTTCATTAATAACTCCAGGTTTATAATTGACATCAATCACTAGAATACTAGATTTCGTATTTACTTATTTACATATGTTTTAACTTAAAAACTTTGAACATACCTGTCCCAAAACTTTTCTTTAGAATCTTCTACCAAAAATGGTTTTAATGGATAACTTATTTCATTTCCCATGTATGAATATGATAAATATAAACATGTTAGAACTGCAGCTTGTAGTTCAGATTCTTTTGTTTCCTCTCCGTCAACCAATTCTCGGACAAGCATGTAGACAAACACCACATTTGCAGGATTAATAAAAGCGACATCCTAAAAAAATTAAACATGTTTAATTGATATATGTATAAGACAAAATACATTAGTTTGGTTGATTTAATTTGTCTAAGGTCCGCATATTTCTGTGGTCATAAGCAATAGCAGCATTACTCAAAAAACATCGTTTCGAGAAAAATCACCTTTAACGTATGAACGTTTTTTTTTTTCAAAAAAAATCAAAATGGGCAAATCAAAATCATTTTGTCGTCAAAAAGAAGATTATTGTAATAACGTGCACACTAAAAATTTTATGAATATATACCCAGCAAAAAACTTTGCTAACTAGAATGCAAAAAAGTGTATGTACTCCCCAGTCGTAAGTACTTACAATTTGACTCAATAACCCATTATTTTAGTTTGAGACGTTCAAGAAGTATACTGTACCCTGTACTTTTTGCCTACAAATATCCAAAAATTAATAGATTACTTATTGCCTAAAAGTATTAAAAATTTAATGGGTTATTTCTTGTTTACAAATATGCAACATTTTATACATTACTTTGTGCTTAAAATTATTCAAAATTAAAATAAGATTAATTAATAAATAAAAATTTGTAACAATATTATAACACTTGTACCTTTTTTTGGGATTGTTAAAAATCATAATTTGAAAAAAACATATTGGATAATATGCGAAAGTACTTAAATTTTGTAACAAAAATTATAGTAAACCAAGGTTATTTTATTGTCTTCGCGGCTCATTTTCACGATCAATAAATTTTTCTCTAGATATATTTCATTATTCACAGGAAAGTACTACAATAAGTACTTTCAAGTAATTTTTTTAATACATGTATTTATTTATTGTATCTTCAAATATGAAGTAACAATAATGCATTAAACACATTCAACACAGCAGACTACACGAACACACGACTTCAAATGCCGCTGGCAGCATTTGTCGCCTCGTAGCCAGCGACTTAATTATGTTGGAGACGGCAGCAGCACCATGTGTACCTCATATTTAAGTATAAATACAAAGTTCAGTATTGCCACCTTCAAATATTTCGCATTTATAAAAATTAAAATACTCTTTCAAAATGTAAAAGTATAACAATTAACCAATTTATATTTTACATCAATTTTTTTTTATATAGTTTCTGTTAAATAATATAAAATAATTGTACGATATCAATCACTCTCATTTAAACATGTGTATTCTATCCTTGACATTTGGTAGTTGGAAGCTTGCTGTGGTGAATGTGTTTAATGCCTTAGTAATCAAATCTCAAGGCTAAAATATAATTATTAGGCCCGACCAGTGTCGGACATAAACTTAGTGATAGTTATAAATAATACATAAGTAGTGATAATGAAAAGAAAAAATAAATGTATTTTCAAGCAGTCCCATCTGGAGTGTTAAGTAAAAGAGCCCTTGCGACCCTCTTTTTTAGGCGGATGTGTCCAGTAAAGTTCAAAATATTACGAGCAAGCGGATTAGGGTGTGACTCGAGTTTTGTTAAGTATTTGCTGCGTATCTTGCAATTGCTTCAGTCACTAGTGGCATTTTTAAATCACGATGTTAATTTGAATTTTGAATGTACCATGAAGCAGATGCTATTAACCTAAAAATTTTGTTTTGTCTTCGTTGAATTCTCTCTATATTGGAAGCTGAAGCATTGTCCCATAACTGGATACCGTAACACCATATGGGATTCAAAAGCGACTTGTATATTAAAAGTTTGCAGTCTAGGCTTAGTGTTGAATTTCTGCCAATCAGTTAGCTTAAAGTAAATATTATGTTTCCATGTAAGCCTTCGATCAAGGTATATACCAAAGTATTTCACTTTGGAATCTTGAGGAATATTTTGATTGTTGATTCGATTGGGAAAACAAGTATCTCTTCTTACTGTAAACGTTATATGGGGACACTTTTGTTCATTTATTTTAATTCTGCATAAGTTCAACCACATTTCCAGTTGTGTAATATGTTCTTGTAGATATCGGGAAGCCTCGTGAGGGTTTTCGTGCATAGTAAGGCAGGTTGTATCATCGGCAAACGTATATGCATGGATATTGCTACTCAAAGGCATATCACAAATATATATCAAATACAAAACTGGCGCCAGTATGATCCACTGTGGCACACCGGATGATATAGATTCGGGCACACTCATGAATTCTCCTTCCACAACCGAGAACTTTCGTAATGTAACTTTCTAATAGATCCAGAAAATTTATTGCTAGATATGATTTCAATTTTAAAATAAGACCTTCATGTCAGATTTTATCAAATACCTGAGAAAAGTCAATAAACAGGGCAGAACAATACTTCTTTTCTTCAAATGTTCTTCTTATAAATTTTTCCAATCTATGCGTTTTCTCAATAGTGCTATGCTGACTTCTAAAATTAAATTGATGGTCTGGGATGCATCCACTACCTCTTAGAATAGGGGAAAATTTCGTCATGAGGACTAATGTTATAAATTACCTTGCTAGAAAGTCCTAATAGACTATAAATTGTTACATCAGCTGACATTTTAATACATGAGAAATTTAATTTCACCAATTAAAGATATGGGATTTTACACATTTGCAGATAAAGAATCTGTTATATCGCCTAAGGAAACTTAAATCAATATAATTACAATATTTGATATTTCGTATAGGACGACATAAAAATATTGATTTATTATTCTTATGTTATGTAAGAGGCAGAGCTAACGTAATTATAATCTGTAAAGAAGATGAGAAAGGTATTTACAGTGATCATGTTGCCAGCGATATGAATTGCGAATATATATATAGAGTAATTTATATTATTTTTCAATAATATAAATTACTCTACATACAAGGAAGACTTTGGTTATTAATATAATTTTAAACTTACTTGATATACTTTTTTTTCGGAAAGATTTAACCTATCTAGTCAGCTTATCAGGATTTTGGATATTTGATGAAGTTGTCAGATATCAGATAAGGTTATCAGTTATTTGATCAGATTCAGATATTTGATCAAGTATCAGATGAGGTTATCAAGTATTTGATAACGTTATCGAGTATCAGACTAGGTTTTCAGTTATCTGATCAGGCTATCAGGTATGAGCAGTTTATTAAGTATCTGATCAGATTATTAATTATCTGATCAGGTTTCAGATCAGGTTATCAGGTATCAGGTCAGGTATCAGATTAGGTTATCAGGTACGCAATCCAGTTATTTAAACAAAATAAAATGAAAAAAAATAATAAAAAATTTGCAAGTAAGTAAAAACAAAAATTTTTTGATTCAACTAAATACAATTAATATTGAAACAAAATGAAAAATTTGAATATTTGTAATTAAAATTTGTATTCAGTAAGTTTAAGTTGAATTAAAAACATTTATTTTATTACTTTTTCAATGTTTTATTTTACATTTATCTTATCATGTAAAAAAAAATACAAAAAATGTGTTTCTTATATTAGTTAGTTAAGAATCTATATTTATACTACGGAGGTTGCCATTATCCTCTTCCATAAATTTAGTATACAAATTTGATTCTGTTGTTGCTTTTGTAGTTAATGATTGTGAACTTCTTTCATAATGCCCCCATGCATATGTATCATAACCATTTTCTCTAGTAAATCTCTAATCATCTTAATAATTTACTAATATGTTGTGTATAAATTTGATGTATCTTATATCTAAATATATACATATATAGAACTATAATACAATTTTTTTTCTTACAAATATTTTCTAAAATCACTTATAGTTAACGTAGATGTCACACATTTTTTACCAACTTTAATTTTTTTAATATCCTCATCTACTCTATCTATTTTAACTGAATACATTTTAGCTCTTAAAGCAATGAACTCTTTAATTACTTTTCCATTGCATTCGTCTTTCATCATACCTAATATTTTTTTATTAACTAATGGGAAATTATAAAGATTTTTTTCGGGTATGCAGATGTATCGAAATGTGAGTTGATATCGTTTCTGATATTATCATATATGTCATTTGTTCTAACGTCATATATAAAGGAATCAGTATCCATATAACTGAGATTAATATTTTGAATGTATTTGGGTTTCATGTATTCGTAATGAAAATTATACTTCTAAAACAAAAAATCCAGTATAAATGAGTTTTTATATTCCGTTCGTACTCTACTCATGCCAATGGCAGCCATATTATCATAAATTTTGAGGCAACTATGAAAATTAGGTCTAGTAATAAGAGCTCTAGCTCCTAATCGCTTACATTTATTTTCCCATTAACATACTATTTTAATGTCTTTTCTTTTGTCCACATTTTCCATAGTCTTACCATACACAACGTTATTCAATAATTTCAAAAAGTTTTGTTCAAATGAATTTTTAGCTAATGTTCGGTGATGATTGTTTAAATCAATATATTTTTTCAACCAATTCGACTAATTAAATTTATGAATTCTATGAATTTTCTTTAAAATTAGACCATGTTGAATACATTGCTGAAGATTGCGATAGTGTATTATATAATTAGTTTAATTGTTTAAGTCTGTTATTAACTTCCGCTGTTTCATGTTTTCAATTTTCTTGTTTTCTGCACAAAATGGTGCAGAAAATTGAGATGGATCTAAATAATAAATTCTTTTACAAACTTTAGAGAAATTTGCAAATAAATCGCAAATTAATAAAACATCTACTTTTAAATACAATAAAAGGTAGTTCATTAGCGTTGTGCACTGAAACGTATTCCATACTCTTTCGGCATGTTCATAACTGTCCTCACTACACACCTCATTAGTGAGTTCATTGAAGAAGGCTGAGCGGGGTGGTAACTATGTTTCTTGAAGACGATTGACTGAATCTAAATAATCATATGGAAAGATACCCTTACATTTCATTAAATCAAACTCATTATCACACTGATAGACTGATTTTACAGTTCTCAAATTATCATCAGACAAATAACCTGCTTGTTTTTTTTTAGCTCGATGGAGCGAAGTGAGTCTACAAAACGCAGTTGAATTGTATCTTTTTCATTTACCGAAATTCTCTTAGATATTGATATATATAATTCCTTATTTAAGGGAATTATATTTATATCGCCTTCGATAGATAAAAGTTCCTTTACAAACAAATCACAGTCAAACGCTGAAAGATTGTGGAAAATATGGATATGAAATTTGCAATTTGATATTCTAAATTACATTTATTATGAGCTGGACCTCTATATTCTCCAGTCAAATGACAATGGTCAGCTGCTCTATCTTCAACAGATAACAATTTATTACAAATGTGACAAGTTATGTCTATATTGTGTTTTATCTGTTGGAGAGTAGTTAAAAAATTCATTGGTTTTACTATACTTAAATAATTATTGTAAATCTCTTAACAGTTTTTGACTAAATTTTCAAAAACATTTTTAGGTGAATCATTACCACTATACACTCTAACCAAATCTAACCTAGAGTTAAAAGAACATTTACGTCCCTTTTCACAATGTATAGTTAAGAGTTAACGTGAACTTTAACTGACAGTTCTTCATACAAAACTTGCCGTTAAAGTCCCTGTTATCTTTTAACCATACATTGTGAAAAGGTACATTAATATAATAACTATAAGCAAATGGAATATGCTTATACAGATTGTAGAATGCATTCAAAATCAGCGCACTCTACAAAAGGCAGATCCATTTGCTTTTTAAAGCTTTTAAAACTTACTACATTATTGTCTACAATAGGCATCTTAGTCACCAATTTGTTACATTCTTGTTTATGTTTTTCTAGTGATGCCTCAGTATGGTAGTAAGCAGGTGTTCCAAACATACACTTTATGCTGATGTGTAGTTAATTGGCTCCTTATTAATTTGTAATTGAATAGAAAAATATAATTTTTTTAATTATATATATAATTTTTTTAATAAGTATATTTTTGAGTGTTTATCAATGTGACTAAAAGTATATTACCTTGAAATATTTTTGATCCATAAATAGTGAAATCTGTCTCCTTCTTCCAAAAGTAATAAGTTAATATGATTAGTATTTTCTTGGGCCCACTATATTATTACCATTTAAGCTAAATACATATATACTTATTTCCGAGTTGTTAAATATTATATGACGAGAATCTGTCTGAATTATAAGTAATATGATACAATGCTGATAATAAGGCCCACTTGAACCAATATTCATCATTATTTTTTACATTGGCGCATGCATGTCTTCTCTTTATTGTTGGAGGTAAAGGAATATATTGGGAGCCTTAATACATTTAGACTTATTAGTATTAATTTCAAGATGAGATATTTCTATTAAGATCTATCAGTAGTAGTGAACTGCCACTCCTGCCGCAATTAAAATTGCTAAATTGTTGGCTGAAATTTTTAAATTGTGGCTGAAATTGTTAAATTTGGGTAATTAAAATTTGAAAATTCTTAAATTCTTGGAAATTTGTGAAATTTGATACCTGCGAGGGTGGTTCAGTAAGTTCATCTTATTTTTTGTTTACATAAGGAGTTTTTTGTTTACATTAACCCTTGTGGGAACGGGTGATTTATTTTGGGTTATATTAATTGGGATAACGGGTGATTTTTTTGTGAGTTTGGATTAAGGTGTTTTATAAGATTAAGATTTCATAAGTGTATATGCCGACGGGAAATTCATGAAAATGATTTTTCCTAGTACCAATGGTGAAATAGTGATTATTAATTTTTCCTAATGCCTACGGCAATGCATGATAATTTTTCCTAATGCCGACAGCAATACATAATTATTTTTCCTAATGCCGACGGCAAAACATGACTATTATTTTTTTCAAATGCCGACGGTAAAACATGATTATTATTTTTTAATACCAAAGGGAAAATTGCTAGTGTTGCCAGACTATAGAAATTTGTTATCGTAATACTATATCAGTAATATCAGAGAAAATAGATTTGATGACCACTACGTGATTCTCATATGAATCGGGAGAATGTGTATGATTTCCTCACGCTAATAAATTGTTTATAAATAAAATAATTAAATAAATTAATAAACAATTTATTTAATTATTTTATTTATGTATAAAATGTTCTCATGTATATGAACACCCTAATACTTGTGTGTGGGTGGCCCAGCTTCTTTGTCACTGGTATTTATTTATTTATTTATTTGTTTAAGAAATATATTTGTATGTATGTATGTATATTTGAATGTATGTATGTATGTATGAATACAGAATACATTTATATTTTGCAACGTAATCATTTGTTTTGTCTACGATTATTTTAAAGCAGCAAAGTTTCAATTAAGTACAGTCATCAGCAGAGAAACAAAAAGTAAATATGCTGCAAGGATACTGCTACTAATTTTCGTATAAATACGCAAACTTTTCTAACCAACACATCAGTGCTTTATTGTATTTACAACCATCATCAGCAATTGTGTTAAAGTGAAATAATAACAACAAAATAATTAAAAATTAGTTCTTCAGGTTATCAGTGTAAAAGGTGCCATAAGGTAAAATACCAAAAGTCCTTTTTGGATCATGTTAAAAATCATAGTGTGCACGACCAAGTGGTCGTAAACCGGGACAGAAATCAAGAACAACCGCAGACATCTCTTGAAAATTATCAACAGCACCTAAATATGTCTCATCATCAGCAACATCCTTCTCTACATTACCCCCAATATCAGTTACCAAAGAATTATCAACAATACGGTATGCCATGGAAAAATCAGTTTTTGGGGTCATGAGTGCCAATGCAATATGAGTATCCAAGCTACAATTATATTCCCGTTACACCAGATAATCAAATGCAGCAGTATTCCAATTTGATGCAATGGCAACCTCTTAATTATCATCAACAAGAGCAGCAGCAACAACAACAAGCTCAACAACAAGCTGTAGATATCCATGGAGGGAATTTGTACTTATAATTCAGACAGATTCTCGTCATATAATATTTAACAACTCGGAAATAAGTATATATGTATTTAGCTTAAATGGTAATAATATAGTGGGCCCAAGAAAATACTAATCATATTAACTTATTACTTTTGGAAGAAGGAGACAGATTTCACTATTTATGGATCAAAAATATTTCAAGGTAATATACTTTTAGTCACATTGATAAACACTCAAAAATATACTTATTAAAAAAATTATATATATAATTAAAAAAATTATATTTTTCTATTCAATTACAAATTAATAAGGAGCCAATTAACTACACATCAGCATAAAGTGTATGTTTGGAGTTGGCCGAGTTTCTTCTCTTCTTTCTTCTATTTCCCCATCACTTTCTGCTAAACTTATGTCCATAGCATCGTTGTACAAATTCCCTCCATGGATATCATGGGGTCATGAGTGCCAATGCAATATGAGTATCCAAGCTACAATTATATTCCCGTTACACCAGATAATCAAATGCAGCAGTATTCCAATTTGATGCAATGGCAACCTCTTAATTATCATCAACAAGAGCAGCAGCAACAACAACAAGCTCAACAACAAGCTGTAGATATCCATGGAGGGAATTTGTACAACGATGCTATGGACATAAGTTTAGCAGAAAGTGATGGGGAAATAGAAGAAAGAAGAGAAGAAACTCGGCCAACTCCAAACATACACTTTATGCTGATGTGTAGTTAATTGGCTCCTTATTAATTTGTAATTGAATAGAAAAATATAATTTTTTTAATTATATATATAATTTTTTTAATAAGTATATTTTTGAGTGTTTATCAATGTGACTAAAAGTATATTACCTTGAAATATTTTTGATCCATAAATAGTGAAATCTGTCTCCTTCTTCCAAAAGTAATAAGTTAATATGATTAGTATTTTCTTGGGCCCACTATATTATTACCATTTAAGCTAAATACATATATACTTATTTCCGAGTTGTTAAATATTATATGACGAGAATCTGTCTGAATTATAAGTACAAATTCCCTCCATGGATATCTACAGCTTGTTGTTGAGCTTGTTGTTGTTGCTGCTGCTCTTGTTGATGATAATTAAGAGGTTGCCATTGCATCAAATTGGAATACTGCTGCATTTGATTATCTGGTGTAACGGGAATATAATTGTAGCTTGGATACTCATATTGCATTGGCACTCATGACCCCAAAAACTGATTTTTCCATGGCATACCGTATTGTTGATAATTCTTTGGTAACTGATATTGGGGGTAATGTAGAGAAGGATGTTGCTGATGATGAGACATATTTAGGTGCTGTTGATAATTTTCAAGAGATGTCTGCGGTTGTTCTTGATTTCTGTCCCGGTTTACGACCACTTGGTCGTGCACACTATGATTTTTAACATGATCCAAAAAGGACTTTTGGTATTTTACCTTATGGCACCTTTTACACTGATAACCTGAAGAACTAATTTTTAATTATTTTGTTGTTATTATTTCACTTTAACACAATTGCTGATGATGGTTGTAAATACAATAAAGTACTGATGTGTTGGTTAGAAAAGTTTGCGTATTTATACGAAAATTAGTAGCAGTATCCTTGCAGCATATTTACTTTTTGTTTCTCTGCTGATGACTGTACTTAATTGAAACTTTGCTGCTTTAAAATAATCGTAGACAAAGCAAATGATTACGTTGCAAAATATAAATGTATTCTACAAAATATCTTACGCACAAGCATCCTCAGTCATACACACAAATACACATACATATATACCAAGGTTGGGAACCGAAACAAATAACGGTATCGGTATTGATACCGGTACAAATATTTTTTAAATTTCGGTATCGGTATTTTTTTATTTCGGTATCGGTATTACCGGTACATACCGTTAACGAGTTTATAATACCGGTATACCGATATTACGGCTAAATTATTAGTTCAGACAGTGGGCATAGCAAAAAATTTTTTTTATTAAATTACTTCGAAAAGGGAGTATTTTTACATAAACATAAAAAACATGTATTGCAAACAACAATAAAATTAGAAAATTTGTTTTTGTTTTCAATATAAGTATTCGATCGAACGATTTCTGGTGACATCGTGGGACAGGCAGTTAAACTTACATAGATGTTTCTATATATTTTTTTATACTTTTATTAAAAAATAATTGATTAAAAAAGTAAAATAAGGAAACTGCAGTTGAAACTTTGCAGATATAAAGTATAAATTTTGGTTAATTAAACAAAATATATAATACACGAATCACATTTTAGAATTGTATGCACTCAGTGATGTGCGAATATTTCAAATTCAGACGAAACTAATATTTGACTATTTCAAATCAAGCAATAAACAATATTTTTGTACTTTTCCTCACCTCACCAATATTTAACTTCAGGTATAAACGTTTCGAAAACTTTTCTCCATCATCCCTATTTAAATTAAACTTACTTTTTGTTATAAATATCCAATTTCAAAGGTGTAAACAAAAATGTATTACGCCACTTTAAAACAAGATATGTTTTTATATATGTATTTCCAAAAATCTAATCTGCGCCCGGCGAAAAATAAGAAGAATGAATACAGCAAAAATGCTGAAAAGTCTAATTTTTAATTTAATTTTATTGGAAATCGCCGGGAACTCAAAAGCAAATTGTATTCGTTACTACTTTCTGTGTATTGATTGCATCATTTTCTACATAAGAGAGACCTTTCAGCCGAACATATTGATTGGCGAAATTCTTTTATAAAAGTGAAATAATTAACCCACTTTTTTCTTTAAAAACGGCGAAAATCGACTTTTTAAAAAAAATTTAGTTTAAATTGCGTATAAATTTTGATTTAATTGTGATTTTAATACCAACTTTTTTTAATGTCCCTTAACAAATTTTGTCCCTTATTCATAATGAGTTTAATTTTCTAAATCTTACAAGATTTGACTTCACCATTATCAGAACAGTGGAATATTTCTCGAATATTTCCTAAACTGTAAGCGAAAACCCACAAATGTAAAAAACTTTTTTTAATTTTAATTTTTCATTAACCCAAGGTGGCCCACTTTGTTTATTGGTGGCTCCGCCCCCTTTAAAGATATATCGTTGAGCTCTCTGACACCTTCTTCAATGCTGTGTAAGGTTTCATAACAATCGGTTAGCTACTTTAGAAACTTCACAGTTATTTCAAATTATTTTTACAAAATCCCCACTGTGTATCGGCTACTTTAGGCCTCGCTAGGCATTTATGACCACAAACCTCATAATTTACACATATGGGCATTTCCCAGGGTCACGATCGTACGTTCGTACGCTTTTGATGTACTAAAAATATAGAAAAAAAAACTGTTGCAATTATTTTTTTGCTATTTGATAGCATTTTGGAAGCTCTATGTTTAGTGCAAAAGATGGATTTCAATTAAATTTTCATATTAATAGTTATAAACATGTTTATACGAGCGTACGCAAAATAGAAGTCAACTTTGGCTGACAGTATTGAAATGTAAAAATCTGCGAAATGGAACAGAATAATGAAAAGTGATTAATTTATGTTAAAAGTGTATTAATGTAGGCCTCTATCAATTAATTACACAATAAAATAGCTCTACTGGGTTTTGTTTAATTGGATAATTACCGGTTGCCAACGTACGGGTCGAGAACGTACGATTTGTCCACATGTTTTTTCATTATTATCACCATGCCTCCTTCCCATTTTCGAACTTTTTTTTGTTCTCGTTAAACTTTTCTGTTCTTACTATTTGGTAATAGAGAGATTTTGAAGAAAAAGTGCAAACATAACATATTTTTTGCGTGTAAAACTTATGTATATAAAAATTTAGTTTAAAAAGAAAATATAAAATTTTTCAGCTTCCAGCCAAATTTCCTCAACTAAAAGAGAAGAGAGATATGCTATTAAACCATTCCATTATATAAACATAGACTTTTTATAAGTATAAACAATAAAACACGAAGATAATCAACATTTAATTTTTCCATCCTGGTAGACCATTTGGGGGAAATGCCCATATGTAGTATATCAATTAAAGAAAAATATCTTTGCGACCAGTTTAATGCGCATATATTAAAAAAGCACTCGTCAAAGCACTTTAAATCTTCGCATCAGCTTGTTTATCTGGAACAGCCAATATACTAATTTTCGCGATTTCATATACAACAAATGTGGCTTACAATGGCTTTGCTTTTTCACCGATTTAAAACATTTATATGTCTAGAGATACATTTTTCGTTCCTAAAGGCATTAAGCAGCTCACGCAGTTTGTTAGTATTTCGCACTAGTGATGATTATGATATGATTGAACTTTCCAGTTTGTTAAAAAAAAGAGCGCTTCATAAGAATGTGTAAAGAACAAAAACGTGTTTTAAAAGTAAAAAATATAAAATATATTTTTGAAATTTTATTTTTGGTGGGAATCGGTATACCGGTATATACGTAAGCGGTATTTTGGATGCCGGTATTTTCTAACCGAAATGGATTTCAGTACCGGTATCGATACCGGTATCTAGTTTTAGCGGTATTTGAATCGGTACCGGTATTTTCACGATACCGTTTGCCAACCTTGACTTATAGTATTCATTTAATAAACTCATTAGTTTTTAGGTATCTCAATATACATTTTCTATTATATAGAAAATTATTGAATTAATGTGACGCATTCCTATTTTTAAGCAGCATAATTTCCCTCAGTGTATGATCATTATTATTTCTGTGGGAATAATATTCCAAAAGGTAGCCCTGAAGGAATGTACAAACATATTTACATGCGTATGTAGCTATGCATACATACATTGTATACATGTTTATAGTATGTATGCATGTATGTATATAGTTGTATACATTTTTTCTAGAGATGACACTAAAATAATCGAAAGGTGTTGAATGGAACAAAGTGAGATAGGAACATCTTTTGAAGATGTTGAAAATTCAGCCCTGTATAATTCTTATGGGAACATGTTATCATCTTGGCAAATTGATGAAAGATAAAAGATGTGAGTAAGTGTGAAAAGGCTATTAAGATGTAATAAATACTTGAGCATTGATAAGAAATTTGATATGTATACATACATATTTACAAATTGATTTTATGTTTGCATGTATGTATGTACATACAAATAAGTGTGTATCTCAATATTTGAATACATATTTTTTCGTCGTGTCGTGTCTTTTATTGTAGTTGTTGCTGCTGATGTGTGGTGTATACATACAATTAATAGGCAAACATGTTTGTTGTAATCCCTTTTACGCTGGTACTACTGCACCGATTTTAAAAAGATTTATATGGTTTTAAAGGTTTTTCGGTGCAGATGTGCAGAATATATATTTTATTAAAATCGGTACAGCACTTTGGGAGCTATAAGCGTTTAAAGTTGCTACTACTACATGCACACATATAACACACGCATTTATTAGCTTGCAAGTAAACAAGAAGCAAAGCATGAGATTGTGTATGTGTTTGTAGTACTTCTCTGATCTAACATTTTTTGTCTCTTATTTGTTATTGTATGAAAGCCATAATACTTAAAGGAAGAGAGTTCAATAAATTGAACTAGCTTAGTTAAAGGATTTCGTTTGCGTTTTTAATTTCATGTATTATTTAATTATGCATATGTATGTAAGTATGTGGGTCGCTGTGTTTTACTGCATTTTTAATGACGTTTAGATAAATTTTCTTTGAATCTTCATAAAATTATTTATATTTACATATATTCTAGAATACGGGCGACTATGTCGTCCGTTGGTATATCTAGTTTGAAATTAAAAAAACGTTGTTTTAACTTTCATCTGCATTTACTTAAAAGTTTGTGAGGATTTTCTCTTTTAAGTAAAACTGAATTCCTGAAGATACATACTCTAAAGTAATAGTAACTATAATATAAATATTTCCTATATTTAATTAAAATTTGCATCAAGTTTATGCAGCCTATATAGTCACCGTTAGAAATTTTTGAGGGGGTGTATATTGCATTGCCTTTTAAAAATGTATAAACATTTTTAAATGAAACTGATTCAGCACCTCCAGCTTTGGTGATGGCAGTTTTTTTGTTAGCCAGTTTGCTGGGTTTTACTTTTGTTTTCTTATTTGATAAACATTTAAAATCAAAAGGGAGTTTTATAATGAAATTGTTATTTTCATAATGATGAAAACAAGCGCTACTTTTTTTTCCAATGAAATCATTTGAATTACTTTTGAAACCTTAGTCCTCTATAACATTTATGTTTATTTTCCATATTGCTTAATTAATAAGACTTTAAAAATTTGTCCTTTGGTGGTTATATATTCTATTATATGATTATGAATAATAATGCAGCAAGCTGATGTCTTTGCTTACTGTTTCAAATTAAAATTTTATTCAATTGGTCCCCTATTGAATAAAAGGAGCTTTTTTCTTAAACTCTGAGGCAGTTAGAAGCGCTGGAGATTCTTTCATATATGTAACAGCGTTTTTGGAATTTTAAATACATATAATATAGAATTAAATAACATTTGTTTTTGATTTTTATGTTAAGAAGTATAGACATGAATGTACTTTTAAATTAATTAAATAATAATTAACAATCATATTTTCTTCTTGAATAGCGTAAAACAAAGTCGTTTTCTAAGAATTTAGGTCTACTCTCTTGACGGTTCCTGTAGTATACAGGAACCGCGTATACTACAGGAATGAATTAATTATGGATAATTAAATTTTTAAAATTTAATTGTCAAATTGTGTTGCTTGATACTGATACTATTTTTACATTACAATACGATATATATTTATTTTATGAAGGCTGATCGCCTATGGCTTTTATTTGATGTTATAGATGATACGATTTTTTTGTCACTTTAATAAAGTTCAGCTAATTGTTTTCATATTTTTGCTATCTTTACTTTAATTGTGCTTTGTGTGTCTGTTAGCAGTTTGTACGTCAGTCACTCTTTAATTTTATTTATTTTTCCTTCTAATGGTCACAAAATTTAGATTTACTACTTGAAATAGATAACGTTTATATAATTTTAACTGTATACATATAGATAAATATATGAAAGTATGTTTTGTATGTAGAAATTACTTCATATACAAGGAAATACATGTTTAATAATCAACTATTCTAGAAAATCGATCTCAAATAATTCAGTTACCTCCACCAACAAGCAATTCACCATAGGTATTTTCAAAAAAGGGTCAGAAACATTAGAATATCTATGATTGGAAGAATTTTTACTTCTGTTTTAACATGAGGTTTGCTTGTTGATACCTTTAAGTTATTCTTGTTAACGTAGGCTGGGTTGCATCGAATGCAGATGTAATGATTTTTCACTTAAAAAAGGTCCTCATCACCATCAATCATACCCTATACAACAAATTCATGAGTTGTATTGATCCATATACAATTGCTGTCTGCGACTTCATTATTAATAAAGAGCTTTTCATCATCATCTAACAGCTTTATTCATATTTTTTTACTAGCATGCATGCCTTAGCATGCTTCTATCGATAATGACGCGAGAGTCCGAGATGTAGTGGTGTTTCAATTAAAAATCTATACCATTAAAATTTGCGAATTCACTCTTTTGAATTTATTACACAGTTGATACAAACATACATATGTACATATGTATTTCATTTGCACAAATTTTATGACGTGAGGAATTTTTTTAATTATATATTCTTCGACATTCTTTAATTTTTTCGGTAAATTTATTTGATATTCATACAGATATAAAGATATAAAGAAAATCTGTTTACATTACATCCCTATCGGAGAATGTGTAGTTGACTACAAAAATAGTTAACTTATAGTTAACTTTTCTTAAAGTGACTAAAAGCTAACTGCAATGTCATCCAGAACAAACCCAAAATTAATTCTTAAGTTGAGTACGTAGTCGAATTTGATGAGATCCAACAAACTTATTCTCAGCTACTTTGAAACTCATTTCAGTTTATGGTAACATTTTGCTGTTGTAATTTTAGATGGTAGCTTAGCTGAGTGGTAGCGCACTGAGTGCACAAATTGTGATGATACATGTTAGAACCCCAGAATTTTTTTTTGAAGTGCATATTTATTCACTAAATTTGTTTGATACTCATTTATACACATCTACATTCTTAAAGAATGGATACAAAAATCTAATTTCTTTAGTTTATTTATATTTTCTAAATATCTGATAGCTATAGAAATTAACAAATTGAAGATCTTTTATAATAGGCCCATATTCATATTTTAAAATTTTTTGTTTAGAGCTTTCAAAATGGAAAATGTACATCTTTTAGTATAAAAACCAAGGTTGGCAGCCGAAACAAATAACGGTATCGGTATTGCTACCGGTACAACTATTTTTTTAAATTTCGGTATCGGTAACGGTATCGGTATTTTATTTATTTCAGTATCGGTATTACCGGTACATACCGTTATTGAGTTTATAATACTGGTATACCGATATGACTACTAAATTATTATTTCAGACAGTGGATATAGCAAAACATCTCTTTTTTTATTAAATTATTTTGAAAAGGGAGTATTTTTACATTAACATATAAAAACATTTAAACTTATGTGTTTCTATATACGTTTTTATACTTTTATTAAAAAATAGTTTATTAAAAAAGTAAAATAAGGAAACTGCAGTTGAAACTTTACATATATGTGTAAAGTAAACTTTTTGGTTAATTAAACAAAATAATAAAAATAAATACATACAGTGTATGTACATTATACACGAACTACATGTAGAATTGTATGCATTGTATGTATGAATGTGATGTGCGAATATTCGTATTCGAATTCCCGAATATTCGACTTTTTTCGATATTCGTATTCGTACTCGCCAAATTCAGACGAATCGAATATTTGAATATTTGATATCAAGCAATAAACAATATTATTGTAGCCAATTTAAAAACAAACAAATAAATTCCTCGTACAATTACAATTTAGGGCCATTATTACAACTTAAATATTTTTAAAAGTAGGATTTTGTCGGACGTATAAAACGCTACTTTAGGCTATTCATTATTATATATTTAATTCAACTTACCAGGAAGGATACAATGCCTTTAACTTAACGCTCACTTTGGGTTAAGTTAAAATTGTACTAATGGACAACTTTTTATACGTCCGATAAAATCCTACTTTTAACTAACTTTAAGTTGTAACAATGGCAATCTTTAACTTCAGATATAAAAGTTTCGAAAATTGTTCTCCATTATCTCTATCAACCCATTAACCCTATATTTGAATTGGACCTATTTTTTTATAAATATACATATTCCAAATCTGTAAACAAAAAATGTATTACGCCACTTTAAAACAAGATTTGTTTTTAAATATGTATATCCAAAAATCTAATCAGCGTCCAGCGAAAAATAAAAAGAATACTGCAAAAATACTGAAAAGTCCCATTTCTAATTTAATTTTCTTGGAAATTGCCGGGAACTCAAAAACAAACTGCTTATTGATTGC
Source organism: Tachina fera (assembly GCA_905220375.1). Taxonomy (NCBI): domain Eukaryota; kingdom Metazoa; phylum Arthropoda; class Insecta; order Diptera; family Tachinidae; genus Tachina; species Tachina fera. The sequence continues at coordinate 85,864,750 of LR999965.1, read as the reverse complement.
ATAATTTTCTACCTAAGAGAGACTTTTCAGACGAATATACTGATTGGCGAAATTATTTTATAATAGCGAAATAATAACCCAAAAACGGCGAAAATCTACTTTTGTTCAAAATTTTTGTTTAAATTGAGTATCACTTTTGACTAAATTGTGATTTTGATACCAAATTTTTTTTAATATTACAAATGTTGTCCCTTTTTATTTTTTTTAATACATATATTTATTTATTGTATCTTCAAATATGAACTACCAATAAGTAATCAAATCTTAAAGCTAAAATATAATTATCTAGCCCAACCAGTGTCGGCCAAAACTCAAAAAGGAAAATTAAATGTATTTTCAAGCATTCGCGTCTAGAGTGTTGAGTAAAATAGCCCTTGTGTCCCTCTTTTTTAGGCGGATGTGTCCAGTAAAGTTCAAAATATTACGAGCAAGCGGATTAGGATGTGACTCGAAATTTGTTAAGTATTTGCCTGCGTATTTTGCAATTTCTTCAGTCACTAGTGGCATTTTTAAATCATGATGCAAATTTGAATTCTTAAAGTACCATGGAGCAGATGTTATTAACCTTAAAATTTTGTTTTGTCTTCGTTGAATTCTCTCTATATTGGAAGCTGAAACAGTGCACCATAACTGGATACCGTAACAACATATTGGCTTCAAAAGCGACTTGTATAGTAAAACTTTGCAGTCCAGACTAAGTGTTGAATTTCTGCCAATCAACCATTGAAGTTGAGATAACTTAAGTTTCATCTGAGTTAGCTTAAAGTCAATATGATGTTTCCATGTAAGCCTTCGATCAAGGTGTATGCCAAGGTATTTCACTTGGGAATGTTGAGGAATATGTTGATTGTTGATTCGAATGGGGGAACAAGTAAACAAGTAAACGTTATATGGACACACTTTTGTTCATTGACTTTAATTCTCCATATGTTCAACAAGATTTCCAACTGTGTAATATGTTATTGAAGATATCGGGAAGCCTCGTGTGCGATGTGTGGATATTGCTGCTCAAAGGCATATCAAAAGTATAAATCAAATACAAAACTGGCCAGAGTATGCTCCCCTGTGGCACACCGGATGATATAGATTCGGGCAGACTCATGAATTCTCCTTCCACAACCGTAAACTTTCGGGTAGTTATGTAGCTTTCTAATTGATTTAGAAAATTTATTGGTAAATATGGGGGTGTCGACTTTGTTAGATGTGTGTGTGCTTATATTTGGTGTTTGTTTACATATATTTTATGTGTTTAAGTTTCGTCCGTCTGCCGGGCGTATTGATTTCCGTTTGATTGTTTATATTTGGAGGCTGTCGGTGGCGCGTTAGTTTATGTTTCGTCCGTCTGTCGGGCGTATTGATATCCGTTTGATTGTTTATGCCTGTCCTTCTTGAGATTGCGTCTTGTACTCGCTGGCGTATTAATGATTAATAACAAGTAAGAGTGCTATATTCGGCTGTGCCGAATCTTATATACCCTTTACCAAAGTGCGTTTATGTAGTATAGAGATACATACATAAGCACAGAGATATGTAGGTACATATTAATTTTGTAAACAAATTCATACTTTTTTCTCTAGTGCAATTTTTAGGTTTTTGGCATTATGTTTAATTTGGTGGTTTTTAAATTTTGGCGATTTATTTTGTTTTGCTGATTTTTTTAGTTTTGGCGATTTTTTTTCATATAGGCAATTTTTGGCTTTGGACATTTTTTTCGGTTTTTGGCGTTTTTTTTTTTAATTTTGGTGACTTTTTTCCTTCTGGCAATTTTTTTTTTGATTTTGACAATTTTTTTCATTTAGGCGATTTTTTTATTTTTTGGCGATTTTGTTTCATATAGGCAATTTTTTTTTGTTTTGGCGACTTTTTCGGTTTTTGGCGTTTTTATTTCTTTTTGGCAATTTATTTAGTTTTGGCGATTGTTATTCGTTTTGGCGGATTTTTTTTTTGATTTTGAAAATTTTTTTTCATTTGAGCGATTTTTTTAATTTTTGGCGATTTTTTTCATATGTGCAATTTTTTTTTGTTTTGGCGATTTTTTTCGGTTTTTGGGCGTTTTTTTTTTAATTTTGGCGATTTATTTTCGTTTTTGCCGATTTTTTGATTTTGGCGATTTATTTGCGTTTTGGTAGATTTTTTTGATTTGACGATTTTTTTTTCATTTCAGTGATTTTTTTAATTTTTGACGATTTTTTTAGTTTTTGCGGATTTTTTTAATTTAAACGATTTTTTTTTCATTTAAGCGATTTTTTTTAATTTTTGGCGATTTGTTTTCATATAAGCAATTTTTTTTGTTTTGGCGATTTTTTCGGTTTTTGGCGTATTTTTTGTTTAATTTTGGTGATTTATTTTCGTTTTGGCGATATTTTTGATTTTGACGGTTTTTTTCGTTTTGGTGGATTTTTGTGATTTTTAGGATTTTTTTTCATTTAAGCGTTTTTTTAATTTTGGCGATTTTTTATCGTTTTGGTGTTTTTTTTTATTTTGACGATTTTTTTCCATTTAACCGATTTTTTTAATTTTTGGCGATTTTTTTCATATAGGCAATTTTTTTTTTTTTTGGCTATTTTTTTGGTTTTTGGCTTTTTTTAATATTGGCGATTTATTTTCGTTTGGCGATTTTTTTGATTTTGGCGATTTGTTTTCATTTATGCGATTTTTTTTTAATTTTTGGCGATTTTTGTTCATATAAGCACTTTTTTTTGCGGATTTGTGTCATTGTTGGAATTTTTTGTTTGTTTTGACACTTATTTCTCGTTTTTGCGATTTTTTTTCGGTTTTGGCGTTTTTTTAATATTGGCGATTTTTTTTCGTTTTGGCGATTTTTTTGATTTTGCCGATTTTTTTTTATATAAGCGATTTTTTTAATTTTTGGCTATTTTTTTCATATAGGCAATTTTTTTTGCGATTTTTGTCGGTTTTAGGCATTTTTTTTTAATTTTGGCGATTTATTTTCGTTTTGGCGATTTTTTTTGATATTGGCGATTTTTTTCATTTAGGCGTTTTTTTTAATTTTTGGCGATTTTTGTTCATGTACGCATTTTTGTTAGTTTTGGCGATTTTTGCGGTTTTTAGCGTTTTTTTGTCATTGTGGAAATTTATTTTTAGTTTTGACACGTTATTCTCGTTTTGGCGATTTTTTTCGGTTTTTGGCGTTTGTTTTTATTTTAACGTTTTTTTTCATTTTGGCGATTTTTTTCGTTTTGGCGATTTTTTAAAATTTTGGCGATTTTATAATTTTCGGATTTTTTAGTTTTACATTTTTGGAAAATTTCAAGAGTTTAACTCCTACGGTTTCCAAGATATAGCTTTTTGTCAAAATTACATAGTCAAAATTGCATTAACTGATGGACCACCCTTTAATTTCAAAGTTTTTAATTTTAGTATTAATTATTGTAGCCTTTATAAAAATAGACTAATTTTACAAATTTCAAGTGTCAATATAAATATGTGCATTTGACAATACAATTGTATGTATATTACATGGGATTTTAACATTTTTCGTTGCTCGTTTTGGAACACCATTTAAGTTTTAATTCTCATGTATTTGTTGTTGTAGCGATCAAAGTTCTACATATTCTGTCCAAATTTCAGACCCGTAGCTCTTACCGTTCCTGAGAAAATAGCCTTCTTCCTAAAACATGAAATATGTTTAATTAATATGAAAAAAGTTAAAGTTTCCCAACCCTGCAAACGTTTTTTTAATTTCTTAAATTATTAATTTTTTTTAATTATAAATACCAATTTTATTCATACCGAAGTATGAAATAAGTTAATTTAATAAAAAAGTAATAAAAACTTGTTTTCGGTAGTTATTTTCTATGGGAAAATGGAGTTTGAGTTTTCCAGCTCTGAAACCGTCTGCCCGATTTTGCTGAATTTCAATAGCAAAATTTTTCGGAAAATTTCTGACACACCAGTCCAAGAACGAAGTCTCTAGCTCTTCTGGGAGCTTGGGAAAACCGATTTCACGTACACACAGACGGACAGACGGACATCGCTTGTTCGTCTTCCCTATGCATAAGGATCCAGAATATATATACTTTATGTGTCGCTTATTAATATTGTAGAAATTACTAACGGAATGACAAACCTATATATACCCTTTTACCATTTTTTGGTAAAGGGTATAAAAAAATATCATAAAAAAGAAAATATTCGTAATACATATTATTAACTTTGATAAATAAGCTTTAATTGCTTTGTTAATATTTTTTTACATAGTCATAAATAACAAAAACAAAAAAAACCGTAATCTAAAAAAAAAAAAACAAACAAACAAACAAAAGTGCCCTTGAGGAATACTCTATATTAGTACCTCAAAAACAAATAAATGTGAAGTGAGTTATAACGGCAGAAATGCCTATTTTACTGTGAGTTCTGATGCTCATAATGATAACAATAAAAATAAAAAACCTGCTGATAGACTTACTGTGAGTTCGGAAGCTCTTAATAAAAATAAAAAATCTGATAATACACTTTTTCTAAAAACAAATCCACTTTTTCGACAGCGATCAACTTCGCTTTGTCCAATGCCTACTAGTGATTCTTTAACATTACAGTTGCCTAGTACTTCGTCACTTAAGCCATTAAAATCATTCGCTTCGGGCTGTTCATCACCTAACCAAGTTATCACTACAGATAACAGTAGCTCAAAACCAAAGGTACAAGTCGGAATGGACAGATATATAACCGTGGTAAAGCGTGGGCGAAGCCCGAATTCTTCTAAAATTTCATCTGCTCCAAAGATGTCTAGGGATAACAGCGCATCTTCCACGAATCGCCAAAATCGTTTTTCATTATTGCAAGACGATAACGACAAGACCGCTTCATCATCTCAGAAGTCTTTTAAGCCACCACCTATATATGTGAGGGAAAAAAATTCTAACGCGCTTCTAACAAAACTACTGTCGACCATTGGTGAAAATACTTTTCACGTAATTCCAATTAAACGAGGTAATATTGATGAAACTAAAATCCAAATATACGATGAAAACAATTTCCGAAAAATTGTAAATGATTTTGAAAAAAAATAAAACAAACTTTTACACATACCAACTTAAGAGTGCTAAAGGCCTACAGATAGTACTAAAGGGCATAGATTCATATGTTGAGCTCGAAGAAGTAAAATGTGCACTTCTAGACCAAGGATTTAAGGTAAAAAATGTTACTAATATATTAACAGAGAAAAGGTCGCCCAACCCCTATTTCGCATTGAACTGGAGCCGAATGACATACAATTGAAAAAAAATGAAACCCACCCAATTTATAGCGTAAAGTTTCTGTTACACCGAAAAATCACAGTAGAAGAGCCAGGTAAGCGTTCAGGTCCTGTACAGTGCCATAATTGCCAAGAATATGGCCATACAAAAACTTACTGCAATTTGCCTACAGTTTGTGTTATCTGCGGTGAATTGCGTGGTACTGTTAGCTGCACTAAGCCAAAAGAACAAGCAGAAAAAAAATGTAGTAATTATGGAGGTAATCACACCGCTAACTATAGAGGATGCCCTGTATATTCTTTTGTTAGACAGACTATGAGTCAAAAACCTAAGTTAGCTCCAGCCCAACCATTAAATGCGTACTCCGCCACTTTTGCTCAAGTAAGTCAACCAGTTACTTCACGTGTATCGTATGCCGATGCTGCTAAGGCTAGTTCTAGTCCCTCACAAAATGTTTCACCGCAAAATAATTCAGCGAATGCAAGCTCAGGCTTTAACTTTAGTCGCCTTGAAGCTACTATTGAGAATCTGGTGCTAACTATAAACAACTTTACAGCAAATATGACTAGCATGATGCAAGAAATGCTGCGAATGCAGAATACACTGCTTCAAGCATTAGTTAACAAACCATGAACATGTTAAAAATATGTTTCTGGAACGCAAACGGCATTCGCCAGCATAAAAATGAACTTGAGCACTTCCTCATGGAAAAAAATATTGATATAATGTTGGTCTCTGAGACTCATTTGACTTCAAGGAGCTTATTTAAAATAAATGGTTACACTCTATATGATTCAAAGGACCCGAGGGGGAGAGCATGCGGTGGGTCAGCAATTCTAATTAAGTCAAGACTCAAACACTATGTCCTTGATAACATTTGTGAAGAACATCTACAAGCAACAAATATTTGTGTCGAAAATTTTGTTACAAATTTCGTGATATCATCAATTTACTCCCCTCCCAGATTCGCAATTACTGAGGATCAATTCGAGGAATTCTACAAATTTCTTGGCCATTGTTTTGTAGCAGCTGGGGTTCGCGTCTTATTACACCTAGAGGTCGGGCATTGTTTAACACAATTTCAAAAATGGGCCTGGACGTCATTTCAAGTGGGGAGCCCACTTACTGGCTTACGGACATACAAAAAATTCCGGATGTTATAGATTTTGTAGTCATGAAAAATATCACTAGGGAATAAATTTATATTGAAGCTTCTGTAGATCTCTCCTCCGATCACTCTCCCACGATTGTTACAATTTGTATCCCACTAAGAAGTGACTTCCCTGTCCCTTATGTAAAGATGATCAACCGTGTTAATTGGCTGGGGTTCAAAAAATACCTCAGTAGCCATTGTACGGAGAATATTAACCTAGGAACACTAGGTGATATTGAATCTAACATTGAAAATCTTAACGAAAATATTAAACAGGCTGCTGAACATGCCACTACTTCCCATCCGCAGACTGGGCTTAATAGAATTTATTCTACAGACATGTAACGTCTTTTACGTGAAAAAAGGACAGCTAGAAGGGAATGGCAACAGCACAGATCACCCCAAAATAAAATTAGATTTAAAGAGTGCACTAGACGACTCCAAGAGCTGCTGGCATATGAAAAAACTGTATATCTTAAAAATTATCTGGAAAATCTTGATGCCACACCTGCATCTAAGTACTCCTTGTGGCGAGCTGCTAGAAAGCTTAAATATTGAATATAGACCACCTGTGCGCACTTCTACCAAAGGTTGGGCCAGAAGCGATACTGAAAAAGGAAACATATTTGTTGAGCATTTAAAATCCGTATTTACCCCAAATACATGTACTAGTGTTATTGATTTACCGAGTGTAGTTGCGCTACCCCCTCGACCCATAAAATTTAAGATGCGTGATGTTCAGAAACTAATTGCTGAACTCAACCCGAAATAAGCTCCAGGTATTGATGGATTAAGTAGCAATATGCTGATAAACTTGCCCCATATTGCAATTAGAATCCTTTTATTTATTTTTAACGCCATTTTACGACTGGAGTATTATCCACAAAGCTGGAAGCTTGCGAAGGTCAAAATGATTCCAAAGCCGGGCAAAGACCTTACCAAGGCTGAGTCATACAGGCCAATAAGTTTGCTGTCAACTATGTCCAAACTCTTCGAAAAGCTGCTCATGACAAAATTGTCCCCAATTTTAACTGATAGTGGGTGCATCCCAGACCATCAATTTGGTTTTAGAAGTCAGCATAGCACCATTGAACAAACTCATAGATTGGTGCAATTTATAAGAAGAACTTTTGAAGAAAAAATGTATTGTTCTGCCCTGTTTATTGACGTTTCTCAGGCCTTTGATAAAGTGTGGCATGAAGGCCTTATTTTAAAATTAAAATCATATTTACCAATAAATTTTCTGAATTTATTAGAAAGCTACATAGCTACCCGAAAGTTTACGATTGTGGAAGGAGAATTCATGAGTCTGCCCCAATCTGTATCATCCGGTGTGCCACAGGGGAGCATACTGGGGCCAGTTTTGTATTTGATTTATACTTGTGATATGCCTTTGAGGAGCAATATCCATACATCTACGTTTGCCGATGATACAATCTGCCTTAGTATGCACAAAAACCCACACGAGGCTTCCCGATATCTTCAAGAACACAGTTGGAAATCTGGTTGAACATATGGAGAATTAAAGTCAATGAACAAAAGTGTGTCCATATAACGTTTACCCTAAGAAGAGATACTTGTTCCCCCATTCGAATCAACAATCAAAATATTCCTCAACATTCCCAAGTGAAATACCTTGGTATACACCTTGATCGAAGGCTTACATGGAAACATCATATTGACTTTAAGATATCTCAGATGAAACTTAAGTTATCTCAAATTCAATGGTTGATTGGCAGAAATTTAACACTTATGTGTAGTTTCCACAATGCAAGCAAACGACTTGTCTAGAAAATTTGTATAGGAATCACTCAAAAATTTGAGTGCTTTTCATATATTTTTTCTAGACAAGTCGCTTGCTTGTATTGTGGAAACTACACATTAGTCTTGACTGCAAACTTTTAATATACAAGTCGCTTTTGAAGCCAATATGGTGTTACGGTATCCAGTTATGGGGCACTGCTTCAGCTTCCAATGTAGAGAGAATTCAACGAAGACAAAACAAAATTTTAAGGTTAATAACATCTGCTCCATGGTACATTAAGAATTCAAATTTGCATCGTGATTTAAAAATGCCACTTGTGACTGAAGAAATTGCAAGATACGCAGGCAAATACTTAACAAAACTTGAGTCACATCCTAATCCGCTTGCTCGTAATATTTTGAACTTTACTGGACACATCCGCCTAAAAAAGAGGGACACACTCTAGATGGGAATGCTTGAAAATACATTAAATTTTCCTTTTTGATTATCACTACTTTGTATTATTTAATCTATCACTAAGTTTTGGCCGACACTGGTCGGGCTAAATAATTATATTTTAGCTTTAAGATTTGATCACTTATTGTTAGTTCATATTTAAAGATACAATAAATAAATATATGTATTAAAAAAAAAAAACCTTTAGAGCTGTTAATTTTAACTTGCATTGTATTGTTATTAGCTTCTATTCGAATTTTATTTGTCGGACTGCAGTCTTTATATTGCTTATCTAAGTAATCAACTATATCATTTAATTCATAAGATCCAATTGGTATTTTAATTACATGTTCTCCTATGTGAAATATATTGTTATAGACGTCTACATTCGGTATGCTATTATATGAATGAAAAGCAGTTAAAGCGCACTCATAACCACCATTTAACTCTATAGGAGGAAAGTAATTTGCAGATAACTCTGATGAGTTAGAGCTCAAAGTAAGTGTTATTGACATTATGACGATCTGATTGCAAATAAATAAAAGCTTACTGTAATGTTGTTTATAAAAACGATTTATTTCTTATTTTAAATATATATTATTACATTATGTGCTAAATATAAGTAATGTTTTTGTTGTTGTTGTTTTACTCCAACTACAATATATCATCTTTACTTATCCAAGAATTATGTTGACTAGAAAACCCCAACCATTTAACATATGCCTCCTCTCGTTTAGTTTTAAGAACTTTTTCAACGAGATATGTATTGGGATATCTAGTTTTTGAAACTTCTTCTTCATAGAATCCACCTTCAATAGGATTTCCGAGATGATCTTCTAATATGTACGTTGTAGGATAAGTAATTTGAACTCTTTTAATTGTGAAAATTTCTGTTGTGCAGTTTGGTGTATAGCCCTTTTCAAAAGTATGCTTATATTTGCTTATGCGTACATGATCTCCTACATTAAATTTAGACATTTTAAACATCTTTAAATTACTATATACTGTATTTAACAACATTTTCTCATTTGTTGAGTTGACTTTAATAGGAGACATTTTAATTGTGCGATGAAATTTGTTATTATATGCATAAAGTAAATATTTATACATATCAGTCCACTTATATGAACCATTAAAGCTAAATTCTTTCCACATCATCCCTTTTAATGTTCTATTAAATCGTTCTACTATTTATGCTTTCATGATGCTATATGTTGAGTAGTGATTAATGTTGTATTTCTGCATTAATTTTCCAAAGTGTGTATTAAAAAATTCTTTACCATCATCCGTTTGCAAGTTTTTTGGAACTCGTCCTAATTGAAAAATATTTTCCATTGCTTTGCTTGTTTCGAGTGCAGTTTTCGTTTTCAGTGGTACTGCCCGTGCGAATTTTGGGAATGTGTCAATTACAGTCAACAAAAATCGATAATTTCTATTTTTCGATGAATAACTACCCATTTTAACTAGATCAACTTGCCAAAGATCATCTAATCATTTCATCACAACTCTACGGCGTACAAAAATTTTTCGGGCTTGCTTATGGAGTTCGTCAACTAAGTTTCTTTTTAGAGACATTGAGTAGTTTTACGGATTTGTGGGGGAGTGTTGTGATCTACTTGATGCACTTTCAGCTATTGATGCAAACATGTAATTTTCTAATCTATAAATTTTCTCATTCAGCAGTTCAATTTGTTTTTCAAATGATTATTTAATTTTTAAAATGTTTTTTTTCAATTTTATAATTATCTTCTATCTGTAATTTGATTTCGCTTTGTAATTCTTCGCTCTGTACTTGAATCTTTTCTTGAATTAGATTATTGTCTTCCTTGAAGCTATTTAATAATTGGACTTCGAGTTTTTCGATTTGAGTTTGCAGAAACAATTTATTGACATCATCGTTTTCCTCCAGAGCTTTTGCAACATTTTTGATCCTTTTGTTTTTGACATCAATGTTGTTGTTCGTATCCATAAAGAACCCCAGCAGTTTAGGTGCATTTTTAATAGAAATTATATCACTAGTATAGTTTAGATAATGTCCAAACTTATCAACAGACATACTTCATACATATGTTATCCAATGGATTTCTAATTGTATAAAGGTGTAGAAAAATAAAATAGATTCATATCGAATATAAATTATTTGCTGGGTTTTTTATGAGTTTCAAAACCTACTAAGCTTATTTTGTCTTTGTGATTTTCAAAAATATTATTATTTTATGAATTCTCATATAGTTTTTGAAAGTCTGTGCATAAAGTAAGAGGTTTGTGACTGTTCAAAATTTGTGGTTGAAGTCTACTGATGATTGGGTTCAAGCGCCACTGAAATACGTATGTAGACCAAGCTGAACCACCAGCAAATAAATTTCAAATTAACATATGTAAATACTTTATTAGAGTTAATGTATTATATTCGCTTCACGTAATTCTTCAATAATTGATACAATCTCGTTGTTGTGATTAGTATGACCTGCACCTTGTGATGCAATCAGTAGTCGAAGACGATCTACTAACTCATTGGGATCATCCCAATATATATAGTTTTGTTTTCGAGGGTTAAGGTGCATCATTCCATCGCCTTTATAATTAGGAACTGCTGCATTTGCTACTGCACTACTCTTCTGAGTATTTTCTTTAAATATTTTTTGAATTATATGCTTATATTTATAAACTCTCGTTCCCTTGATCTGACCATCAGGATTATAGTCTCTCCTGCATGCATTAGTTGTAATTAAAATTTTTTTGTTCAAATTTGTCATAGTTTTTTGGTTTTTTATGAAACATTAAAGAAAACAAACCAGGTGTTAGAGCTTTGTTAGTCTTTGACCACCAACTTGAATTTTATCTTCATTTAGCTCAATGTTACTACTACCAAATTTCCATTCGTTATTGTAATCTCTATGTGGACCATAGTAAGTATCTAATTCATTTCTCGCTTCCAAGAGTGCTAAGTCTGTACAACTCTCTTTAGTGTTGGAAGTCTGTGAGTAAAACTAATCTTCATCCTTTTCACTATCCTCATTAAATAATATAGTGTTATGAAATATTGTTACTCTACAAGTTTCTTTGGTGTACTTGTCTCTACCTTCACTGATGTTTTCAAGGAATTTAAACTTTTGTTATTCTTAAGTTTTGTTTGGAATTTACTTTCTTCTTTCTTGGGGATTCTTCCAATATTTTTAGAACTATTTATAAATTCTTTGAGAGGTTGTGTTATAGGTTTAAATGTATCTCTTAGTTGTTCAAGTGTATCTATTTCACCAGATTTTATACTACGGAGCTTTTTCTTTAAGACATTTCTTGTTGTAACCAGCGCTCTTTCTCATTCATGTTTAGTAGCGTCAAATATCAGATCAGTTATCAGGGGTCAGATCAGTTATCAGTTATCAGATCAGTTATAAGATCAGTTTATCAGATCAGTTATTAGGTATTAAAACAGGTTATCATACCAGTTAACAGGTATCAGAACGGGTTATCAGACCAGTTAGCAGGTATCAGAACAGGTTATCAGACCAGTTAACCGATATCAGAACAGGTTATCAGATCACTTATCAGGTACAGGAACAGGTATCAGAACAGCTTATCAGACCAGTTAACAGGTATCAGAAAGGGTTATCAGACCAGTTAACAGGTATCAGAACAGGTTATCAGACCAGTTAACAGATATCACAACAGGTTATGAGATCACTTATCAGGTACAGGAACAGGTTATCAGATCAGTTATCAGGTATCAGAACAGGTTATCAGATCAGATATCAGAACAGATATTTGATCAGTTTATCAGTTAATGTTATCAGACCGGTATTATTAGGTTGCTGATCAGATTATCAGATCAGGTTTTATGCATCTGACCAATTATAAAAAAGATGTATGAAGTTTAAAGCCAGATTAAGAACTAAAGACTACCTTTTATGTGAAGTAATTTATATTGTTATGAAATAGTCAAATTGTTTTCTGTAACGACCATTGTTTAGTTCATTATCTTTGCTTATCATCAAAAATCCATATTTATGCTTCCAACACTCTCGAGAAATTTCTTGAAACTTCACAAAATTCATATCGCTTGCCACATGATCACTATAAACATACTTCATATTTTTCTCATCTTGTTTAAACATTATAATTACATTGGCATTGTCTCTTATCAAGTGTTTTGGAATTCTGGTATACGTTTGACATAAGTAAAATGAATCAACATTTTTATGTCGTCCCATACAAAAATATGCACGTATATTATTTTGCTTTTCGCATGCAGCATCGTCAAATATCATAATTTAATTGCTTTCAGCTTCATTAGGGGAAATAACGGATTCATTATCTGCAAATATGTAATATTTCCTTTTTTGGTAAAATTAAATTTCTCAAATTGTTTATCTAATTTTTCGACCTTTTTTATATGTTCAATGAAACTATTTTTTTAAGCTTTAGGTCAGTAAATTTTATAAATTTCTTTATATTTTTATTTTTATATCGATATTTTGTTAACCTTTGGTTAACTTCTTCAGGATTATTATTGTTTTTATATTTTGATAATTAGTTTTCGTCTTTTTTTCTTTTCAATCAAGAATAATGCCCCCATTATTGTAGTAGATGTTAGTTATCAAAACGAAACGCTTAATAGCGGACCAATTGACATAAAAATTGAATTTGAAACAGCAACAAACATTCCAGCCAAAACATCAGCTTACTGCATTCTTATTCATGATCGTATACTTGAATACATACATATAAGAGGACAAGTCCGTAAAATTTTATAAATTAAAAAAAGATGAAAAATAATACAGTTTTCATAGACTTGCAAGGTTTCAAAAGTAATTCAAATGATTTCATACCAAAAATAGTAGCAGTCGTTTTCATCAATAATCAATACTTCAATTTTATTATAAAACCTCCTTTTGATTTAAAATTTTTAACAACAAAAAGACAAAGAGAAGCAAACTGGTTAACAAAACATCATCACCACTTAAGCTGGAACGATGGAACTACTTCATATCAAAACGTTTGTAAATTTTTAAAAGCCAATGTAGGACACACCGAAATATATGTTAAAGGTGAAGAAAAAAAAACGATAGTTAGAAAAAATATTGCGGAACAAAATTTTAAATATAGAGGATATTGGCTGCATCAACTTTAAGCAAATGAATACTACATACATAAGTATCCAGATCATCTACTATATTGCAGTTATCATTATAATGGTGTTTGTGCATTAAGAAATGCTCTTTTATTATCAAAAGAAGCAACCCTTTAAATTAATGTTTCAACTTTGTACAACTAACAAATACAATTATTTTTATTTGAATTTATTCAATAAAAATTAAATGATTTCAGCACTATCAACCAATATTTTATTATTATTATTAAAAAAATTAGTTGATGCAGTCAAACAAAGATTTGTCGTAAAAAATTAGTATTGGTGGTTGACATGTATACAAAAATAAACAAACATACGTACATATAGTACATGCATATGTATATATTCGAATACATACTCATAGATTTAATATGTTACATAAACAAATTTCATCAGTATGTTTTATACTTAGCAACACAATTGGAAATTTAATCGATCAGACGAATATTTGTTTCTAAGGATAATTTAAAAAACCTTATCATGTTATTACATTTGTTTATAGATTTAAATGTACGTATGTACATATACAAATTAAACAAAAATTTTATTTTTTGTTTTTTTAAAAAATTTGACTTCAGACTAAAGTCTGAAGTACTTTTTATTTCGTTCAATGTTGAATTAGAACTAACTTAACTTTAATACAATTATTGATAATGTAAATTATTTTGGTTATAATGTGCAGTGTCAGCAATGTTCCATTTATTCCAGGTATTGCAACATTTATTGCGCGTGTGCTTGTTAAGCATTAATTTGTTGGCTTGTGCAATATCCAGTTAGTTTTATTCTCATGGATTTTAGCATATTAAACATTTTTGTACTTAACTCCTCCACCCTTAAATTCGATCGTCCCCGATCGTCTAAAAGTAAGGTAAGTCATGTAATTTTATTGTGGGTGTCACCTTTTGTTCTTCTTCTGTTGGTTGGGTTATTGTAGGATTCAGGACTAATGTTTGGGAATGTTTTTTCGTTGTTTTTTTATAGCTAGGAGTGTTAAGCTGATTATGGACAGAAGGACAATAGCCATGGTAGTATTTGTAATCCATGTTTCCTTTCTGATACTGTGGATTGCCTTCGTGTTGATGAAATTTAATTCTTGTAATGATTCCAACGATAATATGTTTAGTCTTTTCTTCTCGATTGGACTTTCTTGTAATGTGGCCGGTGTTAGTGTCATTTGGGGAGCTTCAAGATTTTGGTAAGATTTGTCGCCAACTGTTATAGTGGTGTTATCAAACTTAATGAGGAATGTACCGCTTAAATCATACTTCATAGCTTCTGTTGCAATTGTTTCATTTACATTGCTTAGGAGAATGATTCCATCAGAGATTTCTTCAATTCTTGGAACGTGATGGGCATTGCTGGTTGTGCAAATTGATTTTTGACCAAATATAATGTTTTTAATACAATTATCTTCTCTTAAGTCTAACAATTGATTTCTTTTAAAAATTTTTATCTTGTTATAGCCTTTACAATTATTATTAATTGCATAAATTTCATTTTTACTTATAAACATTTGCTCAAAATCCAAATTTATTATAGAATCGTTTCTTATAACAGGTTTTACAATAATATTATTATATAAGATAGAATTTGTTAGAGGAATTTTAATTACATATAAAAGGTTTGTATCATTACTTAGAATGTTGATATTAGCTAATTCTAATGCCTCTTCTATATTATTGAATGGCATGTTTTCTTCTTTCAGTTTATTTATTGTCATTGTCATTTCTTTTTTGTCTAGTAAAAATGAATTTATTACGTTAATTTTCGCCCATTGTATAGCATATTTTACATTTGTAATTGCTTCTTTTGCTAGTCTTATTTTATTTCTTAGTATTTCAATATCTTCGTTTATTATGGTATCATCCTTTTTTATTGTGTTTGAAAATACATTTATTAATTTAGTGATATTATTTAACTGATTTGCAAAATTTGTATTTATAATAACTTGTTGATTATTATTGCTAGATATCTCGTCTAAAGTCCTATAAATAATTTCTGCATCGTCATGATCTGGTGATCTGGCAATTAATTTCCAAATCGTTCCCAGAGTGTTAATTGATCTAATTCGTCTCCTGGGTGAGATGGTTTTTAGTGTATCTAATAAATCGATTGTCTGATTCAATTCGTAATACATTGTAGGATATAAGGGATTTGTCCTAGGTACGTATTTGTCCACATAGATTTTCGTCTTTTGTAAAAAGTCATCATAAGATTCAAGATTAATTGGGTGAATAAATTTAAATGTGCCGTCCTGAATTTTTCCGTATCCGTTACCTATGGTTATCACGTAGGAGTTCGTATAGTTAAGTATTTGTACCTCTGATTTTAGCAGTGGCATCAACAATCTGTAAAATATATAAATTCGTCATGTCAGAAGTGTTTTGAATTGTTTAATTTTTTATATGGTCTTTATGTACTACTCTGTTGGACTCTGTTAGTACAGTGCTTTTCTTATTTTCCGAAACTATTTCTTCCTTGTATCGAGCTGATAGCTTTGAACCTAATCTTTTGTTAATCTTGACATAAATTTTTTGTCCTGGTACATAGTCCTTAAATGGTTTCCTTTCTTTGTTGTGGAATTTTAAATCTTTCTGCTGTGTTTTTATTAATTTTTCTATATTTTCTTTTCTTGCATTTTCATATTGTTCTGGACTAGTGCTAACCCTTCTTCCAAAGAACAATTCAATTGGTTTTTTACCTGTGGTAGAGTGAATACTGTAGTTGTATTCATAAACTGATCTGTCTAATAATTCGTCAAAATTTCTGTGTGTTTTGTCTGTTTTAAGGCAACGCATTATTTCTGATAAGGTAGAGTGGAAACGTTCCACCTGGCCGTTAACTGTACTTTTGTAAGGTGGTGTTTTGAAAATTCGTAGGTCTAGTTGATCTTCAAGAATAAATTGAATTTAGGCCGAGCTTAGAGCTTTTTCATTGTCTATTACAACAACTCTAGGCACTCCGAAATTAAATAGTATTTTTCTTAGCGGTTCACGAATGTCTCCAATTGATCTGGAATTTATTGGGGTGGCTTGAGCATACTTTGTAAGTTTATCTATTGCAGTTAGTATGAAATGTTTTTCTGTGGACCAAATATCTATGTGTAGTATTTCTCCTGCATATTGAGGAATTGGTGTAGGTGATATGTTAGATTTATTGGGATGACGATCATATTTTCCTTCTTTACAAACCTTACATTGATTTATTAGTTTGTTAAGTTTTTCACTGATTTTTGGAAAATAATATTTTTCTAGAAGTTGCATTTTGTTTTCCTTTGCATTCCTATGGGCTCTTTTATGGACTTTTAGTGACTCTTCTTCTTGTCTTATAGTATCTATCAAATCTTCTACCTTTGTCTGTGTGTATCTTACTTTATATTTTGAAAAATGAAGTGGATATATTGATTGTATCTTGCCCATTATATTTTCATTAGTGAATAACCCGTTCACTACACTTGGGTTGAGATACCTCTTCAGGATTGATATAAGATCTTCTTCCGAATAATTTGGGGCTGTAATAATATGTCTGTGAAATGTTGGAAAGGGTAGTTTAAACTGATATTCCCTTGTTTCTCCTATAAGTATGAAAATTTGGTTTTTATAAACGTTAATAGGGCATTCTACTGATGGAATTAAATTTTCATCTGAACTATCATTACTGTGTACTGTAGCTGTTAAGGCATTAATGTCAACAGTTTCATTACATGGGGGTCTTGAAAGAGCGTCTGCTACGACGTTACTTTTTCCAGGCTTATAGTGGAGTTCATAATTGTACTCTTCCAGTATAGCCTTCCAACGCTTCATTTTTGCGTTGTTATTTTTGTTGCTTAAAGCGTAGGTAAGCGGTTGATGATCGGTGTATATGATTACTTTAGCGCGCCCATATAGGTAATTCCTGAGTGAATTCAGGGACCAAATTATAGCCAACATTTCCCTCTCGTAAGCTGCGTAATTCTCTTCAGTTTTACTAAGAGAGCGAGAGATAAATGTGATGGGCCTGTTTTCCTGACTGAGGACAGCTCCTATCGCATAGTTCGAAGCATCCGTTGTCAGTTCAAAACTCTTGTTAAAGTCTGGGTATGTCAAGATCACATCTCTAGATGATAATATTTCTTTTAGTTTTTCAAATGCTATTTTTGCAGGTTTATCTAGACAAATTTTTTTCTTACTTGATTGGTTTCGGGATACTCGTCCCTCTTCCTCTCTTAAGAGATTTGTCAAAGGTTTTGCTATTTTAGCGTAATCCCTGACGAAGCGGCGATAATATCCGGATAGTCCAAGAAAGGATCGAAGATCCTTCAACGTAATGGGGCATGGAAAATTTATGATGGCTTCAACTTTTTTCGGGTTTGTTTTTACACCCTGGCAAGAGATTGAAAAACCCAAAAATTCAACTTCGTCTTTAAAAAATTCACACTTATCGAGCTGAACTTTCATGTTAGCTTCGTGTAAAGTACTGAATATTGCAGTGATATCCTTAAAATATTGATCCTCATTCGGGCTAAAAATTATTATGTCATCTATATATACATAACATCTAACCCCAATATGAGAACGTAGAATCTCGTCCAGCGCGCGTTGAAATATCGCTGGTGCATTCTTTAATCCAAATGGTAAACGAGTGAACTCGTATTTACCATTGTTAATAGAGAATGCTGTTTTCTCTATGTCTTTGGGTTTCAAAGGTATTTGGTGAAACCCACTTTTTAAATCTAGTACTGTAAAATACTTGCTTTTCCCTAATTGAGCGAGTACCTCATTAATTTCTGGTAATGGGTATTTGTCTGCTATGGTGACTGTATTTAACTTACGGTAGTCTATCACCATTCGACATTTTTTCTCTCCACTTGCATCGATCTTCTTGGGAACAATCCACACCGGTGAATTGTAGGGAGATTTCGATGGTCGGATAATACCATCTTCTAATAAAGTTTTCACTTGAGATTCAATTTCTTTTTTCAAGCTCATAGGATAAGGGTAAGTTTTGGAATAAATTGGGTCTTCAGTTTTCGTCCGTATTTCTCCTATAATTTTTGTGGTATACGTCAGCTTTTCGTCCGGGGCTGAAAAAAGGTTGGAATGTCTTGAAACTATTTTCTTTAACTTATCTTTTTGTTTCTGGGTCATGTGACTTGTCCGAATTGAAGTCATGTGAATATCTTCAGCTGGCAGCTGTTTAAGCAAAACTTTTTTTCCATTTCCTAGTGTCATGAAGTTATATTTAGTATGAATAATAGCATCAAGGTCTTTTAGAGTGTCATTTCCAATGATGCCGTGGAAAGTTTTTAATTGTGGCAATAAATAGAATTTGATTGGAACGTCTGCTTGTCCGAATAGAAATGTGTTTGTATGAAAACCGATTTGCACCTTCCCTCCTATGGAATTTGCATAGAAAATGTCTTTATTTGGTATAGGGTTTTTTACTAAATGTGGTGCTATATAATTTTTATTGGAGCCGGTGTCGATTACAATTTTTATAATTTGTCCATTGTCCATCCTACACTCAAAGTATGGCAGGGTGGACGAATTTCATCTAAAAAATGTATTTCATTGAAGTGGTCGTATTGATGCTCATAGTCTTTCATATGGTCAGTCTGGCTGTCAATGTATTCATCTAAAGTTTGTCCGTTAATATCGTCCTCTATTTCTGGTTTCTCTAAATATCTGTCAATATTATCAATTTCCCCTGTTTCCTGTTTGCCTGAACTAAAGTCGGTTTCTAAATTAAGATGGCAATTCCTACTATGTTTTCGAGCTTCCGGTTGTGGTGGAGGTGGACGTTTTCCATAAAGGCCGTTATTTGCTGGTCTGTTCATGTAATTTATATTTCTTGTCTTCATACTCTCATCCACATCCATAGGTTCGGGCCTTGGAGGTGGCTTCGATATAAAGGGTCTTGGGGATGCATAGTTGGCATGATAGTTGTTCTGGTTATGGTGGTTGTATTTGGGGATAGCACCTTGATTCTGATAGTAGCCTAATCCTTGAGGAGGTTGCTGTCTTTGAAATTGACCGACTGGTTTCTTTGGTCGTGGTGGTGGAGGAATATGTGCTAACTCCGGATAAAATATTGGTTGATTCCGTGAAGGAATAGATATGAATTTCCTATTATGTGCGTAATTAGTTCTAAAATTTTGGTTCTCTAATTTTAAGCATAAATGTAAAGCTTTAGGTAAATCTGTTGGCTCTTGCATAGCCAAAAGTCTAGGTAGGTCTCTTTTTAACCCTCTTATGAAGGTATCTAATGCCTTGTCCCTATAAGTTTGTGTCAAGAGGTGTAGCGATTCCTGCCCTATGTCCATAGCACTAATTTTATTAAGTATGAGAGATAGATGGTTATAAACCTTTTGATAAAATTCCTGAATTGTTTCTGTTCCTTGAATTAGTGATGTTAATTGATATTCAAGAGTGCTTACATCCCTTTTATCTGCATAGTGCAGAGTTAGGCAACGAGCTATACTGTCCCAATTTAAAGGTGTGTTGTACGATTCTAATATTGCGTCCGCAGTTCCAAAAATTTTATTCCTGATTATGCTAAGGATTCCAAAATATTTCGGTGTTCCCCTCAAATGTTTATAAATGTTCAGAATTCGCTCAACGGACTTCCGCCAAGAGCTATATTCACCAGGTTGTCCAGCGAACTCCATCAAACACCTGACTACGTCCGGTACCCTGTCTAAGTTGTTCAACTGCGCTATATGTTGAGGATCAATTACTTGATCCTGTTCAATTAGGGGATTTCTACTGTTGCTTGCAACATTCCCAGCTTGTTCCTGAATAGCCTCAGTAACCATTCTTCTAATTTCTACCCGCAAGTCTCTCATATTACCTGATTTGTCTGATTTGCCTGATTTCCCTGCGCATTTATTATGGCTGGCCTAACTAAATTATTTGGATTTGACATCCTGATTTTTTTCTAAACCTTTGTTACTAATTAATTTTTATTGTATTATTATTTATTATTATTTTATTTTGAAACTAGACGGTCCCGTAGGAATCGTAGCTTCTAAGATTATTTATTTATAAGAGTTATTTGATTATTGGTTAAGAATCACACTTACTAAACTAGAAAAAATATAAGGACTTTATAAAAAGATTGCCACGCAATATTAATATTTTTATAAAAAATTTTTTGTTTACAAAAAATTTATCACACAATTAGGATTTTTTCTTTTTTGAAAATTTTAATTTAATTTCAGTTTAAAAATTCAATTTATTAAGAACGTTTTTAGATTTATAAAATAGTTGTCAAGCAATATGTTCATAAGGTTTTTCCTTTTTGAAAATTTTAATTTAATTTACTTTTAATTGTTTTTATTTCCCTATCAAATTTTTTCTTTTTCATTTAAAGTTACAAACTTTATTTGATATGTAATTTTTAAACATGTAGTTTCCTTTTTTTTAAACTTTCAAACTTTTTCCAAAAATAGTTTAGTATTACTTATAATTATTATTTTTTAATTACTCTTTAACTTACATTAATAAGATGAATTTCATACTGATGCGATTTGTAGTGCAGCGGCTGTTGGCGTAACCAACTCCTGTTGTACTGTTTTGGCAGTTACTAGGGGGCCTCGTTTCTGCTACTTCCTATTCGACGTGCTGCGGTGCAGGACGATTTATGCTGTTTGTGCAACTTATGTGTATACATACATACATGTAGACATGTATGTCTATGTCATGTAGACATGTATGTCTGCAGACATATGTAGATATGTACAAATGTTTATAAATCAACGATCACAAAAAAAGTTACATACATACATATTTCTTTATCAGAATTAATTACAAACTATTCTCTTCCAAAATCATTACTTGACAACAATTTTTTCTTCATTTAATTTTTATTAATCATTAATACGCCAGCGAGTACAAGACGCAATCTCAAGAAGGACAGACAAACAAGCGTATAGCAAAGATGGATGCATGGATGCCATTACACACATGCACACAATCAATATAAACAAAATTTATCACCAAGTATCAAACTACCACAAATTCCCACGGACAGACAGACACACAAAAACTAACACGCCACCGACAGCCTCCAAATAAAAACAATCAAACGGAAATCAATACGCCCGACAGACGGACGAAACATAAACTAACGCGCCACCGACAGCCTCCAAATATAAACAATCAAACGGAAATCAACACGCCCGGCAGACGGACGAAACATAAACACATAAAATATATGTAAACAAACACCAAATATAAACACACACACATCTAGCAAAGCCGACAACCCCATTAAATTTTTATCACCTCATTCATTGGCTAATTAACATCATTTTTATTACCCCATTAAAATTATTGGGGGGAACACATACACTATTCAACTACTGGTAAATTTTACAACTTGTGTTCAACATAATTGCTCAGACTTATGTTCCAGCAATTATTTCCAAACATGTGTTCGAACACTAACATTTACGGTTTACGCAGTCATTTTTTGTGTTAGCAACAGAATTTGACAATTGTCGACACAAAAATTTCCAAACTTATGTCTCGTGTAATCTCACTGTTATGAAGGGGCAAAAACCACCAAAAAAATACCCGAAACGCATCAAAATACCATCACTGATTTATACTTTACATAACTCCTCCTTGCCCGGATGGTACATCAAAGCTTTCTGAACGTAATAAAGCTTTTTCTCAGCGTGATCATTTATAAAGATTTTTCTTGACACTTTCTATGAATTTTTCAATTTAATTCACCCATTTTTGATGTGTATTCATCAGTTTTTGTATGCTCTTTTTAAATCAGTAATATTTGTTTTTATTTTTCTGACACATACATACATGTGTGTTTAATTTATGCACAAGTATAGAGTTGCCGCTTTTTTAAGCTGAAAACACAATTTCGTATGAAAAATATAGACTAAAACTATTTTTTAAGATGTCGGCAACAAGGCGAATTCATATGAATGAAAGAAAGTGACAGGTAAAAACAGCTCCAATCAGGTTTTTGTTAAAACTCGTGGAAAAAAAGAGAAAAGTATAGTGAATTTGATACTGTAGTGCATTAATACAATTAACACAGCTAATAAAAATTTATTGCACTAGAAAGAGGTATCAAAACAAAACCGACGACAGAATTTGAGGGAAAACGAGACAAACAGAAAAATACCCTTATCTTCCGTCTCGTGGCACTTCTGTATGTTTTGTGGCCGTTATACAAACGCTTTTCATAACGTAGTCGTCCATGAATTGGCTCGTCGTGTGTCGCTTTATCGCGTTCTACAAACAGGCTGTAAGTTTGTTTTCTGTTATTTTTAAAATGTTCGTTCTTGTTTTAAAATGAAAAATATTAATCAGAATAATTCATAGTTAGACTCAAGTTCAGTAATTTCAATTCTTATTGAATGAAATATTTTTTATTAATTAATGTGAGTTTCTAAAGAAGAGAAGAAAAAATAAACTTAGACTTTAAGCTGGGGGAAATACCGATACTTTTCTGTGCAGCCACGCACTTCATCAGCACCCTAGTCTATCTACTTGGGTAGAGATTCTTATTAACATCAGCTATTTAACTTAAATGTACAATGAACGGAATATGAGAAACGATTGTTGTGTATACAATTGATTTACCTTTGGTAAACACATTTATAAGTATCACTATTAATTTTCTGTTTTTTCCAATTTTTCATTTTTCTATTTAGGTTAGCACGAAATTATTTTACTCTACCTCAGTATGTTTAACTATTCTTACTTATCTTTTTACGATCATCACATTAATTATTTTTACTTATTCGATGTACCATCGGTACATGCATGTATGTATTATTGTAGTGGTCTATGTTACTTGTTGTTGCATTCTACAGTTTTTACTTGGATTTCCAGCATTCTGAAACTGTGATGGCCAAGTGAACAGTGATTGCCAAGTGAACATATTTTTGTCACGTGCCCATGATGTATTAAGTGAGAAATGTTTAGATATTTTAATTGAACTGTAGTGAATTTTAATCAGAATAATTCATAGTTAGGCTCAAGTTCAGTAATTTCAATT
The DNA here is from genome assembly GCA_905220375.1 of Tachina fera. NCBI lineage: Eukaryota > Metazoa > Arthropoda > Insecta > Diptera > Tachinidae > Tachina > Tachina fera. The sequence goes on along the minus strand of LR999965.1, from coordinate 85,841,039 downwards.
CTTATTGAATGAAATATTTTTTTTATTAATTAATGTGAGTTTCTAAAGAAGAGAAGAAAAATTAAACTTAGACTTTAAGCTGGGGGAAATACCGATACTTTTCTGTGCAGCCACGCACTTCATCAGCACCCTAGTCTATCTACTTGGGTAGAGATTCTTATTAACATCAGCTATTTAACTTAAATGTACAATGAACGGAATATGAGAAACGATTGTTGTGTATACAATTGATTTACCTTTGGTAAACACATTAATTAATAAAAAATATTTCATTCAATAAGAATTGAAATTACTGAACTTGAGCCTAACTATGAATTATTCTGATTAAAATTCACTACAGTTCAATTAAAATATCTAAACATTTCTCAATGAAAAATATTTTGATATCACATTTTTTGTTTGAAAAAGACAACAACCTTGACATAAAGTTGAAAATACTCAAGTTAAAAGATTATGATTTTGAGTTAAGAATGAAATATTCTTGAAGTAATAATTAAGTATTTTTATTTTAAAACTTATTATATTTATATTAAAAATGAAGCGTTTGAATTAATAATAGAGATTTATTAAGTTATAAATAAAAGTTATAAATAAGAATGAAACGTCCTAAATTAATAATGAACGATTTTGGAACTAAGAATGAAACGTCGTATATTGATAATGGAGAATTTTTGAATTAATAACGAAACGTTTTAAATTAATAATACAGAATTTTAAAATTTCCGATGGTTCTTTTTAAAATTAAAAATATTATTTTTTTGGAATCAAAATGCACTTATTATAAACAATTTTTTATATTGGACTGTAGTTCAAACCTCTAATCGAACGAATTTTCATTTTGGGTTATGACGAGCATTCAAGAAAAAATTTCTCTATAATTTTTAAACTTTGCAATAATTTTATGATTTTACGCTCGAGGATCATACAGAGTAATTAATATACACTTGGTCATAATAACAAATTAATTCTCTTTTTTTCACACGACACAAATATAAAAAATTAAATATTTAAAAAACCCCCCAATATATCTAGAGAATGAAATGAAAACGCACATTTTGGTTTAAAAACTGCTTCGTTATAAAAATAAGAATGTTGTGTATTAATATTATGAGAAACATTTTTATTTAAAAAATTTGGATTTTAAAAATGCTTAATTTTTAAAATGATGACGCACATTTTTGTTTTAAAACTGCTTCGTTATAAAAATAAGAATATTGTGCTGACGCACATTTTTGTTTTTAAACTGTTTCGTCATAAAAATAAGAATATTGTGTACTAAAATTATAAGAAACATTCTTATTTTAAAAAACGCACATTTTCTTTTAAAACTGCTTCATTATAAAAATAAGAATGTTTTATATTATTTATTTTTGTTTGTTTATTAAACATATTAATGCAAAGTAAATTTGCATAATATGGTGTTGCACAAATATGGGCGGAGGAACGTAGACCATATGCCCAACATGGTATTAACAGTATTTGAAAACGTTTTGTGACTGACTGTCCACGACCTATGCCTTCACATAGGAAGTAGGCAACGTGGTTTTTAAAGAAATTCCACAAAAAACCGCAGGATTATACGGTTATCCGTGGCAGATCAGCAACCACAGCGAGCGAGACGAAAAACTCTCGAAGGCCAAACAACACACACAAGCCTGACCGCACTTAAGAAATAATTACGATGACGCGAGAGATGTTCCCCGAACCAGAGCTGCTTAAAGACTGTGCTATATATTATAATTATTTTTAAATGGAAACGAACATTTTTGGTTTAAAAACTGCTTCTTTGTTAAAATAACAATGTTGTATATTAAAATTATAAGAAACATTCTTATTTTAAAAGTGACAAAACTCGATATCCCCGCTACCATAGAGCGTTACGTATTATGTGGACGTGGCCTAGAAAAAGTTAAGAAACAAAACCACCGAGTGTAGTACTATTGGGGCCAAAAAACTAAAATTTTAGAAGGTAATTGTTACGAAATTAGCTTTCTCATTTATCATCCCTG